>JAMWET010005207.1:0-36142 GCA_024036415.1 Prochilodus magdalenae | reverse complement strand
CAAAACTGCACTACTAATCAGTACACAGTGGGTCTTTCTGTACCTGGTGTTTTCCCTGAGCCTGGACGGTCCTGGTTGTTTCTGGTTGCTCTCCTTCTCCTCCTCTCTCGGTCGCTTCCTCCTGCGCTGTTGTGTCGACATCTGCATCCTCATCCATCTCCTGCGTCCTCTCCTCACCCTTGTCCTCCTTCCGCCTCTCCTTTAGCCTCTCCTTTTCAGAGATCCCTCCATTCCCCCTGGCTGCCAGACACTCATCCTGAATCAGAAGCTCTGCCTCTCCTCCTCCTCCAGCCCCGCCCCCTCTCTCCCCATCACCCCTTTCACTGCCTGAGCCTGAATCACATGACAGGAAATCATCTTCAGAGGGGCTGCGGTCACCATCACCATGGTTATGGTTATCGAGGTTATGGTCGGGGTCGGCATCAACGCTGCTGCTGCTGCAGTCAGCTAGAGGCTCCTTTAGCTCTTCGTGAAGTTGGTCCATCAGACAGCGCAGGAACTCCTGAGTGTCCTGGAAAGCACGGACCAGAACAAAAAATGTGTGTTCTTTAAGGGGGAAACAAATGGCCAATGTTTCAAAATCATGTCTAAAATTTTTTAAATCCTTTAATAGGGATTATTTGTATAGTAATTACCGATTATCTGAATTATTAGAACAAAAAAAAAAAAGTTCATATGGGTCTGCCATTAATATAAATATAGCACAGGCTGTTTAGCCTTACAGAAACTGGATTTGGCTTCTGTTATTTAACTCTAGTTTGTAAATGGTGCTTTTGCAAATAGTGACATAATCGTTGATGTCAATGTTGGTTCTATTGACCACATAAGCATAGAACTGGTTATTACTGTTGCAACACAACAACAACAACAACAACAACAACAACAACAACAACAACAACACTGGTCAAGACAAACCTGTTGGGCATAACCTCGAAACATTGGATTCACAAGTTTGATGCCATGAAACAAACTGGTAGGGACCACATAACTGGGCCTAGACAGAGAGAGCAAAAGGAATGGAAAAAGGACAAAGCAATGTGGAAACAGAACATTTTGCCTAATGGTGGCAATACCCATTTATTATTAGGAGCCGACTATTAGAATAGCCCCAAAAATAGACAAACCTTTTTTTAACCTTGGCGAATCACATTACTCAAGTGTGTCTGTAAGAGAGAGAGAGACTTTACCGTTTTTTGTGCCAGAGCTCTGAGATGAGTTTCTGATAGCTTTTGCAGAGAGCAGGTTTCTTATCTGTGCGCACCAGTCCACTGCAGTCCAGGAAAAACTGAGTTAAAGGAGGACTACAATGAAGGAAAGATGGAGGGGAAAACAGATACAAATGCTTTTATTATGCTTTTATCATGATACGGGCTGAAAGAACATATTTCGCAATATTTTAGGTTTCAGTTATATATATGTATTGCTATATTTGAGAAAACTGCTCCCAAATGGTGGTATGATCACAGCAGTGGAAAGTCTCTGAATGTACTGTTGGCATGATGTTTGACTTAAGACTATAAATAATGGTTCATTTTAAGCCTCCTCAAACACTAAACATATGCATCCTATTTCTCTTTAAATTGTATGTTCTTATAGTCTGTTTACCTGTGTAATCTGTTTAGAATGTTGTGTCATATGAGTGTTCGTCTGCCAAGACAAATTTCTTGTACATGTAACATACTCGGTAAAATAAAGTTAAATGAATGTAAAACTCACCAGTTGGAGAGAGCCTGCAGCGCTGCATTCATGTAACAGGAATTGCCAATGTTCTTGATCCCTGTGAGTCCTGAGAAAAACAAATAGAGAGAAACAGAATAATTATTTTAAAAGTTTAAATCATTTTATGTACTAAAAATAATGGACCATAGTTTAGCTTAAAGAGACTTAATGTAAAAACCCAAGTAAAGTGGAACCATCACTGGATAGCTATCAGCGAGGACTATGTATACTTTAAATGAATTTTAGGTCTCTGGAAGTTTTTTGAAGACACAAACCAAGCAGAAAGAGATGAAATTAATTACTAGCATTGAAAATTTCATTTTGAATATTAATAACAGGAGGTCATGCCAGGTACATACAAATTTAGAATTTAATATATGAGACAGGTTAAGGTGTTTTTACATTATGGAATGTTAAATTTTTTAAATATTTTGTAAGAATATGTTTGAAGTGTTTTTTTGTTTTGTTTTTTATGTGTGCAGATTTCTACAATAATTTTAAAATCAGAAAAACAAAAGCAAGTTATAATAAAATTAGTAACTACACTACATTAGTTACCAATGCTTTGAAGTTTCAATATATTAAATATAAATATAAAGCTCACTAATCCAAAGCACCAAAAGCTATTAGAATGCTAATGTGCCCTTTGCAGAGAATCTTCAGGTTGAGCTGCTGAGTGAGTGAGTTTAGTAAAGTCCATAAGGTGCTTTGCACCCAAAACTTTTGGGTGTTTGTTTCATTGTGCACTAAACTGTATAGGTTAAGTATAAGTAGAGTCATTCTAGACTAGTAACTTCGAAACAATATTAAATATGTTTTACCTCTAGGCTTGAGCTCATCTTCCTCAGACTCAGAGCCCTCCTCATCTGCCACAGCAATAGGCACAGCTTTTAATGGGTGACAAGCACTTTGTGTAGGTGCATCCTGGTAAAAAAAGGAGACATCTGAATTGTTGTATTGTGTATGAACACTGCCTAAAGACATTCTTACCTAAAATAACAGTAAACTGAATTGAATACAGGTCCACTATCCTCAAGCTGAAGAAGAGAAAGTTTAAAGTTAATTTTGCACAAAAAACATTATAGGCTCCTGCTTTACAATTACTAACACTGATCTTTCACAGCTCTCTTTCAAGCATTCGAATGATGAAGGTACTGAAGCTTCAGTAAGGTAGTTTCCAACGGGTCGGCCAAAGCTTCTGACAGGAGGGAAACAGTCAAAGTGAAAAATGTCTCCTGGTAGGTCAACTTCTAAAAGATTTGCTTTCCTCAACGGAAGAATACTTGGATTTACAACTTGAATTAAGTACAAGATCTTTAAAAAGACCCTTTGTTCCAATGTGTTTGTAACACTAGTGTAGTCATGGGTAAGGTATCCCTTTTGAGGAGACAGAATCATTGCATATCGACCTAAAAAAAATTAAGAGATATGTCTGTACTTGATGGCTCTTTTTAATCTGACTATGGCCACTTAAAATAAAGACACCCATAAACAATATGCATTTTTATTCTTTCCTCCAGGCCTATTGGTGTTTGAGCTCACCAGTGCATATTTTCTTTTCTTTTTTAAGAATTCAATACGAATAACAACAGCTTTGTTGCCATGTAGATGTTGAGCCTGCCTGTGCATTCTCATTCCTTTACAACAGTGTTTCCCAGTCCTGGTATGATGGATGATGAGGTTGTAACTCTACAGCTCCATCCCAAGACATGTTGTGTTAACCACTCTGGCACCATACTAAGAGACGCTACTTCTGTATGCGTAGCTTAAAATATATTGCCCACATTAGTCTAAATTTATCATTTCTAGTAACCTTCATCTTCCTTCCCAATATGATGGCAATCTGACACTTCCTTCTGGGTGCAACTTTTCTTTTTTCTAATGATGAGTGTATAATGATACATCTACATTTCACCATTGCACCAAGGATTCAATAACCAGAACTTTGTCAACATGTAGATATTTTTGGGCCTCATTGTGCATTTTCACTTCCCTTAATATAGTGTTTCCCAGTCCTGTTATGATGGATGATGAGGTTGTACCTGGTCGAGAGGTTTGTAGCGATGAGTTCCCGACACTGGTACTAAAGGTTTCTGCTCTAGAAACACCTCTCTCTCACATACGTAGCACCACACCCTGAATGTGGTCAGATTCACTGTCAGATTGTGCTTCTTCGCCTGGAGAGAGAAAGACAAGCAACCAGTTTAACAGATGAGTAAACAAATAGGACAGGTAACAGCTCTGACAGACTGATGGCTGAATGCAGGAAGACAAACACATGCTAAAGTACACAATAAAAATGTCGAAAACATTTATAAAAGAAGAAACAAACATAGAACTAAAAGGATGAACTGAGTCTTCTTTAGTTTTTCTCCTGATGAATCTCCTGCAAAGTTTCCCTCATTCAGATTCACTTAAATAGAGAGCATTGAAAAGAAAAAAAGAACAATTTAATGTACTAATGTTATCAACAAAGGCTGTGAAGCTTTTCCTGTTTAATACAGTAGAATACTGGGCTGTTCAGTTGACGGCTAATTATTTTAAGCACACTTCTGTTTAGCATATTTAGCATAAAAAAAATAAAATAAATAAACTTAAAAAAAAAGAGTAAAACATGAGCAATGCGCATTAAATCATGCTTTTAAAGATACACTATGTAAGATTTGTGGATTTGGAGGAGATGCCCTCTGGTGGAAATGTGTAGCTGTACGAAACTCTCCAGGCTCAGGCTAACAAATAAAGTTGCGCTCTAAAAACACATATGTTACCATGGTCAACACTTTCTGAATATGAAGAGAGTTTATATTTATATCGGCCAATTTCAAAAATGCTTTTGGCGGTTTTTGTCTTTTGTGCTCCCTCAAATCGTTCAGAGTCTTGTGTTTACCAATTTATCAATCCAATCCATCCTCCCTTCTCTTAAGCTGAAATGAAGTACAGCTTGTGTTTAAAAACTAGAATCTAAGGATCCTCTTATAATGCATTACTATTCAAAAAAAGGAATTGAAAAAAAAGTTAAACTAGATGTCAGTAAACAAGGTGTGCTTGCTGTTGGAAAAGTGGCTTGCTTGTAAATTAAGACCATACATTCCACACTTCAGGCCTGTAGCATAAGTGACCTGTGCATGAGTTACCTGTGCATGTGTAGTGCTGTGGTCTGAGTAGGACTCTCCGCAGCCCACATAGGGACAGTCGCACTGAAGAAAGGGAATATTTTGAAGAAAATAATTTAAACAAATAAATAAAAATATCAATTGTCTCTTCCAAGTCTTTTAACTATACATCATTATATCCTCATGATGCCTTCCTAAAAAAGGACTTGATTCTAGGAAGTGCACTACATAAATAACAATAATTATTATTATCAATCTTACAAACTCGATTCATATTTACAACTTTTGTTCAAAGCTGTGATATTTCCTGTAAAACAGTACAAAGTATATACAGTTACACGAATGTTTGATGTATAAAGTTTAGGGCACCTAAACTTGTGTGTTACTGTATAGGCTTCCCTCCTCACCTGTAGACATGCCCAGAGGTTAGGACCACCCACTCCGCATGATTGACAAGTGCCCTGGTGAAGAAAGATGAAAAATAAATAAATAAAAGGCTTTATTAAATGATTGTTTGCTTTACTAAATGGCCTTTGTGTGAGGAAAGGGGAATTTAAATTAATTTAATGATTATGATATGTCGTGGGTTAGGGTCTTACCTTTGATTTCTGTAGAAGTTCGTCTTTGGTCACTTCACCTATGGAGTCCAGGTGAGGACAAACATCTCCACTGTCCGTCATCTTCTGGTCTTTGAGTGACTCAGCCTGAAAGATAAATGAGTCGCTCAGCTAAAAGAACAGCACTGTGAGACAGTTTTAGACTCTTCAGTCAATAAACCCTTACTCAGGTGTCCTGTTTGGATGTTCTTTGGGTTACTTATTTTAGTGAATTTAGATTTAAAAAACTACAACAACAACATGAAGGCAGCTGAGGTGTGGTCGAGTAGTTGCTTGTGTGAATGCAAGTGTCTCTTTAAGTAAAAGGGGACTCACCCCCTTTTATGTCAGTGACTCCTTCGGGAATGGCTTTTGTTGGAAGGACACATCTGTAACTGGTTGGGTGAAAGATTGGAAGCATGAAAGAGTTAAAGATGCAGTATATATTTTTCATGTAAAATTCAGCAAATATCTCCTTATAGTCCTGGCTCTGTAAATGGGAAGCTAACAACAGCTCAGGCAGAGTGTCACAAAACTCCTTCAGACCATCAGTAAAAGAGGGCATTTATGCTTGTGCACAGGGTGGGAGGGGAGAGGTGGAGCTACATGCTGAACTCCATGCATTGTCCAGAAGGAGAGATGACAGAGAAACAGCCAAAGATTAAGACAAAACGTTCTTAAATCAGATAAGGGCATGTCAGCAGACAGGAAGCTGGAGAGATCTCAGAGTTGACAAAGCTTAAATCAACTACCTATCTGCATTCTCCTGTTCCACTGTAAACAGTGCAGCAGTTCTGAGCTGGTGCCTGAATATAACTGCTACTTTAAGGTGGAATGGAAAAATCTGAATATGAAGCTGGGATGTTGCAAAGGAACTGCTGAATCATCTGTCCATCTATTCAGGCCTGTAAATGCATAAGTATCATAATACACTCATCATTAGAAAAAGAATAGCTGCAGCCAGGAGGAAGTGTCAGATTGCAATTCTATTTGGAAGGAAGATTACTGTCACAAATCCAGAAGACCTGGTTTCACTCCACCTACCCTACCCACCCCTATCTGCAGGAACTTAAGATGCAATGGGATGGATGATTACAGGACACCATTAGGAACCACTACAACTCCATGCCATATAGATATTTTTGGGCCTGCATTCTCCATTCCTTTAAAATCATGGATGATGAGGTTGTACCTCTGTAACTCCATCCCAAAACATCTGCCATGTTGTGTTAACCACGATGGCACCCTGACACCATACTCAGAAGCCCTACTCTGTGTAGCTTAATGTATATTGCCCATATCAGTCTGAATTTTTCATCATTTATTGATGCTAGTAACCTTCATCTTCCTTCCCAATAGCACTGCAATCGGACCCTTCATTCTGGGTGCAACTATTCTTTTTTTTTTTCTTCTAATGATGAGTGTATTATGATACATCTGCATTTACAGGTCTGTATAGATGTACTTTGGTTTGTTTATGTTTGATTAATTGGACACCTACTAAGGACTATTTTTGCAGGACTGTTCTTCAGCACATACACAGTTTATATGTGAGAGACATAGTACTATAAGACATATAAGAACCCATACGTGAATAATCTAAACACGGCACTTAACTACTTACACAGACACACAGTCAAAAACTGCTGCTTCATTCGCCTGGCACGGCTATGCTGTGCAAGTAGCTATGAGCTCAATGGAAACAGCTGTTGGGTCCCTTTAGAAAACTCAACGCTGGATTTCGGACTGAAAGGCACATATGACATTATGCTGAACACAAAAGCGAAGTAAAACAAACATTAGCCTCGGGCAAAGAATTCAACAACTAATGGCACTGCCAATCTAGGCTCACCTGAGAGACATGTAGTTAGCTAGCTAGCTATGCCTAAAACAGCTTCATTGTTGTTGCCAGTCACCGCTGCGAACTGCGTTTATTTCACTGATACGCCTTCAAAATGACACTAGGGTTAGGGTTAAACCTCCCTTTGACGTCTATACACAGTCGAGGCCATTTAATTACCTACCTCACCGTTACCTACCGAAACCAAGAGGCTGAAGTTGGCTTCATATTCGCCAGCTTCTTGTTCGAATTTCCCCGTTTCACCTTAAACGGTGCAGCAGTTACATGCACAATTTAAGGTGGAACGGGGAAATTCAAACAAGCAGCTGACTTCAGCTTCGTCTGTGGAAGCCAATGTGGTTGAGCACAAAATAGAGGAAAAACAGACGAACACACACAATGTCAATTATTTCAGGCTAAATAGAAAGACGAGTCAGACATTTACCTTCTCAGCACGACCAGAAGACACGCTGACAAGTGTTCATCTTAGGCCAAATTGAAATGTCACGACTGCTTTTAGCCTACTGCAGCGCTAGCCAGCAGGCTAAAGCGGACTAGCAAAGATGCCCAACCTGCTCCGTTTCGTAGGAGCAAGCTTCAAAGCAAAATTTACAAAACACTTTTGCGACTGAAGAGCAGATGTCCAGTCAGCCCAACAAAAACAACACCACAGTCGTCTGAACACGCTGCCTTTAAATATTTCTCCGAGTTGTGCGCGGTGTAATACATCTGCGCCGGACTGTGTACGTCGTCCTGGGATCAGCTGGCGTGACCTCTGCTCCTCCAGTCATGAATTAAGTTGTGACTGTTATTGCTGATCCGGGATCAGTCCGCTATTGCTGTTTTGGGGCGGCCAAAACAATTCTGAGTGTTGGGCGGAACGATATTTCGGCGGCCACGTTTTAGGGGGAGGCGGAAGGAGGGTGAACATTGTTCTCCACAGTAAGCAGGAGCAGGAACAGGAGCAGAAGCGCTAAATACAAAGGCTTTTGCGAAAAACAACAACATCAACAAAAAACAGAAAAAGACAGATAAGCGATCATGCCAGCGGGGAAAAATTTTAGAAGAAGGAAAGAAGAGTCTTCGGACGAGGAGGAGGCTGAAGAGGTAACCGCCGAAGTCAGGTGGGTAGTCGACGATGTTTACAGTGTTGTCTGATTTGTATCGTTTGTTAAGTTAAAGGGCAGTTGCACCGTTGCAACGTACAAAAGACATGTATATAATCCAGTCTTTGAGATATAAATAAACTAATTCCGAGTGGTTTAATGTGAAGTGATTTATTTTAGGGAAACTTTACAGTGGTGTTGAAGGGAACCAGGAGTCGCCATGTTTATACCACGAATATACCCATGCCCCCGGTGACTCTACACGTTCACCAGCTTTTATATGTTATGATGATAATAGTAAATTGGCAATTTACTATTTACAATTTACTATGGCAATAGACAATTTTGCTTTACATACGTTGCATTTTGCGGTCTGTCATAAACGTGTGGTTATATGATATGTTAGGTGACGCTATTTTCGACAGTAGTTACATTTAAAATAATCTGAATGGCATTGTTTACATTTATATGGATTTAATTATGCCGGAATTATTCGGTGAAATTCTTATTATGCCCATGTTTAAGAAATAATAATAATATTATGTATTATAAAAATATAATAAAATACTGACTGTAACAAATCCATTATATAGTTATATTCCATTATATAGAAAAAAAAGACGCTATGTATGTAGACGGTTGATAGTGCTGATAATGGATGCCATGCCGTTATATAATGCTTCATTCTTAATCTGTAAACTGAAAATGCTATTACATCTACAGATCTAAACTGGATGAAGCAAAAGAACTCCAAAGTTTGCGAAAAAGACAAAGTGGTGTGAGGTGGGCATTGGTTAATATAACATTAAACCTTTGTCATTATGGTTATTGTTGGTGATATCATCGTTGTGATAAACTTTGTTTATGTTTCTCCACAGTTTGACAGCATTGCTTGTTGGAGAGAAGCTACCACCAGATGCAGAGATTGAGGTGATTATGAACAAAATCTGTATTTGAATGTGTTAGAAATGTTAATATTTATTTTGCTGTTCCACTTGGTGTCCTATGGGGTATGGATCACAAAAATAATTGTTTTTATTTCATGGCCTGAAGTGTTTCTGCTGGTTGTAATGTTGTGCATCTACTTCAGATAAAAATCAGACTCTTCTCATCCAGTGGTGTGACTGCAGGATTTCATTACAAAGCAGGAGCACACCTTTTTAAACTAATAATTTGTGTCAAGATCAGCTCAAGAAAAAGGGATACAGAATGTTTAGAGGACATCCAAAACATGTTCTGTGATGTGAAAAGATCCTGTGTCAGTTGCTTAGTATTCCTGATTTTTTTTTTTTGTTTTCCCTGGCACTGACCCCCTATTTTCCTTTTAAAAAATAAAATAAAATAAAAGACCACTTATCCCCCCCAGCTCCCATGCCACCAATGGGTAAACCCCTTCTTAATATATAAGGGTGAATTATGTTTATTTGGCCGTTCAGACATGGAATAGAAATTGGTGTGATTTTTGAAACAGTACAGTGTACATGATACAACCAGTAAGCTCATTACTACCTATTCTGTTTGACTAATATGTTAACATCAATATAACTGAGTTTTGTGTTTCACTTTAGGATGATCCATTTAAGCTCAAGACAGGAGGTGTCGTAGACATGAAGAAAGTGAAAGACAGAAACAGAGATAGGCAAGTCAAAAGTGGATCAAAAATGCTTTTGAAATGACATGCTTGATCCCAAGGATTGCAGTCAATAGATAAGTTGATACATATTAATCTGAACAAAACTGCTTTTTACCCCATTTCAGGATAGAGGATGAAAATGACCTGAACCTGGGAACCTCCTTCTCTGCAGAAACCAACAGAAGAGATGAAGATGCAGATATGTATGTCTACATTACAGCAGATCAGCTGGTCTTTGTTGTTTATTTGCTTGTGTTATTACTCACTCGTTGCTCCACCCTATAGGATGAAGTACATTGAAACAGAGCTCAAGAAAAAGAAGGGGTTAGTGGAGGCAGAGGAGCAAAAGGTGAAAGCAAAGAACGCAGAGGACCTTTTGTATGAGCTGCCAGAGAGCATCCGGGTTAACTCAGCCAAAAAGACGGAAGAGATGCTGTCCAATCAGATGCTTAGTGGCATCCCAGAGGTGGACCTGGGAATTGAGTAAGTGCAGATGAATGAAACCCAAAGCACACACCACAAACTCTAACCGTGTACTCGACTTTGGCACAGTTTCATTTCTCTAGTATTCATCATTCAAGTTATGTTGAGGAGTGTTTCAGCCAGTCTGCTGTTTGAGGCGTAATGCAGGGCAGCTAATCAGAACAGAGATCACATATTAATGATTAATAAGCCTGACTATAAGGGACAAAAAGAGTTTGGAAAATTGTTATATAAATATTTTTGACTGTCTTTGGTATATAACATCATACAAATGCTTTTCACCACAGGTGAAAAAATGAAATAAAGCTGAATATGACACCAGCCCTTTAAATCACCACTTTTACATCAGTGCATCCTGATCACTTTTCATCACTCCTTTCTATTACTGATTTAAACTACAGTATTACATATTCCCTTACTTGTCTTGGATGTCTATATTGTCTTAATGTATGCAGTTTGATTTTCATGTTTCAGTGCTAAGATAAAGAACATCATTTATACAGAAGAGGCCAAAGCAAAGCTGATTGCTGAGCAGAGGAATAAGAAGAAAGATAGCGGCACCTCTTTCGTCCCCACCAATATCGCAGTGAACTACGTCCAGCATAACCGCTGTGAGTGCACAGAAACACCTGGACCACTTTTGAAGCACTTTCTTCTGGTTTTTATTTATTTATTTATTTTTTACGTATTCTGACACCGTTTTTCTGTTTCTTTAGAATCATGGTTGTAACATTTGTGATGCTGCCTTCAAATTTTTTTGTGTTGCCTATATATCTTATTCATTTTATTTATTACTAAGCAAAATATTTAAACTTTAAAATGATGATTGTTATTATTGTTATTAAAATTTCAAACAAATCATCCCCTTTCAGTCTACCATGAAGATGCAAGCGCACCCCAGAGACGCCACAGAGAGGAGCCCAAAGCCAGACCGCTGCGTGTCGGCGACACTGAGAAGCCAGGACCAGAGAGTAAGAGCAGAACACTTTTAAATGAATTGATCTGTTTGAAAAATAATTCATTGTTCTTTATGTGATTTTGCTGTAATATGTATGTTTTCTCCGCATAGAATCGCCGCCCAACTATCGGAAGAGACCGAACAATGAAAAGGCCACAGATGACTACCATTATGAAAAATTCAAGAAGATGAATAGAAGATATTGAATCCTCATAGTCATCCAGTCTTCAGTGATGTTCTTGCATGGCAGGCAGATACTTCTGTTTTCACCAAACGATCCACAAAATGCATGATCAGGAGTTTGTGGAGAAGGGAGAAGTATGCAAGCAGATGTGCTGGACCTGCCAGGATATTCTGAGAATGGCGATTATTTCTAGCTAAATTTTACATTCGGACAGGCAGATTCTACATGCATTATCTTGAACCTTGGGAAATAGTCAGCACCACCATTAAAAAGTTTGTTAGATTTTACTGTTTTGTAAATATACAGTGATTAATTACCGTTTGTAACTACCAGTCAGTCTGCCATGCCTTTCTTGAAAGCATCAGTACCAATTTATCTGGATGTACCCTTTATATTAAAGGTCCTTTTTTTAGGTTTCAGTTTCAGTCAGAATTTAATTAAAAACATTAACCAGCCCTTGCAGTTACAGTGGTGAAACAAACTTTTGTCTGCTTCATAATTGTAGGGATATTCAACTAACAATTCCACAATTTTCCTTCCTCCATCTTTAAGATCTTGAGGTGACTTTGAGAGTGGTATAGGTTACAATTTGCACAACCCCAATTATAGCCATTTCATCTATTCAAAACCATTAGCAACCTACATATTTTAAAAAATTTATTTAAAATGACAAAAACTCTAGTCAAATTACACAATTTAATAATAAAAATAATTTAAACAATCAATAATATAAACGGAAACATAAAATGTAGCCTGTGTAAGTTATGTCATGCCCTTCACATCTTAATGGTATTTTTTTACCCCGAACAGCATCTACCCCAGCTACTCAGCCTAAGAATTCTGGCCTGTAGTGAAGTGTCTGTGTTTAGAGTAGGAAAACGCAAGAAAAAAAATGTGATCACCGAAATATAATTTGACCAGGAGTGTTTAAACTTTTGCATGACTATGTAATACTGACAATGAAAACAAGAGGAGTTGCTTTTGTTTGGTTTGTTTATTTTGTTCAGAATGCCTTTCATGTACCTTTTTGCCATTAAATCTTTTTAGGTCATTTACTTCTCCAAGCGAAGCCACCAAGCAACACATTTGTGATTATTTAATGTAATAACTTTAGGTAGCCAGGTACAAGGAAGCTTGTAGAGGCATTAAACAGACACCTGATTCCTACCTGCTGTTGTGCACAATGCTAACTTTGTGAGCTTCTTTAGAATGATTTGTTTCACCTTGTACTACTTTTCATGTCTTGTTTATTCAAAGAATCCAGAAATCCTTATATCCTTTTCATCACTTGCTTAATGCTGCATTTGACCTGACCTGTTTTCCCCATATGGGCAGGTGATGTGTATAATCTTAGTCTAGGGTTATGGAATAGGCATTTACAATTTATTTGCTCAGCAATTCATTCATAAGCAATTTCAGCTGATCTTTTCTCTAAGAATCACATCAGCCACCCAGGGGGGAACTTAAAATACCGATCTTTCCTGGCAAGTGAATGAAACTTCAGAAACATTTTCTCAAAAGCTTTTTATTTATAGTGTAAGTAACTACGCCTAGAACAAAGAACGAACCTTAGTGTCTTCAAAAGATAGCAGTGGAAATATCAATGAACAGTCAGATTCTATGTACTTAAATATTTAGGAAAAACCCTAGTGTAAGTGGCCTAACAGCAGAAACATCAGTCATGAAGGGTCAACATACGCACACTTAATACTGAGAGGTATGAGAACGAGGAACGTACAGCAGTTGTATATACAGAGAGAGTGTAGTGTTTAACAGCACAGATAAACATTAAAGGTTTTAATATTTGGCTCACTGAATAACTGAGGTTCTATTTTGATTGAAATTAAAGTCTTCCGGCTCAATTCATGAGCTCACTGTGGCTGTTTTTTAGCTTACGTGATGTGGTTCATTTCTGTTTTTATGATTGTTCGTTTGTGCTGCTTCCGTGGCCGTTGAGGTGATGCGGCATAGTTTCCTGGGCAAGGGGCCTTTCTGAATCTTCCATGCTCCCAACTGAGGGATCAGATGTTGTTGCAGGTGACCCCCAACTGTCTCGCCGATGAAACGCCTCGCAAAGCGGCAATTCAACGCCGTCCCACTGTCCACAGCTAGAAACGTTACACACACATACATTACAGACATGCACAGCTTTCCTCATCAAAAAGGTTTAACCTCAAGAAAGCTCATGTGAACACACAGAACACAGAAATGCAAGTACAGAGAGATGCACAAAACATAACCAAAGCATAAAGGCAGAAAGCATCAAAAGCAACAGGGAGTTAAAAGCTGAAAGCTGAACAATCCATATAATCCTGTGGTGGAAAATATGGCAAAAAATATACTATACTGCATGATACATATTCTCCTAGTGTTCTCGCATATGTATTGTTATTGCAATAATGGCATCACATCACAATATGCTTTTCTGTGGATACTGTCAGCACTTAAAGACTTCCTTTCTGCACGCTTGATTAAAAAGAGAGCATGATTAGTCCTGTTTAATAGAGTTTGCAGTAGCATATTATGTGAAATGTTGAATACAGATCACTGGAGCTTATAGTCTTTATTATAGTCTGAATAGTCTTTTTTCCCCCCAGTATGGCACCAATTTGTATATCAGATAAAATAGTTTTGTGTTAAAAGTGTTGTGATACTTAATTATGAAAACTATGTGTTGTGTGAGCAATGTAGCTTTAGCGCTAAACTTAGCAAACAAAATGTGGAATCCAAAACATGTCTTGGCTACTTAATGGGTAGGGAGAATTTTTGTCAACTTAGTTCTTTAAACTTTTTACTCTTAAGATAGTAACTGCAGTCCTTCTGCAGGGGTATGTGGCTTAGTCTCTCTTCTGTTGTTGTAGTTGAAGGAGGTGAAGCTATATGATCTGATGCTACAGGTTAGTTGACAGGCAAAAGCTTAAAGCAGAGAAAAACCTGAAGAATGTATTCAGGTTAAAGCAGAGAGAAATGTATTTCTCAGAGGAGTGTTTAAAAAAAAATAAGCAGACACTTAAAGTTTGCTCTCTTTTTTCTGCTTTATTTGTAAAGTTTAACATGACCAATCAGACTGGAAAAAGTTGAAAAAACATTCCATCACATTTTGAACAGTAATGGATTTGACTCACAGCTACACTCTCACATTAAACTACTCCGTTTGCGGTGAGACAATGTTTGTTTCCAGTTTTGGGGGAAAAGTCATCTCTGCTTTAAAAAAACAGCATTTTTAAATACATTAAGAACTTTACCAGTGCAAGATAAAAATGTAGCTAAAATTACACAAAATGTTCATCGGTTTATTCTACCAGGACAATTATAATCTCTTACACAAGAGAATCATCAGCAAGGATGAAACAAATCACTCCTAAGGTAACTTACTTACATGTTTAATGCGCCTGTCTGGTCTCACTTAAAACTTAACACACCTAGTTTTTTGAAAAATGTGCTTTGATGTGAACCTTTTTTTGTGCATTACATCAACATTGATTTGTCCAATTCATCTACACAGCATATATAAAAAAAAATGTATGAAATATCAGAAATGTCACCACTATAGACACATATCTGTAGGTATTTCATCTACAACAGCATCTACCGTAAACCTCTCAAAGGAATGCTCCAAATATTTTCAACCTTATTTCTTCCTGCTCTATTTTTCTAATATCAATGGCATTTTCCAGTGATGAAAATTTGCCAATAAAACCTTTAAACGTGCAAAAAACCATGACCATATAACTTTCTATTTCTTGCAAAGTCCCCTGGATATATATTGTACAATCACTCTGAAGTCTTATACTCTGAAGAACTTACAATTGTGCATTTGCATTATACAAAATTATACAGCTGATTTCCAAATTTTAGAGGGTTTCACCAAAAGCATTGTGATACCTTAATAACAAAACTGCAACAACATGCCTTGTGAAGACATGAGAAAGCATCCTGGAGAACGGACCATTGTATTAATTGTATACCATCTAATCCAGGTCACTCCAGCACACCTCCTGCCCCTGGGCTGAAGTATGACAGCAACATATCATTGTCATTATTTTCTCTGATTCAAAATGGTAGTGTAAGTTAACACATGGGCGGAATATTATTATTCAGCAATTAACTGGACATTCATTAGTTTTCTACTGAATGTTTAGCTGTGGTAACTGACTGTACAATACAGATGCAGCAGATGAGGATGAGTTGAAAAAACACTGGATCTCACAAATCTCATAGGAAACTACAGACACTTATTTTAGAATAAGGCACTTTGGACACAATTTCATCCAACTTTTAGAATTAGACATATATTACTCTTTTTTAGCAAAACACCATTACTGGTATCACAACTCATTATTGGGAACACTATCACAGTCGTGCTTTTTTGTATGGATATCACTTCCTCACAAATATATAATCAATTTTCACATTTGTGTGAATGTAATTTTTATTTTTAATTCTTACTAGATAAACTGCAGGTCTGACTTGTTGCATTGATAAAGTATATCATCCCCAAGGCAACTAAGGTGTGTATGTGAATCAACACATAGGCATGCTAGTGTTAAAGTACAACACTTGGTATGCGTAATCTGTAGAATCTTCTTAAGGCACAAAGGTGGCATATTTCAGTGTAAGTGTGTTGGACATTATGAGACTCTAAGGTAAATGCAGGGTCTCTGCAGACACTATTTGTACCTGGAGGAGTAATACTCTTCCTCAAGCTCGTACAGGTCTACAGCAATCTCGTCGCGCAGGGAGATGAGCTTCTTGTCGCATTCTTCCTGCAGTGCACGGAGCTGTTGGTTGCGCAAGCTAATGGCCTCATTTTACAGAAGGGAAAAGGCATTAAGAATCAGGAACATGTTTCAGATCTGACACCAGCTTCATCAGAGACTCACCGGCCCGAACCTAAATTGATAAACAAAAAAATGAACGTAGATGATATAGAGGTCATAAATTGAAAGGAAGGTTCATACAGTATGGAGTATTGTGTAAAAGGTACAACAGTTTAATAAATAAATAACTAATCAAATAAACAAATGTAGTTCTTACAATGTTGGCAGCTCGGACGTGCATTTCGTACGTGGTCCTGCTCTGCTTGTGTCGCCCTAGAGACCTGTGTTTCATCCTCTACTACCTGCTCAGAGGGGTAAATTGTAAATTGGTCAAAGTCAGTTTTCGCATTCAAACACCAACTTCAACCCAAACACGTTTGAGACATACCTAGCCGTTTTGATGATTTCTGTGAAGTTGTCCAAGATGGACCTGATATCATCTTTTAGCCTTTTGTTGTAGTTCTGAAGAAGAGTCCTCCTTACTTTGTGGGAGGAACACGCTGGGTGGCCATTTTATTCGCACTGCCCCCAGCCACCAAAAAAAAAATCACCCACTCTTTTTTTCACTATTTAGGGGTGAAAAAAAGGTCATAGAGGACGGTCTATGAATTTATTTAACACCATGACCCAACACTGTCACTTTTTTTTTTTAAACAAATAAGTAAGCTGAAATTTCACAGACATGGATTAAGCCTAGTCTTGGATCACATTGCAATGATAGCTCGACTGCTGTACTGATTTAGTCCAGGTCTATTGTTCAAAACCAACCATAAGAGATTTAGCCATGCATGAATCAAAACGTATACATATGCAATGATATGAATAACTAGGGTGAGGTTCCCCTCATCCAGATAATGCCTATGTTAGACCGAATGAAAAACGAATAAGACACTCCACAGTTCAATTTTTTGCACCCTAAGCTTACAAACTGATACACAATATAAAAAAAAAAAACCTGAACTCCAAATGTCTGATTTTACACAAAAACAGATTTTTATGTGACATGGTTTTGTTGCTTTCCAGACTTTCACAAATCATTCTGGACACAACCTGGATATGCCCCTAAAAGTGTATTTGGCTTGATCTAGGAGTATGAAGAAGCCTAGGTCTAATTTGAACTAAACTGCAATTTCAATGTCATCTGCAGTGCCCATTTCATCACAAGGCCTAGACCAAGTTCATGATATAAATAAACTGCATTAGATCACCTAATAATACAATAATAATAAATACAGTGGAAGTATTGTATTGTTTTTGTATTGTCATATATTTACAGATGCAAATGGTTAAAAAGTGAGAGCCTAACTCAGCACTAGTATAAATGATCATCGTCATTTAAAGTGAAAAAAACAAAGCCAAAACATTGGACACGTATCACCTGAGCACTTTTAGACGTTCAGCAAAATAAAATATGTTACAAGTTAATGAAGCATACTAAATATAAACAACTAAGCCGTAACTAATGCTAACCCTAAATTCATTCAATGACCAAAATATGTCTGGACCAAACAACTCAGGAAACCGACAACAGGAGAAACGGGAGCGGAGAAGTAGTGCTAACGCCGCTACATTAATAATAATGGGCGCCTTTACACCAGCAAACACAGCCCATATTATTTTCTCATAAATGGTGAGATTTTAAAAGTCAAATGGGAAATTCATCACATAGAAACATTAAAGACAATACTACTTACAAAAACCGTCATGTTGCAAGCTGTTTTAATAAACAAATATCACCCTTGGCGCTTCCCCGCTTTGTGTTCTGTTACGAACGATAATTACGTCATTTCCAATCGCCGCGGCCCTTAATGTAGTTACCACAATCCCCTACCTCCTTCTTTCCTGTCTGATCCAACATGGTGAGTGTGTAAGCTTAACCGACCTGCAGTGAAAACACTTTACCAAATCGTCAAACATCTGCTAGTTACAATCGTGTAGTGACCGACAAAGTACGTATTTAGTCAGTAGACTACTCATATGTCCTTTATGAACCAGTATTAACAATAATTTAATTGCGATAACTTGAAAATGTTGAGTCTTACTTCATGGATACCATCCGTAGCTCCGCAACGCCTTATTAACTTCAGTACGCTTGTGTTGAGGATTCACAGGAGAACGCAAAGTCGGGGATTTGTTTCAGGCATTTCAGAGAGATTTTGAGTTTATATGTGTTGAAGAAAACTAGCCTAATTTGACTTGAATATGCTTATGACATATGAAGTAGTCGGCTAAGGATAATGCTAGCCTACTTTGCTAGGCCACGTACGAGACGCTGAGTTAACCGGCTAGCTTGCTAACAAGTGAGGCTGCGTTCCCATTTTACACGACTAGTTCGTAAATGAATGTTTTGCAGGTTAACATTTAGGCATCGTGTTTGAGGTTTTTGGTGCTGTGATGAGCCTGTAGTGCCTAGCGGAAAACAAACTAAGCATGTAGCTATTTGGGCGAAAATGGAGCTTCCGACAGATGAGCTTTTGCGGTGATGTGTTGAATTTCTTCACCTGAAATTCCATGTGGAGCACAAATACGAGCTTTTTAAAGCTGAGCAAGAGCTACTACATGTTTGTCTGTTTGCCTACGTGCGGTTTATTGGAAGTTGAACATGTTCTGCTGTTTTTCAGCCTAAAGGAAAGAAGGCCAAGGGGAAGAAGGTGGCACCTGCCCCTTCAGTGGCCAAGAAGCATGAGGTCAAGAAGGTTGTGAATCCCCTGTTTGAGAAGAGGCCGAAAAACTTTGGCATTGGTGAGTAACAGTTGGATCTGAGACCATGTGTGTTTGGCTTTAAACGTGACCCTCAGTTGTCACAAGTAGTTTGTTGCTGTGTTCAAAGTGTTGCAGATGATGTAACTGAATATTTGCTATCTTATAAGCAATGCAGACAATCTTCCACCAAGATCGCTGATGCACACTTAAGAAAACTTTTGTCGATTGCTCTTGGCCTTAAGAAAAGGCTCACATCTTTTACCCCTTGTTTTACCAGGTCAGGACATCCAGCCCAAGCGGGATCTGACCCGGTTTGTTAAATGGCCACGATATGTTCGCCTGCAGCGCCAGAGGTCTATCCTGTACAAGCGCCTGAAGGTCCCCCCTGCAATTAACCAGTTCACCCAGGCTCTGGACCGCCAGACTGGTAAGATGCTGAAAGATGATTTTGAGGGCAACAGAAATTAGATTTTTTTTGGACCAAATTCCAACTGTGGGTAATTGTTTACTCCAAGTTGTGCAAATGATGTGAAAGAATATTTGCTAACTGAATGATGAGTGTTGACACTTTCCCACCAAGATCACTGATGCACTTTACGTCGAAGCTTTAGTTATAATGCTGGTTTTCAGGCTTAATATTTATTTTTAACATGAATATAAATTTCTATTCTTCAGCCACCCAGCTGTTCAAACTGGCCCACAAGTACAGACCCGAGACCAAGCAGGAGAAGAAGCGCAGGCTGCTGGCTCGTGCTGAACAGAAGGCTGCTGGGAAAGGAGATGCCCCCACCAAGAGGCCACCTGTTCTCCGTGCAGGTGAGACATTTGGTGTATTTTTCCATTTCTGTGGACTTTGATGTAGTATGGAGGTAAAAAAAAAAACAGCCAAAGAAAAGATTGTAGAGCTGTAGTCTTCAGAAATCATTGCCCTAACCTGGAGTATGTAACACTGCTTTACATAAGTTTGTAGACAACTGGGGGGATTAATTTTCTTGAGGACCGAATGTGATGATGGTTTTGGCTTAAGTGTTGCTTTTTGTCCAGAACATCAGGCTGTGTTTTCTGATGTCCCCTCATGTAGTGCTTTGATGTAATAAGTTAATCAATGTTCTATCCTAATTAACCTACAGTGGTCTTTAATATGGTGGTACCAAAACCAGGCTTTGTTTGAGCTGTAGATGTGGCTGTTGCATGGTAGCATCATGTTGCTGGTTTTGCTGCAGACCCACATATATATATATATATATATATATATATATATATATATATATTATATAAATATATATATATATAGACCTATATCTTATATATAGTATATACTATAAAAGTTCAATGGCATCTTTACAATTGGTCATTTTCTCATTTTTGCTTTCAGGTGTTAATTCTGTGACCTCACTGGTAGAGAGCAAGAAGGCCCAACTGGTTGTGATTGCCCATGATGTGGACCCAATTGAGGTGAGTACACATGGTGGCCTCCCTTTTCATACATGTGTTGTCAAGTTAAACTGGCTGTTAAATCACATGGTTTCGTCTGCAATGATGCTTTTGAATTTCTTCACCTGAATGCACTATGAAGATCAAAAATACACGAGCTTTTTAACCCTGAGCAGCAACCATTGTGAAAATTCACATAATGAATCAGATAAACGGAGGTTTTGCTGGCTGTTGAAATGAGACAAATGCATGGTATTACTTTTGGTTCGTATCCACCGTAACAGACTGTTTTTGCTTTGTAGCTGGTGGTGTTCCTTCCTGCTTTGTGCCGCAAGAATGGGAGTCCCTTACTGCATCATCAAGGGCAAGGCCAGACTGGGAAGACTGGTGCACAGGAAGACCTGCACAAACTGTCTGCTTCACACAGACCAACCCCGTGAGTTGCATTATATAAACTTGTGCATATAATCTCCCATATGGTCCTCAGCTATGATGTCTGAATTTCTTCACCTGAACAACCATGTGGTTTCAAATGAGCTTTTTAACCCTGAGCAAAGAGGTCACCAGCTGGTTTGACGCATGTTAAATAAAGGATTTATTTTTAATAAGTTGCTCTACTTTCTAGTGAGGACAGAGCTGCTCTTGCCAAGCTGGTGGAGGCCATCAAGACCAACTACAATGACAGATATGAGGAGGTCAGTTAGGTTTTTTATTACTGTTTTGTACTCTTATTCTTGTGTACTCATGTAAAGTAGCTTGTAAAGGCAGAATTCCAGTTTCTTTTAAAAGCACCACCAAAACTGGCTTTACCACCATTGCTGAAATTCTAATGTACCTTTTCCTCTCTCATAGATCCGTCGTCACTGGGGAGGTAACATCATGGGTCCCAAGTCTACCGCTCGCATTGCTAAACTGGAGAAGGCAAAGGCTAAGGAGCTGGCTACAAAGCTGGGCTAAACTCCTATCACACATCTGTCTGTTTATAAGTAAAACAATAAAAAAAACACAGAAAATGGAAGTGTTTTGGCTCTTTATTTGGTGGTCTGCGACCTTGCAATTCTTTTCCTGCGGCCTTTGTCTGACTTGTCTTGGGTCAAAACAAGTCCTGTCCACCTCTCAGTTTAGCTGGCATTTTAAAATAAGCAGATCTGAATTCTTAAGGTTGCACAGCAGCATCTCTTAATGTTGAGGTGGGTTTTTTTTTTTTTTTTTTTTTTGGTTAGATGCTGGGCACAGCAGCAGGATTTCTGTGTAGACCACAAGTGCTGGTGTCAAATACATCTGACACCAAGACTACTTTATTTACTTCTAAGGTTTTTCTTTATTTCTGCATAAACATGTATTAGAAATCCTAACACTGGTTCTTTAGATTACTGGTTCCAGATTATGGATTTCTTCACTGAAAAGTTGTAGAACAAGACAAGTTTATTTTAAAGCACAATTTATACAGAACCCCATTATCATACAGCAAGGCGTTTGATGAACTTGGCATACCACATGTATGAAGTAGCTGCACATAATCCATACCTAAAAAGAGAATAAAGAAAGATCAGTATCCCTGATGTGAATTTATTTTGCATGTGCTAGGAACAAGTAATGCCTCAATGCTTAATACTTTTGACAGTATTTAACTCTTGGAGGATTAACACGTTAAGGCTAATTGAGACAATGCAGCAGAAATGCACACATTTACAGTCATGACCGTATTAAGTAAAATGAGACTCGGTGCTCCGACACCTGTTATTAGGATTTAAACACTTAACATTAATGGGATCCCAAACTCCTAGCCAGTTGCTCAGTGTATTTGAAGTTTTCAGGACTGTAGATTAGTTTGATGTGAAATGCCTTATTTTAGAAGAAATTGCAAAGCCAGAAATGGTTATGACTGAGATTGTAAGTGGACATCTAAAGAATTTAATGCCTCTGAATTCTCCCACACAGAAATATTTGACATGAAGTGGTTAGACCTGTGTCTGATGTCTAGAACATTGTTTTAAGACCGTTTAGTGATAAAGCTTTGTCTTATAACATACATGAAATTTGTAATAATCTAATCTTGGCATGGGAGAGCACTGGAAGGCAAAATAGTCCCCATAGAATTTGTTTTTCCAGATTCATGACCGTGCTCTGAATACTGTAATACAAGTTGCTGTCTCACCATGTAACGATGTACTGCATGTGTTCGTTTCGCAGGGTCACTCTTGTCTGGCCTCCTACTGGTCCTCCTGGTATTGTGCTCTCTGAAAGAAAAATGGGATATTTATATGGTTATTACTCTAACAATATTACCACACTTTCAGCTAGTTCCGTTCTTTTACTAGACCAACTATAAGCATGACCAACTATAAAAAAAAAAAACTCAAAACGAATTCTTTCTTTCTCTACTAAATTGAGTGAAATCAAGTATTATTATTTAGCCTATTTGTTCTGGTTAATGTCAAAAACTACTGGCCTACAAAGTTTCAGTCAAGCATGCAAACTCAGCTGGCTAGTTACCTTTAGGTAAAGAAGTAAACTTATGTTCTCTACCTATGAGGAAGCATTTATCTGGACTGGCAAGTGTAACACATGGCACAGCTCGAACCTAAATACCAGCTGCAGAATGCACGCTAACTCTACTAAGCAGTGTTGTCACTGGGTAACGTCTTAATGTCTAAATAGAAATTGTAGATAGGAAGCAGCTCTGACCTAGCACAGCATCAATGAAGACCTCCTCAGCACCAGTAGTCTTTGCCATAGCCTCCAAATCCCGGTAGTGCCACCGATTTGACTCTGCGTTGTTTTGAGGGACAAATGGTTTCCGCTGCTCGGTCAAACGCACTACACCCACCAAGTCCACTTCTTCTGTTACCTTGTAGAATAAGCATTGTGATTACATATGGCTTCAATTTATAGCATGGTTGAATTTCAGTAAAAACACATAATAAAGAAATCCATATGATGCCAGTAAATACAATGAAGTACAGCATTTTATAAAAAATAATAAAGGAGGTTTAGAGTGTCTGTGCCAGGCCCTAATGAGCCCAGAACTACACTTAGATGATAACAAAAAAAATGGACACTGAATGAAAGAGATCTATGCTAGGGTATCAAAAACTTTTATGGCTGAATAATAGAGAGTGGAAGATTTTCATTCTAAAATGAGACCGTTTCACAAGTCGATGCCAAATTTATCTTTGCAAAAAGTTATTTTTATGTCAAATTTGTTGTTTCTTGTTTTAGTTTTGTTAAAAAACTAAATAGCTAGCGTTACCAAGCAAACCCCCTAAAATACAGATGTGTAGCATTATTGTGTTA
The DNA here is from genome assembly GCA_024036415.1 of Prochilodus magdalenae. Taxonomy (NCBI): domain Eukaryota; kingdom Metazoa; phylum Chordata; class Actinopteri; order Characiformes; family Prochilodontidae; genus Prochilodus; species Prochilodus magdalenae. Next base: position 12,256 of record JAMWET010005207.1, on the reverse strand, counting down.
GTCAAACCCAACACAAGCGAACCACTCATTGTCCCTCAGACAAATGTTGTTCTTCATGTCAGTCAGCTGAGCTTAATGGACTATTAGGGCAATACATTTATGAGTACCTGACCCTTCATCCGGGTTTCTGGTCTGATTTTATTTTTCGGGACGTAACCTCTGTTCACCAAGATCGTGATCCTGAGAGGTGGAAAAAGGTATAATATTATTAAAAAATGCATGAAAAACTTGTGTGGTTGAAGTCCTTTGTGTTGAGAAAGACATTGCGTATATGAAGCTGAGAAGTCAATACAAGAATACAGTTTGTACACACCCCAGATCCGTACAGTAAAACGGGGTGATGACATTTGCGCCGCTCTCCCCGCTGGAGGACAGCCGTCCTGCCTCACGAGCTTCTCTCTCAGGATCTACTGGAGCACGGGGCAGGATATAGAGCTCCTGAGAGTGATCAAACCGCCCTCGCACCTTCACGCGCCTGTACTCCAGATCCTTCAGCTCTCCAGGGCTGTTGCATGTTCCCATAAAAGCATAAACTACATTATTATTATTTTGTACTTCTATGTTGTTCTGGTGATGCATGGGTCTGTTTATTTCTACATTTAAACCTTTCATCTAAACACCATGACTAGCATTACAGTGATTGTAACAGCTATTTCTTTACAAAATGTAAACCTACACAATCAAAACTCAACTCAACACAAAGTGAGCCTATGGAATTGTGATAGGCTAAGCAAAAACGGACAGACTCACTCTCTAGGTAGTGGAATTGGATCTGCAGTCGTTAAATTTTGAAGCTCTTGGATCAACTTCAACTTCCACTGCCTGCGCTTCACCTAAAAACACATGAATACTGTCAACATATTTGACCAGTTGTATTTTCTAATGGCTTAAACAGCAAATGACTGTACCTGCCATGTTCCAAGGCCAAAGGTGGTGACCGGGATCAGCAACAGGAGCCATTTCAGTAAGGAGTCTTCACCTTTTTCTGCCTGTGCAGCGGTAGAACTGGACTGCCGACCCACATTAACAAGCTTAACTGTAAAACACAACAGAGGTGGAACACACTGCAAGCACTGCTGATATCTATTTAATTGGAAATCATATACAGTACACTCAGGAGCCTTAGATATTATTCTACTAGACAGGATATAGACACCTTCTTGTAGACTTCCTGTAAAATCAGGGGTATTAATAGGGAGCCTGTCCACCTATTGCTGCAGTAACATTATTTACTCTTCTGAGAAGGTTTTACTCTAGAACATTGCTGTGAAGATTTGATTTAATTAACCCACAACAGCATTAGTGTTGCATTAGGCACTGATATTAAATACTAGTTCTGGATCACAAACATGAATCCAACACACAAGATAGTGCTCCATCACTCCAGAGACAAAAGATCATTGCTGGCGAATGCTGGTTCAACAAAGTAGGAAAGTGGCAAACAAGAAAAATATTTTTGGCATATTCATACCATTCTCACACTTGAACAAGGACTGTCGCGGCTTATCGAAAAGATGTCTCTTGGGATTCACTGTCTGAGCCTAGAAAAAGGAAAGAAAAATCTAAATACATAAATACTGACAGAATGCAATGTGTTTTTAATGGAATAAGATGACTTCCACGTTTGCCAGCAATAGCATAACAAAACAAATAAGAAAAAAAAAAACAAAAAAAAAATAAATAAATAACACAAATTGGAATTGGTCTCCTTAAAAATGAATAATAAATAATATCTCATATGAACAAGACAGTGTTATAGCTATTATTAGTAAATAACAACAGCAATATTATTATTATTATTATTATTTTCCGCAGTATTTTTCCTTTTAGCCACAAAATTCCCAAAGTGCTTCATCCAAGAAGATAATTAACTCGTTAAAAAGATAACATATTTTGGAGAATTAAATAAAACCACTGAGAGTAACATCAGACAACATAAAAAATCGGAGAAAGCCTTTAACATATACAAAAACAAGCATAACATTTAACATACAGCTACCAAACACCAGTACAAACACACACCTGCTAAACAGGTTTACTGTGAACTACTACTCAGAGCTTCAGCGAACTAACGTGACAAGAAACTTACATTAATCCGAATTATCCTGCGGCTGTGACTGCACAACATCAGCATACATTTAAAGCCACTCATGATTACAGAGTATGAAGTTTCCTCTGGCTTGTGTGTCTGTTAGTTGCTACTAGCTAACAGGTCAACTACATAACCAGTTCACTACAGTCTGCGCATAGAGAGGGGGGGGGGGTGGGGGGGGGGGGGGGGGGGAATGCTTTTACTGCAACCCCTTCCGGAGAAAAGCAGCTGTGCGCATGCGCGGAGCTAAACACATGGGCATGAGTTAGAAGAGTTTTTATTCAGGAGACACGTTTTTAAATCATAGTTTATTCCACATGTGTTCAGAGAAAACACAATGCAGGACATAAGTATTTGTATGAGGTCTAAATTAGTTCATTAGGTTCCGGTCATTGTCGGAGTTTGTAAGTCTGGTTCCGTCGAAGGTAAATAACCCGAGAGTTTTACTCTGTATTAGTGTGATTTGCAGTAAGGTTTATTTCAGAACCTGCTCTCTGTGCTATGCTAAGTCAGTCCTGTTGTCAGCACATCTTGTGTGTAACTGCTCATGTCTGAGCTTTTATAAAGCTTTGTGTAGCTATGTACAGGTGGCTGGTTAGTAATGATCTTTCTGACCATTCATTGTGTGTCCAGTTTCTCCAGAAAAGATGTCCAGTCTCGCAGCGAAGTACGACTACCTGGAGAAGCTGACCCGCAAAGTGTGCCATTCCCAGACTGAAGAGCCTAAAAAGAGAGCCTATGGTAGATATCTGCTTAGGGTTGTTCAATAAAACGTCCAGTAGACGCTAACATCCCATCTGACACCTACTTCTCATCATTAGTAATAAGCCAGAGCTATAGTAGTCTGTCGTTATGCTAGCTTTTATGTGTTAAAGGCTCCATATTAAGATTCTACTTTTTTTTTTGCCATTTGCTGTTCTCCCTTTTGGGTTTCATAGAGCAAATGAAGTCATGATTAATGCTATTTTATCCATGGCTATTTTTTGTTACTGTTAGACTGATGTAAAGGGTAAATGTTTCCATATTCTGATTGGCTGCCCTGTATCCTGCCTCATTCAAAAAGTGCTCTGGGTTAAAACTTCCTGATCCAAGCCCTTGGCTGTGTTGAGACTGCCAACCCAAATTCTATTTTTGGCATGTTCAGATTGTATCCATATTGATTTTGATAGTCTGGACAGCAATGGTGATGCCTGGACATCTGTATCTCATATAAGATGTATCTCTATCTTTATAGCCTGTCAGAGTTCTGATGAACACTTGTTGTTGTTGTTGCTGTTATGCACAATACTAGAAAAATAAAAGAATAGCTTATTCTAGTAGGATGGGTGCACTCAATCTAAACAGTGCTTTTTTCGGGTCAAAACGCCACTTAGGTGACTATCTTTTCTTTTTGCAGTTCCATTTCGAGGTGGTCATAATGAAGAAGGTGGTCCACCCAAAAAAGAAGCAAAAAAAAGAAACAGAAGCCTACCAAAGGAAAAATATTCTGAACACAAATGACAAGAAAGCCGGCTCCAAAGACCATCCAGAAAACAGCACAGAAACAAAGCCAGTGCGACGGTACAGAATGCTCCCCAGGTGAAAACGCAACAGAAGACTGAAGGTAAAAAACTCATGTCTACATTTCAATTAATACGTAATAATTATTAAATCTTAATAAAATGTACGTAGGTGTGTTTTATTTTCCTTGTTGTGCTCAATTCAAGGTGTGAGGTCAGAAAAGGAATTTAACGCAGTCGATATTTTGAGGAAAAGACTTCACCAGAAGATTGAGGAAATCTCGTGGGACAGGTATGTAAACCAAACAGAAAGAATCAAATAGGAAAAATGAGTGAGCAAAAGTTTGACTTTAGACCATAACGTGGACATGCTGTTAACTCCTAACATACAGACTGTTACTAAAGGCTTTTACGATTACTTGTTCATACATCGATTGCTTTATTTTAATAAAAACATCCCTCTTGGTAAATCAGCAGTTATCATGGGCAGTTTGCATAAATGTAATGTATTTTTTAAAATCTCCTTCTGACCTGCTTTTGGCTTGATGAACATACACGGAAAGCATATTTGCATTTCGTCACATAATGACTCACTTGAACTTTTTATGAATCTTTTCAAATGATTCTTTGGTGTGCTTACCCATCTAAGTGTTTTTTCAGATGGTGTAGGGTTTGTTAATATTCAAGTTTTGAAGCAACATGTAAGATTCATAGTTTAAAAACTCATTCAGAAAATTAGTGACAGCTAAATAACTGTTTCAGCAGTTTGTCAAAGTGTATTGTGTTGCAGAGATATCTAATGAGGTGGTGTGTTTTGTGTTCAGCACGCTAACCAATTCTGCTAGCAATACCTCAAGTTGAAAGTTGTGCTCCTGGTTAGATTATTTAAGGACAGATAGCCAATGAAAGGAAAGTAAATGTGGCGAGGGTTATTATAATGGCTGCTCCCACCTGCTTCCTGCAGCAAACAAAAAAGGGGTATAAGTAGAACCAGAACAAGTGTTTAAACATCGGTGCTACGTTCTACAACAGGACTAGTGTTTTTTTTTTTTTTTTTTTTAAAGACTGGTAAGAATTGAAGGGGGAGCAGGAAGGACAATGCATGATATGTGAGCCCCTGTTGTTTTAGAATATAAGAACGTTGCAATGCAACTAATCTACATGTGGTTCACAAACTCCATGTTTTAAATTTCCCCACTTAAAAACTTAATAAGGCATCACGGAACATTGTGCGCTACGAGTTATATGAAAATAAAATTACAGCTTCTGTGGTTTGAGAAATTGCAACTCTTCTAAATCATGATTTTGATATAACCTCAAACTCTAACTCAGTTAATATTAATTACAGTATCGCTGTTCAAACATTAAAACTTCAGTCCTGCTTTTAAAAAACTAAATCTTTTTTATCTTTAGGGTCCTCCAAAGACCCCTCCTCTGAGGAGGTGCAGAAAAGACGAGCGAAACGGAAGCAGGAGAGGGAGCGCAAGAAAAGGAAAGAAAAGAGTTCCGTATGAAGAAGTTGGCAGAGAGTGCCTCCACTGAGGAAGAAACCGCAGCGGCAGAAGCACCCAAACCTCCAGATGCTTCTGCAGCCACCAAACTTGCCAAAAAAGGATACAAGCTCAATAGTCTTCAACAAGGTGGAGGTTGGGGAGGAATATGTAGAACAAAGGGACGAAGCTGAAGGAGAAGAAGAAGAAACGGAAGGTGAAAGGAACCCTCACTCCACTTACGGGGAGGAACTTCAAACAGCTTTGTCTCGAGTAGAGGCCATGAAGGCTCGTCTCGAGGAGCTGAGGGAGAAGGACGAGGGAGAAAGCCAAGAAGGAGGAAGAGAAGATGAGGTGGACACAACGTTCTCTACAGAGGCGGAGAGGCATGAAGATCAAAGGACAATGAAGAGCTGCTCCGTGCTTCTTTGAAAAGGAAGGAGAAGAAAAAGGCTCAGAGGCAGAAGAAATGGATGGAGAGGAGTCATGAGTGCTGGAGAAGATGCAGAAGAGGCAGGACAGGAGGACGCCAGAAACAGATCCAGAATCGCAAAAAAGGGCAGATTTGAGAAGAGGAAACAGAAGGCCAGGAAGAAAGGGCAGGAGTGCTGCTGAGGATCTAAATAAAAGCTGCCATATAGGGGAGAAGAAGAAGAACGAAGAAATGGAGTGACAGACAGCACAGAACGAAAGGAATTATGTAAAAATGCCTGAATAAGGAGAAAATGATGGAAAGCCACATGCTCTGTTTCAACAAATGCTGGATTGTAACTAGTCTGCATGAATCTGACTTCCGCACATGTTGTGCCCTGATCCTATGTGTAAATATATATAGGTTACCAACAAATAACTAAAAAAAAACATATTTGAACAAAGTGATTTGTTTGTCTTAACGGTGTATTAAGGAAGACGTCTTTCTGCGTCACCAAATCATTAAGAGGTGAACAGATCATTCAGAGTGGTTTCAGGTGAAATGCTCTATTCCAGAGAAGCTTGTCGTGTCAGAAGCCTTAACAGCAGTGATGAGTTGAATCAGGTGTGCTGGAAACAGGGAAAGAGCTAAAAAATGTGCAGGGTACAGGCTGCCTCCAGGACCAGGGTTGGAGAAACACTCAAAGTGATTTACGGTATGAAATAATAAAATAATAGTGTAAAAATAATGCCAGAACTGGGGGCAGTCTAAAAAAAAAACAATAGCCAATGTCATAAGATCAAAAGCATCAATAATAGACAATATTGGTAATATTAAAATACTAATAGACACATTCATGAAAGAGATGTACATGCAGGGTGCCACAAGACAAAATGAAAGTTATTTTTACCATAAAAAAAAAAAAAAAAAAAAAAAAAAAAAAAAAAAAACAAAAAAAAAAAAAAAAAAAAAAAAACAACATGCTGTCACTGTCCATCACAAAAACATGATCTCCAAAATAGTCATTTTACAAGATAGGACAAAAACCCAAGGGATTTTGGAGCGTTTTTGTTGGTATATTCATCATGAAACTTCCAGAAGTAAAGATACATATTTTCTTTAGACAGCAGCAATAAAAATTGCATGTATACAATTGTCATTTTGGATTGTAGTAAGTAAACTGGGGGGGGGGGGCTATGTTTGCAGACATTGCAAACCCTGGTTTACTGTCACACTACCACACGTGACTACAGTACCCACTTTACATCCAAACACTACATTTGCACTTTGACTTTGTATGATTGAAATTATGAAGAAATTTTAACACGCAATTTGGATTCCTGCCTGTAATGACACAATCTGATGAGGTTGATTCAGAGTGGTTTGATGTAAATATGGTTTCTCTGTAAAATAAACATTTGAATTTCGATTAAACTTAGATATGTTGCTTTATTCACTATGTAAAACTATATAATATATATATATATATATAGTTTACATAGTGGAATAAAGCAACATATCTAAAGTTTTAATCGAAATTCCAAAATGTTTATTTACAGAGAAAACCATTTTACATCAAAACCACTCTGAATCAACCTCATCAGATTGTCATTACAGAGGAATCCAAATTGTGTAAAATTTCTTCACATAATTCATATCATACAAAGTCAAAGTGCAAAGTGTTTTGGATGTAAAGTGGGTCGCGCAACTGTAGACAGTGGTAGTGACCAAGTAACCACGGGTTTGCAATGCTGCAAACATAGCCAGTTTACTTACTACAAATCCAAAATGACAAATATACATGCAAATTTTATTGCTGCTGTGTCTAAAGAAAAATATATGTATCTTTACTTCTGGAAGTTTCATGATGACTCATACCAAACAAAACGCTCCAAAATCCCTTGGGTTTTGTCCCTATCTTGTAAAAATGACTATTTTGAGATCATGTTTTATGTGATGGACAGTGACAGCATGTTGTTAATGGTAAAATACTTTCATTTTTGTCTTGTGGCACCCTTGCATGTACATCTCTTTCATGAATGTGTCTTATTAGTATTTTTAATATTACCAATATTTGTCTATTATTGATGCTTTGATCTTATGCATTGGCTATTTTTTTTTTTAGACTGCCCCCAGTTCTGGCATTATTTTTAACACTATTAATTTTATTATTCATACCGTAAATCACTTTTGAGTGTTTCTCAACCCTGGTCCTGGAGGCAGCCTGGTCCTGCACATTTTAGCTCTTTTCCCTTTTCCAGCAACACCTGATTCAAACTATCATCACTGCTGTTAAGGCTTCTGACACGACAAGCTTCTCTGGAATAGAGCATTTCACATGAAACCACTCTGAATGACTGTTCACCTCTTATGATTATGTTTGGTGACGCAGAAAAGACGTCTTCTTTTAATACACTTAAGACAAAACAATCACTTTGTTCAAATATGTTTTTTTTAGTTTGTTGGAACCTATATATATTTTACATAGGATCAGGGCACAAACATGGCGGAAGTCAAGATTCATGGACTAGTTTACAATCCCAGCTTTGTTGAAACAGAGCATGTGGGCTTTCCATCATTCTCCTTATTCATGGCATTTTACATAATTCCTTTTCGTTCTGTGCTGTCTCTGTCACTCCAATTTCTTTCGTGATTCTTCTTTCTTCCCTATATGGCAGCATTTATTTAGATCCTCAGCCAGCACTACTTGCCCTTCTTCCTGGCCTTCTGTTTCCTCTTCTCAATCTTGCCCTTTTTTGCGATTCTCGGATGTTTCTGCGTCTCCTGTCCTGCCTCTTCTGCATCTTTTCTCCAGCACTTCATGACTCCTCTCCATCCATTTCTTCTGCCTCTGAAGCCTTTTTCTTCTCCTTTCCTTTTCAAAGAAGCACGAAGCAGCTCTTCATTGTCTTTGATCTTCATGCCCTCCCGCCTTGTAGAGAACGTTGGTCCACCACCTCATCTTCTCTTCCTCCTTCTTGGCTTTCCTCCTCGTCCTTCTCCCTCAGCTCCTCGAGACGAGCCTTCCTGGCCTCTACTCGAGACCAAAAGCTGTTTGAAAGTTCCTCCCCGTAAGTGGAGTTAGAGGGTTCCTTTCACCTTCCGTTTCTTCTTCTTCTTCCTTCAGCTTTCGTCCCTTTGTCTACAATATTCCTCCCAACCTCCACCTTGTTTGAAGACTATTGAGGCTTGTATCCTTTTTGGCAAGTTTGGTGGCTTGCAGAAGCATCTGGAGGTTTGGGTTGCTTCTGCCGCTGCGGTTTCTTCCTCAGTGGAGGCACACTCTCTGCCAACTTCTTCATACGGAACTCTTTTCTTTTTCCTTTTCTTGCGCTCCACTCTCCTGCTTCCGTTTGTCGCTCGTCTTTTCTTGCACCTCCTCAGAGGAGGGGTCTTTGGGAGGACCCTAAAGATAAAAAAGATTTACAGTTTTTTTTTAAAAGCAGCGGACTGAAAGTTAATGTTGAACAGCGATACCTGTAATTAATATTAACTGAGTTAGAGTTGAGGTTATATCAAAATCATGATTTAGAGAGTGCAATTTCTCAAACCACAGAAGCTGTAATTTAATTTTCATATAATCGTAGCGCACAATGTTCGTGATGCCTTATTAAGTTTTAAGTGGGGTAAATTTAAAACATGGAGTTGTGAACCACATGTAGATTAGTTGCATTGCAACGTTCTTATATTCAAACAACAGGGGCTCACATATCATGCATTGTCCTTCCTGCTCCCCCTTCAACCCCCTGCAATTCTTACCAGTCTTTAAAAAAAAAAAAAAAAAAAAAAACACTAGGTCCTGTTGTAGAACGTACAGCACCGATGTTTACACTTGTTCTGGTTTCTACTTATACCCCTTTTTTTGTTTGCTGCAGGAAGCAGGTGGGAGTCAGCCATTATAATAACCCTCGCCACATTGTACTTTCCTTTCATTGGCATATCTGTCCGTAAATAATCTAACCAGGAGCAACAACTTTCAACTTGAGGTATTGCTAGCAGAATTGGTTAGCGTGCTACCTCATTAGAATATCTCTGCAACACAATACACTTTGACAAAACTGCTGAAACAGTTTATTTAGTCACTCAACTTTTCTGAATGTTTTAAACTATGAATCTTACATGTTGCTCAAAATTGAATATTAACAAACCCTACCACGAACAATCTGAAAACACTTAGATGGGTAAGCACACAAAGAATCATTTGAAAAGATTCATAAAAGTCAAGTGAGTCATTATGGAACGAAATGCAAATTATGCTTTTTCCCGTGTATGTTCATCAAGCCCTAAAAAGCAGGTCAGCAGAAGGAGATTTTAAAAAATACATTACATTTATGCAAACTGATGATAACTGCTGATTTACCAAGAGGGATGTTTTTATTAAAATAAAGCAATTACGATGTATGAGAACAAGTAATCGTAAAAGCCTTTATAGTAAACAGTCTGTATGTTAGGAGTTAACAGCATGTCACCACGTTATGGTCTAAAGAGTCAAACTTTTGCTCACTCATTTTTCCTATTTGATTCTTTCTGTTTGGTTTTAGTATACCTGTCCACGAGATTCCTCAAATCTTCTGGTGAAGTCTTTTCCCTCAAAATATCGACTGCGTTAAATTCCTTTTCTGACCTTGCTACCTTGGAATCGAGCACAACAAGGAAAATAACACACCTACGTACATTTTATTAAGATTTAATAATTATTACTTATTAAATTGAAATGTAGACATGAGTTTTACCTTCAGTCTTCTGTTGCGTTTTCACCTGGGGAGCATTATGTACCGTCGCACTGGCTGGTTTCTGTGCTGTTTTCTGGATGGTCTTGGAGCCGGCTTCTTGTCATTTGTGTTCAGAGAATATTTCCTTTGGTAGGCTTCTGTTTCTTTTTTTTGCTTCTTTTTGGGTGGACCACCTTCTTCAATTATGACCACATCCGAAAAATGGAACTGAAAAAGAAAAGATAGTCACCTAAGTGGCGTTTGACCCAAAAAGCACTGTTTAGAATTGATGTGCACCATCCATACTAGAATAAGCTATTCTTTTATTTTTCTAGTATTGTGCATAACAGCAACAACAAAACAACAAGTGTTCATCAGAACTCTGACAGGCTATAAAGATAGAGATACATCTTATATGAGATACAGATGTTCCAGGCATCACCATTGCTGTCCAGACTATCAAAAATCAATATGGATACAATCTGAACATGCCAAAAATAGAATTTGGGTTGGCAGTCTCAACACAGCCAAAGGGCTTGGAATCAGGAAGTTTTAATAACCAGAAGCACTTTTTGAGATGAGGCATTGATACAGGGCAGCCAATCAGAATATGGAAACATTTACCTTTACATCAGGTCTAACAGTAACAAAAATAGCCATGATAAAATAGCATTAATCAGGACTCATTCATGTTGCTGCTATAAAAACCAAAAGGGGCGACGACAGCAAATGGCAAAAAAAGAAGTTTAGAATATGGAGCCTTTTAAACACATAAAAGCTAGCATAACGACAGATCAGACTACTATAGCTCTGGCTTATTAACTAATGATGAGAAGTAGGTGTCAGATGGGATGTTAGCGTCCTACTGGACGTTTTATTGAACAAACCCTAAGCAGATATCATACCATAGGCTCTCTTTTTAGGCGCTTCAGTCTGGGAATGGCACACTTTGCGGGTCAGCTTCTCCAGGTAGTCGTACTTCGCTGCGAGATGACTGGACTCTTTTCTGGAGAAACTGGACACACAATGCAATGGTCAGAAAGATCATTACTAACCAGCCACCTGTACCACTAGCTACACAAAAGCTTCATAAAAGCTCAGACATGAGCAGTTACACACAAGATGTGCATGACAACAGGACTGACTTAGCATAGCACAGAGAGCAGGTTCTGAAATAAACCTTACTGTCAAATCACACTATAACAGAGTAAACAACTCTCGGGTTATTTACCTTCGACGGAACCAGACTTACAAACCATCCGACAATGACCGGAACCTAATGAACTAATTTTAGACCTCATACAAATACTTATGTCCTGCATTGTGTTTTGTCTGATCTGAACACATGTGGAACTAAGACCTATGATTAAAAAACGTGTGTCTCCTGAATAAAAACTCTTCTAACTCATGCCACATGTGTTTTAAGCTCCGCGCATGCGCACAGCTGCTTTTCTCCGGAAGGGGTTGCAGTAAAAGCATTCCCTCTATGCGCAGACTGTAGTGCAACTGGTTATGTAGTTGACCTGTTAGCTAGTAGCAAGCTAACAGACAACACAGCCAGAGGAAACTTCATACTCTGTAATCATGAGTGGCTTTAAATGTATGCTGATGTTGTGCAGTCACAGCCGCAGGATAATTCGGATTAATTGTAAGTTTCTTGTCACGTTAGTTCAGCTGTGAAGCTCTGAGTAGTAGTTACACAGTAAACCCTGTTTAGCAGGTGTGTGTTTGTTGTACTGGTGTTTGGTAGCTGTATGTTAAAATGTTATGCTTGTGTTTTGTATATGTTAAAGGCTTTCTCCGATTTTTTTATGTATGTGTCTGATGTTACTCTCAGTGGTTTTAATTTAATTCTCCAAAAATATGTTATCTTTTTAACGAGTTAATTATCTTCTTGGATGAAGCACTTTGGGAATTTATGTGGCTAAAAGGATAAAATACTGCGGAAAATAATAAAAGTAATAATAATATATTGCTGTTGTTGTATTTACTAATAATAAGCTATACACTGTCTTGTTCATATGAGATATTATTTATTATTCATTTTAAGG
>JAMWET010005206.1:10000-38104 GCA_024036415.1 Prochilodus magdalenae | reverse complement strand
GTGGGGAGAAGAGAAAGTGGGGGAGAGAGGGGGGAAGGTGGAGATGTGGTAAGTGGCATAATTCAGGTCATTTTTACAGCAGATCTGTAGAGTGGTTGCAGGACGATTTCTGTACCGTTCTCAGCATCATTGCCACCCCACGAGGCGAATTTCTTCTTTGGGAGCACCGGGCCGAGGTTTCTGTTGATTGGTCATGTTATACTCTTTTAAACTTTCTGATAATTGCACCAATAGTTGTTACTTTCAAATCCAACACCTTACTAATCTTTTTGTAGCCCATTCCAGCTTTGTGAAGGTCAACAATTCTGACTCTGAGGTCCTGTGACAGCTCTTTGGTTTTACCCATGTTGGAGACTTGAAATCTGTGTGATCTGTCTGATTCTGTGGACAGGTGTTTTTCACACAAGTGATTAGTGAGAACAGGTGGCTTCAGGTCAGGTAACAAGTTGATTGGGAGTGTCTAACTGGTCTGTAAAAGCCAGAACTGCTAATGAATACTAAGGGATCAAATACTTATTTCACTCCATGAAATACAAATCAATTAATATATATTCCTTAGATTTATTTTCTGGATTTTCTTTTTAATATTCTGTCTCTCCATGTAAGAATACATCTACCATTAGAAGTATAGAATGATCATGTCTTTATTAGTGGGCCAACGAAGAAAATCAGCAAGGGATCAAATACTTCTTGGACTCACTGTACAATCTACAGCCAGTCAGAGCACACATGGAGCGTATGGAGTGATGCTGGCAGGCTGGATGTGTGCAGATGTTATACAGGTGATGGGCTGCAGCAGCACATATTGCTCTATAGTTGAGTCACGGTGAAGATATAGATACATATGGGTCCATATGACGCTGCAGAAGTGAGGGTCTGATGCTCTGCTTGGGGAGGTGCTGGTTGTAGAGCCTAACAGCAATAGGGAGGAAAGAGCTGCGGTATCTCTCCTTAACACACCGCAGGTGGAGGAGCCTGTCACTGAAGGAGCTGTAGTTGACTGTAGTTGGTATGAGGAGTTCTCTGTTATGGATGCCAACTTGGCCATCCTCTCCCTAACTACCTCCACTCAGTCCAACGCACAGCCCAGAACAGAGCTTGCCTTCCCCATCAGCTTTATCAGGTTTCTTCCTGTCGGCAGTCAGGATTAGCTCAGTCTCCTTTCCCGAGTGTTGCCCTGGGAACTATCCTCTTTTGTTATCATGTAACGTGATCTGTGGCTCTGACAACATCCTTAAAGCATCCTCTGACAGGTTCAGTTATGAAGTCGCGTCTCGTTAACGTTTAACCATATGGGAATAATTTGATATTTTAAAAATCAGCTTTAAAACTTTATTGGAACTCGTAGGTCATGTTGGCCAAAGCTCTGGGAACATTAACTGCTAGCTGGGATGACCCGTGTATTCCGTACAGTTGTACAGCCAGTGCTTTTCTTCTCACAGATACTTTCTGTGAAACCCCGCCCCCTTCTCGTTCTCGTTCATTTATCGTCACCGGGGGCAGTTTTTCAGATATTTGTATTAGAGCAGCTAGCGCTATCTTATTTTCCCTAAGCTGCTCGATTGGATAATCACTTATGCCGATTAACATGCTACTGAAATCCTGAAGTGCACTCCTGTAATCCAAATAATGATGAGACGAAGTTACGGGTGCTGTTGCCGATGTTATGAAAAAGTTGGAAATGAAAGTTAAGGTGCTGAAGATTGAGAATATTCTGAGAGCGCCCCCTGCTGTTCATCACAACGTTGCTGCTTTTTAAAAAAAAGAAAATTTTTAGTTTCTGTTTCCAAAGTTTTAGCCGCACTATGAATTTCCGATTTTCTCTTCAAATCTGATTTTCTGTTCAGCTGTCCAGACAGTCTTTTAATGTGATCTATATTTGCCATCAGTTGGAACAAATCACACTCCTAAACTGACCTGCAGGACACTAAAGAACAGTGGTTGGTGTGGCGCAACAGACAACACCACTTGTCACTGAGCTACCACACCATGTGGGAGATTGGGGTTCGGTTCCCGGTCTGGGAGACTGTGCTGTGCTACACCAATAAGAGTCCTTGGGCAAGACTCCTAACACTCCTAACACACTGACCCACCTGTAATATGATTAACCTTGTGAGTCGCTCTGGATAAGAGGGTCAGCTAGATGTAGACAGAGCTTCATGGGGCATCTTCCTCCGGAGGTAACCATGACGGCTGACCTACACCGTTTCAGTGATGGTTCATTTTTGCTGGTATCACATTAACATAGTTCCAGTGACTGACAGCTGAGCTAATCACCGAGAACATGACGGACCTGGCTGTGAAAGCAAACGTTATTCAGACGCTTCTCTGCTTCACGTCTTTGGTTTCTTTAAACTTTTGCTTTCAAGCTTTTTTGTTTTTTTGTTTGGTTTGGTGCGGTGCAGCCTCGTTTGCACCGTGTTCAGTCGTTTCTTTAAAAGTCTCTTTGAACACGGAGCGGTCGAGTAGCGCTTTCGTTTCTTTGTACAGACACATCAGCCTAACTGAGGTCTCTGCGCTGTGAGATTACGATGGATGTTGAGCTGGATTGGCGTAACAGTCTCATGAATTCTGATGTGGCTGTTTAGGCTTTGCCGTCTGGAGTCACACGGCCGCGGATCAGATATGCATCAGATTGCGAAGGCCCATCTGAAAGTGGCCCAAAACGGATTTGAAGATGTCAGACTCGGTGTGTGAAATAGATCGGACTCGGGCCGCTCTCGTCTGCTGTGCGAATGTAGCCTAGGTAACCTCCTTATAAACGGTTCAGCTCGGTGTCCTCATTATCCACCATCGTCCCCGCCCCACTTCATCTGGTGTGCTGGTAGCTGTAACACATGGAGGCAGTAAGAGGGGACGGTGGAGTCAGGATGCCTTATGGAATGTCTTAACATCCCCACCACATCAGTGTTCAGTAAGTCTGTTTAAACTGCAGCCTAGAAAATGTGTTCTGGCCCAAATCTGGCCCACATTCCCAGTTTTTTCGCTGGCCCAATTGCCATATGTGGTGACTTCCCCTTGTGTCAAGATGGGGGCCCACATATGTGTGTTACGGGGGGGACAAGGGGACAGGTTGCAACTGCAAGTCTTCAATAAACCAAAAATAAAACAAAACCAAACAGACTAAACAACGGAACAGAGCTACACAACATCAAACCACAAAGAGACAAAGGACCGGCAGGGAGACAAAACACCCAACAAGAACAAAGGGCACGACATGGGGTATAACACAACTAGGGCTGACGAGAGACACCTGGGAAGGGGCGGAGCTAGAAACGAGACCGGACTAGAGGGCGGAGACAGGAGGAGCACAGGACCAAAATAAACAGAAGCACGTGGACATGACGGGACACGGCAGGGCGTGACAATGTGTCAGATTGGCCCACACCTCAGACAAAGGTAGTGCCTGAACTGGACCCGATCTGGTTTGGGCCATGCGGGCTAATGCATGTTGTAAATGTGGGCCACCTTTGGCTCACAGCAGATTGCCAGTGCTGACAGAGGGCCCAGCCGCGCTGTATCTCTACCAGGTGTGGGCCACATCCGCTTGCTATCTGGGATTGAGCTTGGAAGACCGTGTTCGGTTTCAGCCTGGGACAAAAATGTGCATTTCGGTTCATCCCTGATATCTGGGCCATATCGCTGAGCCCTGATCTGAACTCGCCCAACCAGCCCCAGTGGTTTCAGGTGGAGCAGGACTGAATTACAGAGGAATGTGGTTTATTAGGGAAGTGCTAGATTACGATGTAGAAAAAGGTTGGAAATGAAATGTGTATCCTAATATGGCTTTGATCTCTGATAGACCAGCTCAGGTGAACCATTAGCTTTGGTTCAGTCAGGTGCCCGGCTGTTTGTGTATCCTCGTGATACCTGCTGAAGCTCTGCTCCCTGTTCCTTCGGCGCTGCGGTGGATAATGAAACACTAGACGTTATCGATCTTTCCGCCCGCTGCTTTAAAGACTGATTTTGATTTCTGTTTAATCGACTTTAAAATGAGATCTTTACACCACGCCACTCCGGCGCAGGGGGTGTTTGTTCGCCCCATTAGTTTTCTTTCAGGGTTTCTCTGTGTCTTTGTTTTCGCGGGCCTGTGTAATGGATACGCTGAAATTAAAACCGTATGAGGTGCGGGAGGGGACTCAACTCCGCTGTGTGTAGAAATTATACTTAGTAGTAAATAAACAGGCAGATTGTAGATCAGTGTGTTTCAGACCGGACCTGTTGTGTTGGTGTACAGTAACTCAGTAAGTGTAATGTTAGTGTGCTGTAAGTAGTGTGTTGGTGTACAGTAGCTCAGTAAGTGTGATGTGTTAGTGTACTGTAAGTAGTGTGTTGGTGTACAGTAACTCAGTAAGTGTAATGTGTTAGTGTACTGTAAGTAGTGTGTTGGTGTACAGTAACTCAGTAAGTGTAATGTGTTAGTGTGCTGTAAGTAGTGTGTTGGTGTACAGTAACTCAGTAAGTGTAATGCGTTAGTGTGCTGTAAGTAGCGTGTTGGTGTACAGTAACTCAGTAAGTGTAATGCTTTGGTGTACTGTAAGTAGTGTGATGGTGTACAGTAACTCAGTAAGTGTAATGTTAGTGTACTGTAAGTAGTGTGTTGGTGTACAGTAACTCGGTAAGTGTGATGCTTTAGTGTACTGTAAGTAGTGTGATGGTGTACAGTAACTCGGTAAGTGTAATGTGTTAGTGTACTGTAAGTAGTGTGTTGGTGTACAGTAACTCAGTAAGTGTAATGTGTTAGTGTGCTGTAAGTAGTGTGTTGGTGTACAGTAACTCAGTAAGTGTAATGTGTTAGTTTACTGTAAGTAGTGTGTTGGTGTACAGTAACTCAGTAAGTGTAATGTGTTAGTGTACTGTAAGTAGTGTGTTGGTGTACAGTAACTCAGTAAGTGTAATGTGTTAGTTTACTGTAAGTAGTGTGTTGGTGTACAGTAACTCAGTAAGTGTAATGTGTTAGTGTACTGTAAGTAGTGTGATGGTGTACAGTAACTCAGTAAGTGTAATGTGTTAGTTTACTGTAAGTAGTGTGTTGGTGTACAGTAACTCAGTAAGTGTAATGTGTTAGTGTACTGTAAGTAGTGTGTTGGTGTACAGTAACTCAGTAAGTGTAATGTGTTAGTGTACTGTAAGTAGCGTGTTGGTGTACAGTACCTCAGTAGGTGTAATGTGTTAGTGTGCTGTAAGTAGCGTGTTGGTGTACAGTAACTCAGTAAGTGTAATGTGTTAGTGTACTGTAAGTAGCGTGTTGGTGTACAGTAACTCAGTAAGTGTAATGTGTTAGTGTACTGTAAGTAGTGTGTTGGTGTACAGTAACTCAGTAAGTGTAATGTGTTAGTGTGCTGTAAGTAGTGTGTTGGTGTACAGTAACTCAGTAAGTGTGATGTGTTAGTGTACTGTAAGTAGTATGTTGGTGTACAGTAACTCAGTAAGTGTAATGTGTTGGTGAGCTGTAAGTAGTGTGTTGGTGTACAGTAACTCAGTAAGTGTAATGTGTTAGTGTGCTGTGAGGAATGTGTTGGTGAACAGTAACTCAGTAAGTGTAATGCGTTAGTGTACTGTAAGTAGCGTGTCGGTGTACAGTAACTCAGTAAGTGTAATGCGTTAGTGTGCTGTAAGTAGTGTGTTGGTGTACAGTAACTCAGTAAGTGTAATGTGTTAGTGTACTGTAAGTAGTGTGTTGGTGTACAGTAACTCAGTAAGTGTAATGCGTTAGTGTACTGTAAGTAGTGTGTTGGTGTACAGTAACTCAGTAAGTGTAATGCGTTAGTGTGCTGTAAGTAGTGTGTTGGTGTACAGTAACTCGGTAAGTGTAATGCGTTAGTGTGCTGTAAGTAGTGTGTTGGTGTACAGTAACTCGGTAAGTGTAATGCGTTAGTGTGCTGTAAGTAGCGTGTTGGTGTACAGTAACTCAGTAAGTGTAATGTGTTAGTGTGCTGTAAGTAGTGTGTTGGTGTACAGTAACTCAGTAAGTGTAATGCGTTAGTGTACTGTAAGTAGTGTGTTGGTGTACAGTAACTCAGTAAGTGTAATGTGTTAGTGTACTGTAAGTAGTGTGTTGGTGTACAGTAACTCAGTAAGTGTAATGCGTTAGTGTACTGTAAGTAGTGTGTTGGTGTACAGTAACTCAGTAAGTGTAATGTGTTAGTGTGCTGTAAGTAGTGTGTTGGTGTACAGTAACTCAGTAAGTGTAATGTGTTAGTGTGCTGTAAGTAGTGTGTTGGTGTACAGTAACTCAGTAAGTGTAATGTGTTAGTGTACTGTAAGTAGTGTGTTGGTGTACAGTAACTCAGTAAGTGTAATGTGTTAGTGTACTGTAAGTAGTGTGTTGGTGTACAGTAACTCAGTAAGTGTAATGTGTTAGTGTACTGTCAGTAGCGTGTTGGTGTACAGTAACTCAGTAAGTGTAATGTGTTAGTGTACTGTAAGTAGCGTGTTGGTGTACAGTAACTCAGTAAGTGTAATGTGTTAGTGTACTGTAAGTAGCGTGTTGGTGTACAGTAACTCAGTAAGTGTAATGTGTTAGTGTGCTGTAAGTAGTGTGTTGGTGTACAGTAACTCAGTAAGTGTAATGCGTTAGTGTACTGTAAGTAGTGTGTTGGTGTACAGTAACTCAGTAAGTGTAATGCGTTAGTGTGCTGTAAGTAGTGTGTTGGTGTACAGTAACTCAGTAAGTGTAATGTGTTAGTGTACTGTAAGTAGTGTGTTGGTGTACAGTAACTCAGTAAGTGTAATGTGTTAGTGTACTGTAAGTAGTGTGTTTGGTGTACAGTAACTCAGTAAGTGTAATGCGTTAGTGTACTGTAAGTAGTGTGTTGGTGTACAGTAACTCAGTAAGTGTAATGCGTTAGTGTACTGTAAGTAGAGTGTTGGTGTACAGTAACTCAGTAGGTGTATTGCGAGAGTGCAGGCAGGTGGGCAGTAAGGACTGGGTTATGAGATGATGTCATCTTGTAACAGGGATTGGACACTGGGTTTAATCACCGCTGGCCTCCAGTGCTGCTCATTTTTGTGATCGTGTTTGTGTTTCTTCACTGAAACCTGTATTTGGGGCTCGCTTGTCTCTCTCCTAATTGCGGTGGCCTTTGTAGCTGGCTGTCAGGGAGTGGTTGACATTTCCGAGAGAAATCACTGTCATAGGTAAGTGGTACTAACTCCACGTTTCCCTCATCTGAAGCGCTGCTGACAGCAGATCCCCAGGAGTCCACAGTCAAGTTACAAACCTGACAGCGGGAAGAAACTGTTTCCTGTGAAGCTGGTGCGTTAGCTGGTTCCCGGTCGGCTGCTCGGCTCGTTGTTCATTTCTACATCATTCTGATAGTCCACAACAACAGTGGTCCACCTTCACAATGTAGGTCAGCACACAAGGGCCTGAGCCGTGGCTGTGCTTCCTGAGAGCCGTGTGTCGTGTCTGAGGGAGGAGAGATGATGAGGTGTTGGATACATGTCTGAGGCTGAGCGTTGTTTAGGTTGACATCAGCATCTCGAGCGGTGCCAGACGTCTCAGCATGGAGCTGTAGAGGTTCCTATTGGAATTTTGGAATTTTTCCGGAATTTTTTTCCCATAGAGAATGAATAGGATCAAAAACCCGTGTCTATCTAACTTACTTCCGCTCGACCTAGAGACACCAAATCGAATATAATGGCTCGGGGCACAGCCCCGAGCAGGCATTCAGTGTTTGATTGACCCGCACTCGTTCGCTTCTCCTTTTTTTTCGCATCCCTCGTTCCACTGATAGAGTCCCAGTCATTTTTGGACCCACCTAAAGCCAGCCGTTTCCTTCGCCCGAGAGCCACCAGACTTCACATGCTCACTAAGGGGAGGTCCCCAAGCACTGACCCACAGCCATACTGACCTGCACTCCTCTATCTGTCGTTTATTCATCCCTCGTTCCTCCCCTTGAGAGCCATCCCTCGTTCGCCCGAGAGCCACCAAACTTCTCGTACTCACTAAGGGCAGGTCCCCAGACGCTAATCCACAGTCAGACCAACCCGCACTCATTTACTCATCCCTCGTTCCTCACCGAGCAAGCTGCGCAATCATCCCACGTTTCCTTCAGGAAATGCACTTTTCTGGTTATTCTTATTATCCGGTGCCACAGCTGCAGTTGTTGGTGTCCTCGCTTCCTAAGCGACTACTGAACGCTGTTGAAGACGGGGTGATGTAACACACCATTAAACATGCTCCAGTCCCAGCCTTTTCCTTGCCAAATCTTTAAACAGTGCTCCGTCCCTACTTTATTGAAACTGAGTTTGCGCTAGCTTGGCTGTTGGGTCTTTGGCGTGCTGTTTATGAGCGCCTGTGGAATGTAGGTTTTCCAACACTCGTGTTTGTGTGGGTGGTTTTCAGGAACGTGATGGCATGAGGGCAATACTGGAATCCTATGACGGCGAGCTGGCTGCGAGTGACTACTCGCCCCAGCTCACGCGGAGAGTTAAGGAATCTGAGGAGATGCTGCTGAAAGTCCAGGCTCACAACACTGAGATGGAGGTAAAGACTTCAATTCCCATAATGCACCTATCAACTCACTAATTGAGTTGACTATAAATACTTCATAGTTTGTTTCTCTCTCTCTCTCTCTCTCTCTCTCTCTCTCTCTCTCTCTCTCTCTCTCTCTCTCTCTCTCTCTCTCTCTCTCTCTGTTGTTCTGGTAGGCTCAGCTTTTTAAAGCCCAGGAGGAAGCTGGAACATTCAAACTGCAAGCCCAAGCGGTATGCTGCACGCACCATGAGTACACTCTCTGGCTATCGCTTCCTTTCTCACTCCTAGACTCGTTCCTACACACTGTCATTACATTCTTTTATTTTGTCAGCTTGTTCTAGTTGCCCAGTCTCTCTCCTCCCTTTCCATACATGTATTTAGGAAGTCTGCACTCGGGCTTTGGGCTCCCTTGGTCAAATTCCACAGTTTGTCTGGTAAACCCTGCCGGGGACAGACCTGATGTTTTTTCCTAGACATTGTTAATTTAACAAGCAGATCTACACGGTTACAGGCAAAGCTAAGCTAATAAGAGTTATCAAGCTAAACTGGCAGGCTAGGCTAAGGTAGGCTAACTACAGTAAGGGGGCTGAACTGCAGAAAGCTGAGCATGCTAAGCGAATCGCAAAACTAGGCAGTGGTAGACGACGTACACAAACCATGTAGCTGCGTTTAAGTAGAGACCAGTATGGAGAGGAACCGGAGCAGGAGTTCTGATGGCTCTGATGTCCTATTATCATTTCTGGAACAGGACTCTTCCTGGATTTATCCTAGGTGAAGAGACTCGAGTGTGTCAGTCCACCAGTCTTTAATAGGCGGTCGTTAATTAGTCCCACACTGACGTCTATTCAAATGATCATAAACACAGAACACTGACGGAGAACAGGTTCCGTTAGCTAGAACTGTAAAATAACTTCTTGCAAACTAGTAAAGTTTGGGTTTAAGATTTATGTGCAACTTAAAACCGTGCTGTAAACAGCTTCACCAATCAGTTTTCCTTTACTAGACTTCATCTGCTCATAAACACGAACTAACCGAAACTAATTTACTGTAAAAGGAAGACGATGCTCACCTGCATGTGTTCATCCATCCGCAGAGCTTCAGTGATATTCATGTGTGAGGAGGGTGAAGTAGGGCTGCATGGTATATCGTATCAGCATCGTCAGTGCGGTGTCGCAGGGCGTTGCGGTGTCACAGGCTGTTGTAGGGTTGCAGGGTGTTGCGGTGTCACAGGCTGTTGTAGGGTTGCAGGGTGTTGCGGTGTCACAGGCTGTCGTAGGGTTGCAGGGTGTTGCGGTGTCGCAGGGCGTTGCGGTGTCGCAGGGCGTTGCGGTGTCGCAGGGCGTTGCGGTGTCGCAGGGCGTTGCGGTGTCGCAGGGCGTTGCGGTGTCGCAAGGCGTTGCGGTGTCACAGGGCGTTGAAGGGTCGAAGGGCGTTGCGGTGTTGAGGCTGTTGCGGTCTCGGGGGCGTTGCGGTGTCACAGGCTGTCGCGGTGTTGCAGGCTGTTGCAGAGTCGCAGGGCGTTGCGGTGTCGCAGGGCGTTGCGGTGTCACTGGCCGCTGCGGTGTCGCGGGGCGTTGCGGTGTCGCAGGGTGTTGCGGTGTCGCAGGGTGTTGCGGTGTCGCAGGGCGTTGAAGGGTCGCAGGGCGTTGAAGGGTCGAAGGGCGTTGCGGTGTTGAGGCTGTTGCGGTCTCGGGGGGCGTTGCGGTGTCACAGGCTGTTGCGGTGTCACTGGCCGCTGCGGTGTCGCAGGGCGTTGCGGTGTCGCAGGGCGTTGCGGTGTCGCAGGCAGTTGTAGGGTCGCAGGGCGTTGAAAGGTCGCAGGCTGTTGCGGCGTCGCAGGGCGTTGCGGTGTCGCAGGCTGTTGCGGCGTCGCAGGACGTTGCAACGTCGCAGGGCGCTGCGGTGTCGAGTAAGACGAATGAAATGAAGCGGGTTGTGCTGCAACTTTTTTACCTCCGGATACAAAACACAAACTTCCGGTTCCTGGATGCCGATTTAAGCTTCCCAGATACACAAAGAGGAGTAGTCACGGTGCTCACCTGCGTGCTCACCTGCGTGCTCACCTGCGTGCTCACCTGCGTGCTCACCTGCGTGCGAGTTATTGAGCTTTAAAGCTTCATGAAAACTTGCTTGAACTTTGTTAAAAAGTCGTTTCTCAGCTCTTATTTGTATTATTGTTATTTCCAGCCTCATTTTACACTGATTGTTTACTAAATATTGATGTCGGCGTCGCCTGCTGAAATAATAAATTGCTAAATATTATTAATAATGCCGTATATGCCACAGGAAAAAAAAAATTGCTTTGTCAGTGTTTTCTAATACCCTGCAGCCCTGGGGGGGGGTGCATTTCCAAAGCCCTCTGTGTTCTGATGGCTTTATCTTCTGATGGTAAAGCAGTTGAGGGCTGATTGAGATGTATCGCTTGTTGCACCCCACGGTGAGACATTAGCTTCCAGGTTGTGCTGATATTTAATAGAGTCCTTTCTTCAACATTTCCTGTGGCACAGGCTTCCGCTCGGCCCCGTAGCTTAATAGATCCACCCACGTGTCGCCGTTGGCAAGGTGTCCTTTCATTTCAAAGCTTCTCCAAACCCAGCATCTCTGTTTGATCAGTCTGCAGCACTCGTTCCCAAGCTGCCTGTTGTGTTGCGTACGTCAGGCTTGGTCTTTCGTGATCACAGTTAAGGTGGGCTTCTGGTGACTCTTCCATGTAGGTGATGTTTGTCCAACAACACTGCAGAGCAAGCCAGTGCCAGCTAAGCCTGCCAGCAGATATGTGGGGGGGGGCTTTTGTAGTCCCCCTCCTGGTTTTTGAGGAATCGGTTGTCTTTAGTTTCAGCTAATCCACACTCGACTGGTTTGGCTGGGTCGATTCTGTGTGACCCACATGAGGCTCCAAAAAGCCCAACAGCCCTAGTGAATGAAGAATGCCCCAGTCGTGGGCTGGAGGTCTGGAAACCAGCCTTGTGAATGGAGGCTCGCTGGTTTGATTGCCTGGGAAGACAGGAACTGAAACTGAAGTGCCCTGGCACCTAACCCCACAACCTGCTCGCCAGGCTGCCCACTGCTCCGGGCAGGGGTGCTCACTGCCCACTAGTGTGTGTATGTGGGTGTCTCGCTTCACGGATAGGTGAAATGCAGTAGACCAATTCCTCTGTGCGAGAACACACACTAAACATAGCTAGTATGTATCTAACCCAAGCTGGGCCAGTGCTCTGCCTGATATCCAAGATGCCAATCATCAGTTGTCTCATTAGATGAGTCAGGACAATCGACGTGTGTGACTTGCCAAAGTTTGGGAGCTGCTGTTGTGCATGTTTCCAGAGGTAGCTGAGGACTGTCACTGCACTCAGGAGCTAGCATTCCTCGGACATCGAAATGTTAGTGTGCTGTTACCTGCACTGCAGTAGTTCAGAAGCAATCAACCCTCTGGCCTCCTGTGTGCAATGCAGTGGTGTTGACCATTTCAGTGAGCTAGAGAGGAATGGATATGCTAGTTCACTTGTGAGTGCAGACGTGAGTACCAACGGGTTCCCATTTCCCAAAATAGCAATCACCCTGGACCCTAGCACTGGTGTAGGTTGGTGTAGCTCAGCGGATAACACCACTACCCACCAAGTAGCCACCACCACACGTGGGAGACTGGGGTTCGTATCCCGGGCTGAGTGACTATGCTGTGCTACACCAATAAGAGTCCTTGGGCAAGACTCCTAACACCACACTGCCTTGTACTTGTAATATGAATACCCTTGTTAGTCGCTCAGTGGATGAAGTATACTGGATAATTGCCTGATTGACCAGCGTGGAGTAGATTGGTGAGCTGTGAGTTATGAGAGCTGCTTACTTTTGTGAAATGGTGGAAACTGTCTTTTGTTCTCTGATGTATTTCATCTGCCATGTATCCCCTGTTAACTGAGGACCCAGTACTACAATTCTGAGGTCTCTTCACAAGGCCGAACCGTACCCTTACGAGGCCCAGTTTCCTAGAAGTGTCAGTGCTGAGCATTAGAAGGAACGTTCAAAGTGGCTCTCGCTTGACTGTTTTTGTATTACAGTGCTTTTGGGAATCGCATCCCAGATTGTTAGTGTGGTGTGTCCTATTTCTCTACAAGGACTACATTTTCTTCCTCCAAGCATTTTATCTTCTCTGCAAGCTGTCACATTCCTCTGTTTTTTTTATTTCCTGTTCTTTCTTTGTTTTTTGCTGACGTTGCTTACAATTAGACCTTAACCCAAGGGTGACCAACCCTGACCCTAAAGACCCTCAACCTTGCAGAGCAGTGTTCTTCAGAGTGTGTGTATATGAGCCTGTGGGCCGTAAATACATTTGTCCCACAAAACAGAACAATTTCAACTTTTTTAAAACTCATGTTCAGAATTTCTTGCATAACTTTAAAAAAAAGAATCTGTATTAATCGTAGGATGCTCCTCAGAACCAGCATGCTTTGCACTGATCATCTGAAACAGCTAATAAGCAATAACGGGTTATGTATGATCTTTCATTCGTGTCATAAGAATAGAGCAAGATTATCAACATTGTGGCTTGGAACATAATTAGTCTCCCCAGGGTTTAAATGCTTGGAGGCTGTGATGCATCGTTGGCTCATCACTGAACGAGCACTTGACTGTAGTCTGCCAATGGTGCTTCCATATTCAACCGGATCACAGAGAATTTTTCAACAAAATATGAAAATGGTGCGCTCATGTCTGCTCATGCTTCAGGTGGAGCTTGCTGATGATATGAACTGTCTGACTGGATGTTTCTTCTGTTTGATTGGCCAGGTTGCGAAGGAGCTGGAAACTCTGAAAGAACAGCAGGCCTTGGCTTCTGAGAGCAGTCCCATGGCAACGGAGGAGGAGCTTAACTCCTTAAGGTAAGAGTCTAGTAGATATTGCATTTATATAAACGCCATTTAAAATTCTATAGTTACATAGTTTATAACAGTAGCAGTTAATGTACACTTTTATCCGGAGTGAGCAATCAGACCCTAATACGCCACATGCAGCGCTGTTACCCACTACGCTAACCAACCGCTATACCAGATGTTGACTTGTGTGTGGAACTGTCCAATCAAAACATGCATCCCCAGCATAGTAACTTTACAGCAAACTCTTAAACGCTGCTACTTGCTAATGCAACTAATGCACTGTCATGTACAAAGGGTACCAAGTGGTTTTCTAGAGGTCGTCTACTCGTCATGAAACGTTCACCGAAAGACATGAAGGCCAGCTCCCAGGTTCAAATACTGTAGAAAAATAAAGACTGAGAGAAACGAAGATACATGTTTTTCTATGGGCGATGTGTCAATATATAGCTCTTAGTCAGAACAGGAAGTTGTTGCCCAGACAAACCCTATATTTGGAGATTAGTATTTTCCCACGGCCTTCGGTTCAAACCCGGAGCTGCTTTGCTTTAGTGAACTAATCGTTCCGCTCAGAGGACCATGATCAGTTCAGTCGTGTTGAAGCTGGGTTGCAGCTGAACTCTGCAGGTAGTGCTGATGTAGCATTCGGCCACTGAAATCGGTCAATAAAGGCACCTTGTGATAATCAGCGTTATCAGCGTTTGCTTTTGAAGAGAGGAACTTTACATTGTTTGTGCCGTCAGTAAGCAAAACATTGTTCAGCTAGCTGTAGCTAACTAAAACGGGTCTATTCACCATAGCGCAGAGGTGTTCTCCAAGGGAAAGCCCGGGAAGGATGTCCGAAATCAAGACTCGTCTGGCTGCAAGAAGCATTTGGAGGCTGGCCACGCTGTTTTGTGTGTTTTCATTTTTTCCATTATGCCAAACTCAGCTAATGAATAATAGTTGTCCAGTTGTTCAGTGTGCATGTGGTGTTAACTTGTGCTCACCTAGAAAATCAACAAGATGCCTAACCGCATATCTATCCACTTAGTTTAATCCCAGGTCAGCCAATAAGAGCAGAGGACATTTACATATCAGGCTTAAAGGCACAGTAACAAACAGCATTATGTTTGATTCCAAGATCTTGAAAAATGGCCCTGTAAGTGTGAAATTTGTGGCTTTGGTGCTTAAAATGACTCGAAAACCCCAGAAATGGACTCTTTAATGTCCCATACCGCTTCTTACGCCACTGCCTAGCTTCTGCTGTGGAAACCTGATTATTCCACATTAGCATGCGAGTCCTTTGTGTCCCCCCCCCACCCAACTCCCTCGCTTTGATCATGCCAGCCTTCACGTTGTGTAAATTGTCCTTTATTCCCTCTTGAACTTCTGTCCCTAAGGAGCTCACGGTTAATTGGGGAATCCCTACGTTGCCTGCTGTCACATAATTGAGCGTTTGTTTTGCTGAGCATGAAGCGGTAAGGAAAAAAATCCCACCCCAAAAAGCAAATCTGCCGAACGAAAGAAAAGTTTTAACCCACAGCACACACAGTAATTACATAGTCCGTTTACCCAAAGTAATTAGTAAAGAATGAGTGAATAGTCCTGCATGTCAGCATCTGTTCCCAAATCCTGAAGAGCGTTAGACTCAGTGAGGGGAACGGAAAAGAAGCGAGGGAGGGAAATGTATTTGTAAAAAACTGGAGTGCATGACTAAACACAAAGGGAAGAAGGACTTGATGAATGAAGGAGTTAACCGACAGGAATAAAACCTGGTGGGTTTATCTGACGTAATGAGACATGCGAATGATTCGAGTTTCGTGCTGGACCGTGCATGAAACGTAAGCAGGGACAGGCATTATTGCTGTGCCTGACTGACTACATTTCCATTCTGAGTTCAAAAACTATTTGAGCCGTTGGAAGAGTTGGAGAGAGGTCCCATTGTAGGGCTCTGGGAAAGCAGGACGCATTGCATGCTATACTGGTCATGCGGATACTACCATAGCATCCTGCTCGTAGCAGTTAATGGAAGGAGGCGTGCACAAGCGATCTACACCACCCATGGAGAGAGAGAACCGACAGAATGTCTGTCCTGTTGGTGTCGGGATCATTGGCAGACGGCTCCATGACACAGGGCGACATGCAAACCACTGGCCTTAACACCCTATCAGGTCAGCACCAAGATGAACGGTTTGTTGGCACACGTCAAACGTCCAGAAGGACTGGTGTCACTCCACCTCCACTCCTACCGCACCATCTGCAGGAACTCTGTGTGGGAATATTGAAGCTGCATGGGATGGATTGTCACCGGACGCCATTAGGAACCTCTACAACGTCTGGCTTGTCGCTACTTGTATGCCATTGTAGCTCAATAATCCTCATATCAGGCTAAACTGATCATCGTTTATTGGTCCTGGTAACCTTCATCTTCCTTCCCAACAGCGCTACAGTCCCACACCTCCTTCTGGGTGCAGCTGTTCTGTTGAGGATGAATGTTTTTTGGGGAATCGTCCCGTTTGCACCGCTGGTCGCTGGGTTAGTGTTTTTCCAGGATGTCCGTTTGGGAACAGCATTGGTTAGACCTCCATCACTGCTCTCGACACCGAAGGGGTCACTCACTGTCAGCTGAAAGAGAGCGTACGGTTAAAAGCTTTTTAGAAATGCAGAAGATATGAAGATTAGATAAGCATGGCTGGAAAATAAAGAAGAGGGATTGAACCGACGGGAAGTCGAATACGGATCAGATTCTGTCATGTTAACGGAGGGATCGCTTGTCATATTCTGAGAATGCTTGAGCAGGTTCCTCAGAGCGAAGCTTTCTGTGGGTTTAGAATGTGCGATGGTAATCTATGTCTAAGGCTTTCTCAGATGCTGCTTTGGATCGATGTTCCTATTGTTCCGTGTCGGCGCATTCGGGTCGGTGTTATTCATAGCTGCCTTTGAACGGACGTTTTCATAAAGCCGCTTCGCAGAAATCCAGATTTAAACCCATAATGAGAAAGCTGAGGGTGGCAATCTCGGGAGGGGGGGGAAGAACTACCTGGGAGGAAGCACTGAGAGGAAACCAACCCAATACATAAGAGGCAACACCGGGTAGGAAGAACCACATAGCAGTTCTCTTGATTCTTAAGCCGGGACTGTAATGGACAAACTGTTTAAGAGCGTGAGGGCGGAACCATGGAGAGGTAGCTCTAAAGAGGAAACACCAAGGCTCAAAGGGAGAACCTTCTCAGGAGAGGAACCTAGCCCCAAAAATCTGAAATAACTCCACTGGTTCTTTTCTCCATCCTTCTACTCAAGGTTGTAGGTCTGAACAGACTGATCTGATGAGTCTAAAGTTTGGGGATTATTTGGAGCATGAGACGCAGAAAATGAAACCAACTTCTATCACTGAACTTTGGAGGTATAGAGATGTATCCTTGCAAATTTGAAAAACTGAAAGTAGGCCTCCTTGGGGAAAAGAAAGGCTGGGGTTAAATACTCAGTGTACCTAATAGTGTGCAACACCTCCATGAGCACAAATTACAGCTGTGATTTGATTGGGCATGGACTGTACATGTTTCTGGGTGTAGGCTACATCAACTCTTCCCTGGATTTATTTATATAGACTATAAATAGAATTCCCTGTAGACTGGGATCTTAGCCACGGCTGGTCCATACACCTGCAGATTCAGCCATTTTCCACATGTAGCGAGGTAGTCACTGCACCGTACCACCTCTTCGCAATCTATGAGTCCCGTCACTCACACTCTGCAGGTATTTATCAACCCTGTGCAGCGCCATCTGCAGGAGCCTGAAGTAACTACCACCACCGTTTTGTCCGGTGAGCTTATTTGGATATTGAGATCCCAGCTTGAACAGCTTTTGGGAGGAATTGGAACATTGGTTGTTGATTTTAAGCCAGGCCTTTTTACATCAAACGGTTCCAGACCTTACAAACGCTGGGTACAAATCTCAACAAAGACACACCAGAATTCATATTCAAGTCCCTGGATATGGAATGGGATGTGTGGGTAGTCTGGTATCCACATACTTTTGGCTCCTGAAGTTCAGGAAGCATTACAAAAGGAATGTAGGTTCCCTGTATTTAGAGTTGTAACTGTTTCTTATTGATTTAGGATGTTTATGACTCGATTACTAGCCATGAATAAACTTCCTTTAAACCATTATAAGCCCTTTGTGGTGGAGTGGTACCGCATGGTGTTTGTAACCCCGAGTTTATGTTTACGATAGATACGCCATAATATACAGAACACCTCTTTGTGTAGATCTGCCGTGCGAGTGTGTGATTCTGTGGATGGCTTCATAATGTGCCGTCCACTCTGTCCGTCCACACACCCAGTCCGTCCACTCTGTATTTAAGCTGACATGCCTTTTGCATTAGCAGCATAGGTGAAAAATGCTTTACAGTGAAAGATGAAGTGTGTTTTTGCCCCTCACTTTTAAGTTCTGGCCCCCGTGGCTAGCTGGATCGGGAGTCTTAAACCTCTTGCAGTTCGAAGTAGAAAATGCCCCAGCACAAAGGCAGACAGCGGGAGAGCGGCTAGTGCATCTACTTCCGCACAATGTAGTTTCTGGGGTCGACCTTGAGCATTACACTTAACGCATTAAGGTGTTCAGTCTGTCGCGTCTCCTTTATGCCGTATCTTTCATATTGTACCATCTGGGCTAGTTCTCGGAAAAGTCATACAAGGTGCTCACATGGTCTCTCAGAGCGATCGCCTCAAGGAATTGTGTAAGCTCTTCTCTTATAAAAGCCTCTCTCCTCCGTTTCAATATATCTGTCAGGTTTTCTTTTACACAAACATCTTCTCCCTACCACTTTATTGCTCTACAAGATTTTCTAAAAAATCTCTGGAATTTCTTCTAAGAACAAACAAAGAACTCTTGTGAGCTCTTGCGAGGTCTCTTTACAAGCACTTAGTAATCCAAACATGGAATAGAAAGATCCGAGTAGGAATCGGATGAAGGGAGATGGATTTTAGTTCAGTAATCTGATTTCTCAGCACATGCGCACTCTTACTCTGATTTCTTTCGGTGTTCTAAGTCAGCACATGTGCAGAAAGAGCAAGAGCAATGAATGATTTAAATGTTCTACTTCCTGTAGATCATGTATGTACACAAGTCACTTGTGTAAAAAAAAAATATATATATATATATATATAATATATATATATATATATATATATATATATATATATATATATATATATATATATATATATATATATATATATAAAACATTTTTTTAAGGAACATAACTGTATAACATCAACAGAGGGTGTGGCACCATGGTTCCAAACTTTTGGTGGAAATATGCTAAGCAGGACAAACCAGGGCACGGCTAACAATGACCTACTGGGTGTGTTTTCTATGCATCTAATCTGATAACGTTTAATAAAGTTTGGATGTCGTACCCTTTGATGTTCCTTGGTTCCAGTAAAAATGGTGCAAATGCAGCCTGGTTTCCTGAAAAGCCTCTAGGTTCTAAGAAGCCTGAATGCAACCAAGGATCAAGATCCAGGGTTCGTTTTGTCGAGAACTGCTAGTTGAGAACCTTCGATGTGGAGCTATTGCCCATTTTACAGAATGGCTGAAACTGGCTTCTTGTAACTGAAACCAACTTGACTCCCATCCCTTGTTCTTATTTCTGTTTTGCTCTCCCGTTATACATGCATTTCTTGATGGGAATATATTTTCAGGATGATGTGATTTTGACCTTGTTGGGAATGAAGATGGTAGGAATGGTGATTTGAGTGTTTCTAGGCTGGTGATAAGCTAGTCTAACAGTTTTCTCTGGAACATGCTTTATAGAAGCCAGACTGAATTTGTGCGGGCTGCAGTTTGTTAGTGACTTCAGTGTGCTGTTTGTAAAACAGGAAGACGTTCTCCATTATCCAGCTAATTTTTCCCTGTCAGGACATCCCCAGTGGGAGCTTTCTACACACCCCATAGAGAAGATGACTCTCCCGTTGAGATCCATTGTGTTAAAGTTTAATGCCGTGATTGTGTGTTTGGGCAGGCAGAAGATAGAGGAGCTGGAGACGGAACGCCAGAGGCTGGAAGAGCAAAACAATATACTGGAGATGAGACTGGAAAGACACAACCTTCAGGTAACACATACATTACACACAAGCCATTGAGATGTCGCCCTCCCAGAGGATATCACATATGGTGGCGCTCGTTTTTGGCATCTTTTATTTATCTGCGTTCAGTTTTTTATGATGAAAGGAATAGTGAACTAATGGAAATGGCCTAAACTCAAAGGGTTGTAGCCAGTCCTTCCGTAGCTTAATGTATAGTGTTGGTTTTTTGTATATGGTTATCGTGTAACCATATGCCATTTATTGATGGATCTGTTTTTAATTAGGTAGTCCTTTAAAAATGGGAAATTGTTAATCTGTTCCATTGAAACACATGTTCATCAGTGGTATCTGACCTTTGGACCCTTTTTTTTTTTTTTTTTTTTTTTTTACTATATATTAAATATATTTTGATATATTATTTACTATAGATTTACTATATATTAACACAACACCTAAACAACTTAGCCCATAATTCAACCTTCAGGTTTCAGGTTTTCACAGAAATGTAGGTCCAGTCTTAGAAGTGTGTTGCATTTTTTGCTTCTCAGAGTCTAAATTTTTTAGTGATGAGCTTCTTGAACAGCTACACATCCTTTCCAATCTATAGCGCTTCGGGTAATTATCCGAGTGTGTGTAAACGTGTGGAACTGATGACTGACAAAGTCTGGTTTTCTACAGTTCCCAGACCACTGGGTGCATATAAGTGCACTCACTAGGTCATTCTGGGAACCATACATTTGGACCTCCCATTCGCCGTGTTCATTTCCCGTAGTGTTGAGTTGTCCTCTCCCAAGGATGTACAGAAACACCTATGGATTATTTCAGATCTGACGAAAGAGTGGAGCGTCATATCTTGACAGTTGATAGTGTTGGCAGTCTACTAGGATGTTGAGAATCCAGTTCTGGAAACTTTGTTTTTTCCCATTCCTTTCACTTTCTCCTTCGGTACAGACATGGATGGTCTTAGATTTCGTCTCCTGGAAAAGTAGTAACTCATGTACCTAATGATTGCCTGGACATTCAATAAATGGAAAAGCAGGGAGGAGGGCCTGTACTGCGTTTACTGTTCAGTATTATATTAGAACTTCCCAGGAAGTCCACAGGGAATTCTTACCAAAGGATAAAAAATGATCTTTACATAAAAAAGATTTGATGAATTTTTATTAGCGTGACTGCAGACAAGGCCAGATTCCGATGTTACCTCTTGAATTTGCATACTGCTGGGTTTTGAAATGTCTTAGAAATTTTAGAGCTGCCTCTACTTTTACTGACTAGTTCAGAAGTTTAGAGGGAGTCTTGTTTCTAGATTTTAGAAATTGAAATCAACCCAATTTGCTTAAAAGTAGATGTGTTTGGAGAAGGCATCTCAGTATATGCAGCATGAAATGTCTGAGAAGCTCCAGGCTTCTGTTTGGGATCGCAGTTT
This sequence comes from Prochilodus magdalenae, assembly GCA_024036415.1. NCBI lineage: Eukaryota > Metazoa > Chordata > Actinopteri > Characiformes > Prochilodontidae > Prochilodus > Prochilodus magdalenae. The sequence goes on along the minus strand of JAMWET010005206.1, from coordinate 17,263 downwards.
TGTCCTGATAGCAGTCCTTGGTCCTCGAGTATCCGTCAGTACTGACTCTATGCACACCAACTACTTGATAGGTCCCTGTAAATGCTGGTATTCACACCGTTCCACAGTTTGGTAAAACCGGTGTTCTAGGTCGCAAATAAAAAATGTCAAGCTGAAATGATTTAGTGATGGGACCGCACACTTCACCTTGGATGGTTGCGAAAAAGTTGCTTTGCTCTCTGGAATTGAGTTCAATTGAATGTACTTGAAACCATCCATCCCTAGAAACACTGATATTATGGATTTTGCATTGAGCAGTCTCACTTCAGCTTATCTCAAGCATGAAATAATCCCCCAGCACAGTCATGCTGCTTGCATAAATTGGAATTCCACTGATTTTTTTTTTTATGTCAGCATAATTCAATCATTGTGATGTAAACACAGCCATTCAGATGTAAAATGTTGCACTGTAGAGACACCTACTCTTCTTTACAGTGGCGGTGTGGGTGGGAACCGAGGGGGCGTAATGCCTAACAACACATTTAACCGTTTGATTTATTGTTCAGAACCACCAGCGAACGTTCACAGCACCACCGGCAAACCTACACAGTAGTAAAGTAACCCTGTCTTTAGGCACTTCTGCTTTATTACTGTTCTAGGGTTTGTTATCAGATTTGTAAAAGGTTTTACACCATGGGTACTCATTTCTTTCAGCTTTCTCAGGCTGTGTTACTGGAAACAGCACGCCGTGTCATTTGTATCTGCAGTCATTGCCCAGTTTATCAGCTCCACTGACCACATATGAGCACTCTGTAGTTCTACAGTTACAGGCTGTAGTGCATCTGATTCTCTACTTACATATTTAGACTCCTTTTACCGACAGGACCATTACTGAGCAGCGTGAGCTTTAAGCTTTACGCTACGTGTACGTCACGTCGTCATCTGTGAGTTTACTGGCTGATTGCAAAGCCGAAATCCAGTTACTGCCTGCCTTATGTGGACCCAGAGTTTCCCATTATCGGATTACTCCTGTGCATGTAAACAGGTTGGACGAATTACTGACGGAATCTGATTTTCTGCTGGTATCAGATTATTAAGTGCATGTGAATGCACTCGGTATCTCGGACATCGGACAGCGCATTCGTAAGGACGTCATGTGAGAGCTTCTGGTTCCGATTAGATGTTCCTGTCTGGTCCTTAGTACCTGTATTCCCAATGACGGCATTCTTACTGTAGTTAGGTGCCGGTATTTGTGCTGACTGAGATGCGGTCCTGGAGGACCCCTGTCCGCACCCACTTCGCCTCAGGAAGTGCTCCTGAGCTAGTTCATTAGCTGCATCAGGTGTGTTGGGAGAAGGGGTAAGCTCTAAAAGGAGCACCGCTACTGTAGATCATATTATTCCTGATATGCCGACATTCCTCCCATTGTTCCTGTGCTGGTTCAGGAATAACTGCATTGTCCGGAGATGAGGCCGAGTCTTTGTGCTCAGTTGAACGACTTGTTCATCAGTACCGCAGCTGTGTAAACAAGTGGGTGCGGACGCTCACAGTGGTGGCATGTTTATTACAGCAGCCTTCAACAGTCCAGCCGCTGCTCTAATTAGTGAAGTTACAGCTACGTCGCGTGGTAAAACCAAACTGATGGTGGTTAAGTGATGGGAGTAGCGTTCAAACTGCGAGCATCTGTACCCCTATTAGACTGCACCCGTGGTACTCCTGCAAACAAAGATGCTTTGTGTTGATGCTGCAGTTTAAACGGCCATCAAAGCCAGTCACTCTGGAATTTCATTGTAATCATGTTCATTTCGCATTTTGACAGTGTGCGGGTGGAAGTCTTTACCAGAGCATCAGGCCAATTCATGCTTAATGAGTCACATCCATCTATCTCCTGCTCATAGACAGGAAGAGGAAAAGAGCAAGTAGCATTAGGAAACCTCTGGCCTTTCCTCTTGATATCTGAGCCGAGTGTTAGTTTTTCAGATTCGTGTTGACTAACTCGGCTTTATTTGCCGATAGAGGAAACACTGACTCCAACAAAGGCATTGTGGCTAGGTGTGAGGTCAGGCCCCAGTCTGCCTAGATGATCCAACAGGGAATGTGGATTCCAGTGGTTGTGAGGTGAGGTGGCAGATGTCCGATTTATATCGCATCAGAATTCCTGAGCCCAAAGGTCTAATCAAGTCTAATCAACGTTAATGTTCTCAAATGCAAATATGAAAAAGTCAGCATCTACTCTAACCCTTGATATAAGAACTTCTAAAAAAGAATAGATCTGCTAGATCTAGTCTTCAAGTGTTCATCTAGCTTAACAATAAAGAACTTACAACATTGTTTAAACCAATAAGACCAAAACTGATGCATGTACAGTGTTGACTGGAAAGGATATATGAACCTCTGGACTTGGTGCCTTCAGCAGCAGCTAGTTAAAGTTAACAGGGGTTTGCAAATCCGTTCCAGACGGTTAAATGGGTTTACGGTTTGGAGCTGCTTCAGCATTTTAAGATTGCCACAAGCTGATGAGAACCAAAACAAGTTCTCAGAAGGTCTATGGTCTGTTCGAATTTGAATTGTGGATTTGCATAAAGCTGAAGAGGGTTACAAAGTAATCTCAGAGTTTGGGTATTCAGAAGTCTGCACGTTGTAGACAATGCACCACTGTGTCAGCGGCCCCTAGATGTAGGTGCCCAGCCCAATGAATTAAAGACGACCCCTAGAGGAACATCTAAAGGCTTGAAGGCATCGCTGGAACAGGTTCACTGGACCCCTGCTCACGAGTCTACCACACAAGAAAAACATTATACGGGCATGGTGTCCATTGGAACGGCACCACTTAGGAAGCCACTGTTGTCCAAGAAGAACATCGCTGCACACCTTGAGCACCTAGATACTTCAGAACACTTAACAGGAAAATGAGGAAGCTAAGATGGAATTGTCCATCAGAACAGACCTCCCAATTCATTCCCAAGTTCATCAACGTGTCCTACGGATGGCTGTCCACTGTAGAGTGATGCAGCAGGACGGCAACTCTAGACACTGAAGCAAATCTACTACGGAATGTCTGATCGCCCAGTCGGAGCTCTGAACCCAGTAGATGTGCTGTGGAACAACCTCTGGAAAGTTGTTCCCACCAAACATCCAAACGATACGACTCAACTGAAGCAGTTCTTTAAGGACTGATGATCCACTGTTCCTCTTGAAGGTTCTGCACGTCTGATAGGCAGCTTGTGCGATCTGAAGAAGGCACTGTACCTTACAGATCTAAGAAACCGTGCACCTCCGCCTTTCCCAGAGACTTAGTCAAAGTAATGTTGGGGTCGAGACTAGAACAAGACCCATGCCGGACCAAGACTGAACTTTACAACTACGGTGATACTGTTAGTCTTTTTTTGTTGTCCTCGAGTGCCCCGTGTTTATTAGCTGATTATCAGATTTGCATTTCATTTTTGGGGGGGAACGATACAAATGACGTCTGGCTGCACTTGCTAATTTAGCAGCGTCTCACCCGACAGCCCAGACTATTTACCGTCTGAACGCTACACTGCCCCGCTGTTTGTGGTGTCTCGGCTGAGTGGTTGAGTTCTCATTGACTTGGCTCGCTGCTTCTCCCCTGGATGCACTGCTGTCATATGGGAAGGTTTGGATTGTTAGCTTTGCTGGCACAGTACAGCGGGCGGGAACGAGCATGCTAGGAGTAGTTCCACTATAGGCCGATCATCCAAACAGAGACGTGACGACGCGCCACGGCACACAGGGTTTATTTTTAGGTATATATCAGATAATCACTGGAAGGGTTTCTCGTGGCTTTTGATTAAGGACGTTAAACGTTCGCGAATGTTCCAGGCAGAGGGAGGCGGCAGGACTGTTTCTCTCGCACAGCTCAAGCGCTTTTCTGTAGGAAGACATCACAGATCGTAGGGGTTCCTGTATGTTGGAGCGGTTTCAGAGCTGTTTCGTTCGTCTACCCCAAGGGTATTATTTTCAGCTGTAGCAAATTCTTACGGTCCGTTCTCGTTAACCCGCTCTCGCTCATTGCTAGAGCTTTGAAATATAGATTTCTGGGTGTTTTCCAGACGGATCTTTCAGTCTGTCAGCTTCTCTTTCATTCTTTCTTTCTGGGTTTCGCTCTGGTTGAAATTTTCTTGGCTCTTTTTTTAATTGGAGTTGCACTGAAAGGTACCTGAAAGGTATTCAATAGTATTTCATGGAAGAAACGTGTGAAATCTTATAGATTCTACTTGAGAGTGCTTGTTAGAGAGAGACGAGGTGGAGTTCTATCTCTTTCTCTCTCTCTCTCTCTCTGCCTGTGCCGAACGCTCACATTTTTGACTTTCTTATTCAACCTGTTTCCCTTTTTGCTCTAATTCTCTGAGAGAAAAAACGAACAGGGACTTGAGAGTCCCCGGGAATCCAGAAATTAAACTGACAGCTAGCTTACTAAGCAGAACATTTGCATAGTAAGCCTAAGCCTGCACAACAAAAACAATAGTCACCTTGCATGTTTAAGGTGGAAGTAACTTCAGGCTCCTGCAGATGGCGCTGCACGAGGACAATGGGGGTATAAATACCTGTGTGGTGTGAGTGATGGGAGCCATAGATTGAGAAGAGGTGGCCAGTGCAGTTAATGCCTTGGTCTATGTCTGGAAAATGGCTCCAAAGCTGATGTTAATGATTGGCTAAAAGATGTGATGGGCTTTTGGGCGTGCCAAAGATCATAGTGTGAAGGCAGTAGCTGAATCTGAAGGTGTACTGTCATACGGGTCTACCAGCAGCGGCTAAAATAAAGCGGGTCCAAGCCCCCCTTGAGCAAGCCAGAGTCAACAGTGGCGAGGAAAAACTCCCTTGAGTAAGGAAGAAACCTCGAGAGGAACCAGGCTCAAGGGAGGAACCCAACCTCCTCAGGTCGAACCCAGGTAAGACGAGAAAGACAGAACTACCAGGAGAAGAATATCTATTAGATCCAGTCTGATTAGATCCAGTCTGATTAGTCCAGGAGGGAGTAACTGCAAGATGGAGCCGACCCAGAGATAGAGTTCATGATCAGAGCCAGACGCTGGTCAGTGTAAAGGTTATGGTCATGCCGGGCGATGAAACGGGGCAGGAGACCCACGGTGGCGCTGATGCTCAGGTGCCTGGGGGTTCTGATGTGATCGCTCCGGAGAAACTAGTGCTTAACTAAGAAGAGAGAAAGAAGGATGTGGCCTTACTTCCAGAAAACTCCAATCCAATGTCCAATCCAGTGATGGACGAAGTACACAAATCATGTACTTGAGTCCAAGTCAAAATACCCAAAGTGAAATGTTCCTCCCTTAGGACCTCCACTGGCGTAACAGTACTATAGTGTTTACCTCCAAGTGTACTTAAGTATGTAACGGTAGCTTGATTTATTACGGCTCTAATGTCCTGTTATCATTTCTGGAACAAGACTCTTAATAAGCTCAGTGTAGGGGAAGAGACTCTAGTGTCTCTCAGTCCACTAGTATTTATTAAGTCTAGATTAATACAAATGCGCTTTAAACAGCTTCACAGATGAGTTTACCTTCACTATACTGCATCTGCAGGTCTCTGTTCATGGACACATTTCTATATTGTGTTCTATAACGTCTATACATGTGGACAGCATGTTTATCTGTTCACTGATGCTTTGATGTGTGATTGGGAGTCAGTGTTTGCATTAAACCCATGGTGCTTGACCTACAGTACCATCCTCCAAGTGGTCCTGGGCCTGAAATGAGCATTTCCATGGATGCTAAGAATCGATACATAAGCTAGTTTCGTTTTTTGACGTGTTACGTGAGCTTATAGTATAAGTGAGGGTATAAACAGAGCATCCAGTAAGGCCAAGTCCTTTATGGGCGTGTCTGCCAGCCTGCCTGCCGTATGTATCATATCTATCATATTTATCTGTCTGTCTGTCATTTATAGGCAAGGATTGAGAGCCTATTGAAATCGGATCAATGAACTGGAGCTACCCTGGCCTAAAGCATCCACGCAACTTTAACTGCTCTTCTAAAAAGTTCTGAGCTGCATGGCCTGATCAAAACAGATTCCAGAGAGCCTCCAGAGACTAGCTGCTGAAGCTCGCAAGACTTAAAAGGGTTACCGAGGGTTTCTCAAGGTTTTGGTGAGCTCACAGTCAGGCAGACGGAATAAATTCAGTACCAGTGCTGCTCATCACAGGAGTGGGCGTCCAGCTTTGCAGCCTCAGGGCCTGGCCAGCTTGCGATCGTCGAGGGACCGGTGAATTCCATGAAGCATCAGGGGATCCTGCAGCAGCATCTCTGGGTGTCTGCCTGTGATCTAAAATTCAGAAAGAGGAGGGGTCGTGCAGCATGACCGGTCCAAAACACTGGAGCCAATCCACACAACAGTTTGCCAATTCTGTACTTCAGCAGTTGGCCAGCTGATGACGTCGTCCCTAATGTAGCGCTCCAGCATGTTCGGAAACAGAACGTTCAAGGCAAGGCGTTCCAAAATGCGCCAAGTACCTTCCACCTCCTGGGATGGTCTTATCAGCGGCTGCAGGCTCTTTGTGCAGAATTCCTGATAATTCAAAGAGCCAGACTTTCACATAACTGTAATTAACTGTGGTAATGGACAAATGGCTCGGTTCTCTTGCTTCCGCTGCCAGTTTATAATGAGAAGTATAAAGAACATCATACCTAGCTGAAGCCCAGCAAACTCCTGGCTTTGCTCAAAACCTCTTTCAGCAGGAGCTTTTATGTTTTGACTGGGAAAATACTTTCCTCCTCTTTATATGATCAGCTTCCATATTACACTAGAAGGACACATGGTCAGTACTAAGGCTGGCTTTACATGGTGGAACTTCAATGCTATGCTAGTCAGCAGTCATGGGCTAGTAGTTGGGGAACCCACCTTGTGACCGGAGGGACGCCGGTTCAATTCCCTGAACTGACAGTAACGACTGAAGTGCAGTTGAGCAAGACTCCCAAGCTCCAACTGCTCCCATGGCGCTGTGGATAGAGCTATCCATTCCCTCGTCTGCCTTGAACTCGACTATCATCCCATGCATATGATAATGGAATTCTTAATCCATAGGGTTTATGATGTCGGCCCACCCTTTGCACCTATAACAGCTTCAACCTCTTCTACTAAGATCACTACACACTGTCCTTGAGCTAATCTGAAGGCCCCATGACGTATGGAGCTCTGTAGCGATGGACTCTGCAGAAGGTCGGTGACCTTTGCGCATCTGCTGACCCCGCTCTGTCATTGTACCTGGTCTACCACTTTGTGGCTGAGTTGCTGTCGTCACTCCCACTGTGT
>JAMWET010005206.1:0-5000 GCA_024036415.1 Prochilodus magdalenae | reverse complement strand
GGTGTTTTCTCTCTTTCCCTGTAATTTGCACCGTAATGAGGTGTTCAGATTGAGGCATTACTCTTTTGATAGGCCCCTTAATTCAGAACCCGTCTCATTAGTGGCTTTTAAACACCCCTGAAGTTTTCCACCCAATAAAGATTCGGTTCTCAGTTCTAGATAGGAATGAGCCATCACTTTCTGGGTAGTGCCGGACCAGATGAACGAGCTGGAGGTTCAGGTTAACCGAGCCTGTAGACTTTATACTCCAGTGATGGCTGCTGCTACTATGAAGGCTGTGTGTTTCGCTAAGTCATTGGAATGTTACACTGAACTGTTACTGTTGATGTTTTGTCCAGGGAGATTATGACCCAGTCAAAACAAAAGTGGTGCACTTCCGGCTGAACCCCACCCAGGCTGCTAAGCAGCAGCGTGCCGAGGAGCTGGAGCAGTTGAGGGTGGAGTGTGAACGTCTGAGGGTCCGACTTCGCAAGATGGAGGCAGGAGGCGCCGTGACATCCGACGACACTACGCTCATTATACCGCCATCACAGGAGATACTAGGTATGCCGACTTGAGAGTGGGGTGGTGAGGTTAACTGGTAATAGTGGAGGGAGTTTAAAGACGAGTGGAAACGTGGAAGGTAATATTCCCTGATAGCATCCGGCAACATGGTGCCTGATCGTTCTCTTGATCTGGCAAATATAATATACTAGTGGACATGCTACCAGCTGGCTTGCAGAAAACGCGCAGCTTCCTATCATCTATTTATTGTTTGGATTATTTCTGTATACAGCAGCAAATTCCAACCCATAGGACAAGTAAATTATAAAAAAAAAAATTCAAACTACACTGTATTGCCAAAAGTATTCACTCCCCCATCTAAATAATTGATTTCAGGTGTTCCAATCACTTCCATGGCCACAGGTGTATAAAACCAAGCACCTAGTCGTGTACACTGCTTATACAGACATTAGTGAGAGAATGGGTCGCTCTCAGGAGCTCAGAGAGTTCCAGAGTGGTCCCGTGATAAGATGCCACCTGTGCCAACAAGTCCAGTGGTGAAATTTCCTCACTACTAAAAATTCCACAGTGAACTGTGGACACTCATGAAGTGGTTGGCCATGTAAAATGACAGAGCGGGGTCAGCTGAGGCGCGTAGTGCGCAGAGGTCGCCAACTTTCTGCAGAGTCCATCACTACAGACCGCCAGACTTCATGTGGCCTTCAGATCAGCTCAGGAACAGTGTGTAGAGAGCTTCAGGAATGGGTTTCCATGGCCGAGCAGCTGCATCCAAGCATTACATCACCAAGTGCAGTGCAGAGCGTGGAACGCAGTGGTGTAAAGAGCCGCCACTGGACTCTAGAACAGTAGAGACGTGTCCTCTGGAGTGACCAATCACACTTCTCCAACTGGCAGTACAATGGACGAGTCTGGGTTTGGTGGTTGCCAGGAGAACGGTACTTGTCTGACTGCATTGTGCCAAGTTTGGTGGAGGGGGGATGGTGGTGCGGGGTGGTTTATCAGGAGTTGGGCTCGGCCCCTTAGTTCCAGTCAAACAAAAAATTATTCCAACTTTGTGGGACAGTTTGGGGATGGCCCCTTCCTGTTCCAACAGGACTGCGCACCAGTGCATGAAGCTAAAGGTCCACGCTGGTGATTTTGCCCTTCATTTCATAGAGGTGCATCATTTCACCCTCCAAACAGTCCCAGTCCCAGTTCACAACCTTTTGGCACTTCCGCCATTCTTGGTTGACATTGTCGTCGTTTGTTGTGTTGTGATGCAGAAGAGGCTATGAAATCCAAATGTGAGCAGCTAGCCTGTGCACACTGAGGTGAATTTGTAACAGCCAATCAGAATCCTGATCCTGTTGGCCAAAATGTGATGTCATATGAGTTTTTTTTGGGGGGATTATTCTAACCAAACAATCAGTTTGCCAAAAATGACATCAGCCTGAACATAGCCATTATGTCCACTCATAGATAATGTTGGTCATCTTAAGCGGCGATGCTTGTCATGATGTGGCATGTGCTAGACAGTAAGTGAAGGTGCAGTTCTCATAGGGACGTCTTTGTTGGGTGAGAAGACCTGAGCAACGTTGACTTGGACCTGGTCTAGGAAGACTTCTCCAACATCATGCAAATGTACATGTGGGCCGTTTACCTGTGGAGGTGATGGCACCAGGATGCACTATGGGATGAGGACAAGCTACTGGAGTGCGTTAATGCTCTCCCTGATTACTATAGCCTCTTGCACGCATTGTTTGGAAATGGTTTTTGGGAACACTGTGTTTTTGTCTGTGTGGTTTGAGGAGAGAAGACCACTCTGGATTAAGAATGATGGTTGATTCTGGAGCTCCTGCTGCGCTACTCTGGTTACCAGTTCTGGGATGCAGCTTGTATAGCTTGAATATCCCTCCCAGGTACATAGTGCTGAGGAAAGGGGATACTGGAATTAAGCTCTGCCCTGTCCAGTGACAACCGCCCAGCCCTAAATCAGGCTCATTCCTGCAGAATGAACTATATAGACCAGGAACATGGCAAGGGGGTCATGTGTTGCCCTGACCTCTAAAATCCCCACTTCTCAGTCAAGGCCGAGCATCAGTGGGATGGACCAGGTCTTCTCCTTCACCTCGCAACTTACAGGATTAAAGGACCAGCTTCCTTTTGGATGCCGGATACCAGAAGACACCTACAGAGTTCCCACAGATCACAGGCTTCTGTGGCCCGGAGCTGTTTTGGCAGCATACGGAAGACCAGCAGCGTATTAGGATCATAGGATTCACGTAATGCTGTAAAAGAAACAATTAGCAATGTAATTATCATGTGCAGCTATTAAAGCGCAAGCCTGAGGTGGCCGCATCGTCTGATTGGATATCGCGCTTTCTAGCCTTTGGGTAATTAGCTCCCAGCTGAAAACAGACACACATAAATAATAAAGATTAAAGAACATTTCTCACAGCTGCCTCTGCTCTGCTTGTACGGCTACATCAGGAGTTAGAGCCTTTTTTTTCCCACAAGGCAATTTGGTCCTTCCTCCTATTAACACACATTGACCCAACCCAATGATGAAGGCTCAGCCAGATCACTTCTTTCTCCTCAGGTTCCTGTACAGTAGCGAGCCACAATGCTAGGGTAATAAAGCACACGCTCTCCGCGGCGGAATATTCAGTGAGAATTTGGGATAATATTGGGATAAGACGCGGCACGTAGCTCGCGGTAAGTAGCGAAATAGGCTCGGCACTTTGAGTGTGTCAACCGTTGTTGTTTGTGCGACGCTCAGACATATGTAACCACAAAATCGTCCGCTTGGCAGAAAAAACAATGTTTTGGAGCTCTGTGGAGTTTTTCTAGTCAGCTTTAACACATACCACAGCAAGCCTGTTCCTAGGAGCGCCGGCGTTCCTGATTCGGAATATACGGCAGCCCAAAAATCTATGAGCACAAACTTGGCGTGAACTTATTTCTTTCTCGTATCAGTCAGAGAGGATGTGTAAGTCAGCGATCGGCTTGTCCCTACATTGTTCCTCCTCTCTGGATTACCTCAACAGTCATGTTACCTTTCAGTCACACCAGTGTTTTTTTATTCCTGTTTCAGTTACAGAAAATAAAGCATGTCCAAATTGGATCTTTCTATCAGCAGTTGGTTAAAATTAGAAGCAGCTGGTGGTTGGTGTAGCTCAGTGGATAACACAACTACCCGCCAAGTAGCCACCACCACATGTGGGAGACTGGGGTTCGAATCCTGGGCTGAGCGACTATGTTGTGCTACACCAATAAGAGTCCGTGGGCAAGACTCCTAACACTACACTGGCCCACCTGTAATATGATTAACCTCGTAAGGCGCTCTGGATAAGAGCGTCAGCTAAATACCGTAAATGTAAATGGTTTGTCAGCAACTCAGTGCTGTAACGTATTGGTAGTTTATAATAATGCTTCTAATTACTGAATTTTAAAACCCTTAAGTGCTACTGAATAAAAACGCCAGTTCAGGACCGGTTACTAATTGGATCATTGGTTGGTTAAACATCATCAGTTTTCCACATCCATCAGACTACAGTACGCTCAAATCAGAAGCTCCAGGCAGGAGAAGAGTTGGTTTAGCTGCTGGTTGTTTTGCTCAGCATCTGTTTTAGTGGTCTGTTTAAGTACCAGCACAAAGTCAGCACTCTTGGCTTGATCTTGATGGTGCTGTGTCGGCTAATGACGCTGGGCTGTTTACCGCAGATACGTTTCCTGAGGTTGGCTTTTTAAGACAGCAAGATTTACATGTGAGGATGTGGCGTAGTCTTGCCGTATACCAGTATTTAGCCAAGCTATATTAATATAATGCTAAAATTGGCAGTTCAGACTTACAACTCACATCTGGACACAAGCTTGATGTCAGGGATTACCCAGACTGCCGAATGGGTGGGCATAGACCTCCATAAACCGAAGGGGCCTTATTATAGGCTAATTCTTTTGTTTTTATTACCAGTTACACCTTCTGTTTCTATTTGCAGAACTACAAATTCTGCACTTCATTTTAAGCCGGAGCTTGAGAAGTGGCCTGTCTCGTAACAAAGTGCGCTGTTTTTTTGAGATGTGAGAATTATCCGTTTAAATAAAGTTACAAAACGTTTCTGTATGCGGTCAAATGTAGTTCTCAAGAAAAACGAACATTGGCTAATTAGCGAATTAGCGAAAACAAATTCAACCAGTCAAGAAAATTGCATTCGGTGTGTCTCTACTTTTGGACTAGCATTACATTTACGTCTATGGCATTTAGCTGACGCTCTTATCCAGAGCCACTTACAAGGGTAATCATATTACAGCTGGGCCAGTGTAGTGTTAGGAGTCTGGCCCAAGGACTCTTATTGTTGTAGTTCAGCGTAGTCACCCAGACCGGGATTCGAACCCCAGTCTCCCACGTGTGGTGGTGGCTACTTGGCTGCAGTGGTGTTATCCGCTGAGCTACACCAACCACATCAATTACAGCAGCTGTATGTAGCTTTCTTCAGTGTCAGTTTTACTAAAGTACT
>JAMWET010005205.1:0-154926 GCA_024036415.1 Prochilodus magdalenae | reverse complement strand
CTTAGGTCTCAAAGTGCGGGCTCTCTGTTAGTGCCTAGAATTAACAAAGTTACATTGGGGAGCAGAGCCTTTTTATACAAGGCCCCCCAGCTTTGGAATAACTTAACTGTCAGTGTTCGGGATTCAGACACAGCCTCAGTCTTTAAGTCCAGGCTTGAAACCTACCTGTTTAGTCAAGCTTTTGGTAATTAGTCTTTTTTTTTCTGATAGATAAAAGGTGCAGGTCTAGGGGTCCACTGACAGAGAGTGTTTGGTAAACTGGGAATGTTGGTGCTGTCGTCCCGCTGCTCCTCGTGTTCACTCAGGTTTGTTGACGGTGGAGCAGAGGGGCGCTGACTTCTCAGGGAGCCCTCATGTCTGTGTGACCTTCTGGCTCTCCCTTTTTAGTTATGCTGTAATAGCCAGGCCTGCCGGAGTCACTGCTGCACTCTGTTAACATCGTATAGTGTGTTCAGGTCTTCTGTCAGAGCTAACAGTCTGTCTGTTCTCTTTGTCTGAGCTGAACTGCTGCCCGTCCTGTGTGGCCTGATGCTGCTGCTACATCTGCCCCGACTGGGAGCCACTGGGAGCCTTTACCACCACGGAGCTCCTGGCTGTCCTGCACTGTGGAAGCTTGGCCTGCGCCTGCTGACCCATCTTATGAACCACCAACATCATTACAGACTAATCAGACATTACACTCTCCTTTCTAGTGCTGTCTTGTATCTGGTGTTGACCCGAGGAGGATGGGTTCCCCCTTTGAGTCTTGGTTCCTCTTGAGGTTTCTTCCTTCCTAACTAAGGGAGTTTTTCCTTGCCACTGTCGCCTTCGGCTTGCTCATTGGGGGCTCAAACACCAGATTCTTTGTAAAGATTCTTTGTAAAGCTGCTTTGTGACAACATCTGTTGTAAAAAGCGCTATAAAAATAGATGTTGATTGATTGATTGATTGATTGACTACGAGTAAAAAATGTCTTGAATGAGATAAGGAGGCTTATTCTGTCAGAGCGAATTTGTCATGGTTTATGGCTGTTGGATTACATTGATGCGCAGATTTCATTTGATCCAAGGGAGGTTAGCTTTATGGTTTGTGGACTTTCCCGAGCCAAGCAGTGCTGCCACATCATATAACAATCACTAACTATTTCTCAAACCATGATATATTTGTTTGCTTGAAGATATACATTTAATTAAAGTGTCGAGAACGAGTTTTAGCTATCTGTTCGTGGCGGGGGAGGCGGAGCCTGGCTGTACAGAGAATAAAACTGAGTAAAATATGACTTGAGTGAGATAAAGAAGCTTACTTTGTAAGAGTGATTTTGTCATTGCTTGTGGCTGTTGCATTACATTGGTGTTTCAGGATTGTAATGCTCACATGAATGCGCATTGATAAATGAGTCTTGATAAATCTTTCGCCGAAAATACACCCGATGTAAGTCTTCATATCTCCGCCCGCATTCCGCACTTTCGCGCATGCGCTAATGCATTTTCTCGGTGCGGGGTTAGCTATATGGTTTGTGGTTTTCCTGAGCCAAGCAGGGCTGCACCATCATATTACAGTCACAAATTATTTAACAAACCATGAAAATATTAATTTGCTTATAGATATGCAACTAATGAATTGGTCGAGGACGAGTATAAGCCAGGGTTTCTCAACCGGTGGATCGCGGACCACCCTCTAGGGTCCGCAGGCTCATCCACAGAGGGAGACGGTAATCTGTGGTGAGCACCTTAAATCGTTTAAAAATTACACGTGAAAAATATTATAAATTTAGAACGAGTAAAATTGATAGATTAATAATGTTCAAATTACAATCATTAATATAAAAGCACACTAAGAAAACAAAGGCCCCGAAGTAATTACAGTTAAACGGCATCAGTTCGAGGCGACGGCACCCTTTTTTTCCAGACAGTTAACTAGCTAGCTAGCTAACGAGATGGAGAAGTTTTTGAAACTACGTAAGAAAAGTAAACCTGTTCTTCAGAAAATACAATAAAATCCACAAGTACGACCCAGACTGCATCAAATATGGATCTGCGCGGGGCAGTGTGTGGAGTGTGGTTTGACTCAAATGAAGCACTAAAACCTTCAAAACTAAAGCGGCATCTCGAGACCAAACACCCTACACGCCAGTGGAGTTCTTTCAACGACAACGCGACGGACTGCAGCTCCAAAAGAAAACAATCGTTTCCATCACGTCGCATTCCAAATGTGCCCTGAAAGCTAGCTACCTCGTAGCCTGACATGTTGCACGGAATAAAAAAGCTTTTACGATCTCTGAGGAATTGGTGCTGCCGTGGATATGTGCCGCGAGATGGTTGGGGAAGCCGCGGCAAAAAAAAATGCTGAAGGTACCGCTGTCCAATGATAGCATAAGTAGACAGATTGTTTACATGGGGGCTGACATACAGAGCCAGCTTTTAGACAGAATTACAGAAAGCAAACATGCTGTGCAACTAGATGAGTCGACTGATGTTAGCAACGCATCTTTACTGCTGTTTTTTTTGTTAGGTACATTTGGGACAGTACTTTTCATGAAGACATGCTTTTTTGTGGTGAGCTGCCTACCAGAACAACAGCAGAGGAATGCTTTCGTTGTATGGACAGGTACTTCGAGGAAATGGTCTTGAGTGGAGCAAATGTGTGGGGGTCTGCGAATTTATCATGGCTTATGGCTGTTGGATTACATTTGTGTTTCAGGATTGTAATGCTCACATGATTGCGCCATGCTGTTGTTTCATGACTGAGGCTTGGTAAACCTATCGCCGAAAATACACCAGAGTTGAGGCTTTGTATCTCCGCCGCATTCCGCACGTTCACGCACGCATAGATTTCATTTTAGCTTTATGGTTTGTGGTGCTGCAGCATCATATTGCAATCAACTATGTCTCAAACCATGAAAATATTAATTTGCCTAAAGATATGCATTTAATTAAAAAGGACGAGTCGAGAGCGAGTGTAACTAATCATGCCTGTTTCATTCTTCCTGTTACAGTTTCATTCTTATGAGGGAATAACTGGGGCTGACAGGGAAGAAGTTTGTAAGTTGATGGAGGTTACCTACTACCATCAATGTCAGGACATTAATGCTGCTTCACACTCATCTTTGTCCAGTTTGAAGAGCTCATGGCCATACCTGTTCTGTCTAAAGGTGTTCTCCACCAACTTCCAGTTGCTTACTGATATCCCTTTGCTCACAGGAATTTTGGAGGGCTTTCAAGCGAAAGGAAAGAGGATTTTAAAATTCTTTGAAGAAAAGCCAACAAACAATGAGGTTTGTGCCATCGTGTTGAAGTCTGGACAAGAAAGTTCTTTTGTCTCTTGCATCCTGCTTCTCCTGATGGCCCACTTTAAGGAGAAATTTGAATCTCTTTTTCTAGAAGCTGATGTAATTAATAAGACCTCTCCTATATGAGCAGTGTTAACTGTTAGTTTCTGTTTAGCATGATATCGAAATTTAATTTGTTGCTGTTTGTTTGTGTATGTGTGTGGCTTTTTTGTGTTGTAGGTGGCAGCAACTGCAGCAGATATCCAAAGAACAGCTGCATTACCAGATTCACCCCGGCTGATTATCCAAGGTTATTAAAGCCCTCTTAAAACCCATTGTATTTAGTTTTCCCCCAAAGTCTACAGTGTGTCTAACTTTATTCCTTAGAATTAAATAGTCTATTTTGCTATTGTACCTTTAACACTGGTATGTAAATGATCTCTTTTCCAATTGGCTGCTTTTTATCATGCCTTCTTCAAAAAGCAATTCAGGCTAAAATGTTCCTTATAACTGCAGTGCAAATGGGTAGTTTGTTGTATATTAATGCATTGGTTTCCCCTCATGGAAACTTTAAAAAATAAAGTAAATTAGTTTTGCAGCTTAGTTTTTGAATGGGATTGAACAATGTTTTCTGCCTCAAAATCAATTACCTAATGAAAACAAAACAAATATTGTATTCCATGTAGTTGGTCTTTTAAAATTCTTTTACACACATGCCCTTTCAATCTTGCCTTGTTACTTTCTGTACATGTATGTATCTCCCTTTTTGCTTTGTTTTTTTATTTAAGTTTGGGGCTTCAGTAGACAGCATTTTGTCTAAAATGTCTAACTATAACCTTGTATAACCCGATAGTTTTGAAAATCTTAATCCTGTCCAGTTCGCTAGATAAATTTGCAATTGGCATGTTTTCTTTGAATCTGTCACTGTCTTGTCTTTCTCCCAGTTTGTCAGTATACATTTGCTTTATTTCATAACATTATGTTGTTGTTGGTGGTCGTGGTGTTGGTGTTGTTGTAGTACATAACAGAATTGTGTTTTCTTGAAATTTTTGCAGGTGATAAAATGAACCCAGAGAAGTAGCCTTGCTGCTTTATTTGCCATTTATTACACCTTAAACCTGGAGTATCAGGAGGGAGCAGCATCTACTATGGAGTTCATTCAAAGGTAACAAAAATAGTTTAAGAGGTGTGTGGTGCAGCATTGGGGACACAAACACAAACATCTTAGCTAAAGTCTTATAGCAAGTTTTCCTGACCATTAATATTCATGATGTAAGTGCAAAAAGGCACAAACCACAAGTAAAATAATCCAGTGAACACAATATTGTGCACAGCAAAACACTTCCATATGTCACTGAATATCACACTAAGCTCTGGGGCTATGTTCATATTAAACGTTTGAGCTGGTTCAATATATATATATGTATATATGTATATTTAATCTGACTCAGTTCTGAGTGTGTCAGATCAGATCTGCCACCTTTTCTCTGTAACAAACCCATATTTAACATTACTAAAAGATTTGGTTTATCTTGCAGAGGAATCATGGGTATTAACCCAGGAACTGGATCTAAGTGCTTGTATTGCTTGTATTTGTAAAGTTGTGATTCTGCAGTAAATTAGACAAAATAAAAACTTTGTGTGGTAGTCATTATCTTGGTATTAGGGGTTTGAAATTTCATACTTTATTTAATTTAATTCTATACTTCACATGAAATTAAATCATTTCTGGTATTACTGTATACATTTCCCATTCTCTTTAGCTATAAAAATATTAATTTTATTGTAAATATACTAGAACCTGCTTTTTTTTTTACAGTTATTACTAGAATTGCTACATTTATAGTACAATAATTATACTGTTAATTTACAGTATCCTACTGGCAATTTTAGTTCCCAGTAATTTGGTGTAATTTAACAGTAAAACTGTTTTTAAATTAGCTGTATATGTATACAAAATCATACTGTATATTTTACAGTTATTATTGGTATTTTATGTTGTGTAAAATTACAGTAAAATATTCCACAGTAATTTTTGTTTTGTTTTATTTTTTGGCTTTTGAAACTGCCAAAAAGCTCAACTTTGTAATGAAACTTGTTTTGGGAGGAAAACAATATTTTCTGACATGGGAACACTTTAAATATGTCTAGAATGAAGGAAAACATTGTTTCTAAGCAATAGGAAGTGAAATCTTGAACGTGGCAGTACAAAATGAACAGTGTCATTTTCATTGCATTTAGGTGCTGAAAAAGCGTCTGGGAGCTTTAAAAGCGCCTACAGGCTTTAGAACGGCCAAAAAGCTCAACTTTGTAATGAAACTTGTTTTGGGAGGAAAACAATATTTTCTGACATGGGAACACTTTAAATATGTAAATAATGAAGGGAAACATTGACTAGAAGCAATAGAAAGTTAAATCTTGAACGTGGCAGTACAAAATGAACAGTGTCATTTTCATTGCATTTAGGCGCTGAAAAAGCGTTTTTTGAGCTTTAGAAGCGCCTACAGGCTTTAGAACGGCCAAAAAGCTCAACGTTGTAATGAAACTTGTTTTGTGACAAAAAAAAATATTTTCTGACATGGGAACACTTTAAATATGTAAATAATGAAGGGAAACATTGTTTAGAAGCAATAGAAAGTGAAATCTTGAACGTGGCAGTACAAAATGAACAGTGTCATTTTCATTGCATTTAGGCGCTGAAAAAGCGTTTGGGAGCTTTAGAAGCGCCTACAGGCTTTAGAACTGCCAAAAAGCTCAACTTTGTAATGAAACTTGTTTTGGGAGGATAACAATATTTTCCGACTTGGGTACCTTGCAAATATGTCTAGAATGAAGGAAAACATTGTTTCTAAGCAATAGGAAGTGAAATCTTGAACGTGGCAGTACAAAATTAACAATGTCATTTTCATTGCTCTTAGGCGCTGAAAAGGCGATAGGGACGCTTTAGAACTGCCAAAAAGCTCAACTTTGTAATGAATCTTGTTTTGGGTATAGAACATTCAAAGAAGAACTAGTACCCCTACTAGTCCGTTCCTTTAACTGGACCCTTGAAAAAGGGAAGTTACCACCCTCTTGGAAGGATGCAATAATATCATTAATCCCCAAGGAAGGCAAGAATCCAGAATACTGTAGCAACTACCGACCTATATCAGTACTCAACATTGATTATAAATTATATACATCTATTATTGCAAAAAGATACATGAGGTTTATGCCAGATCTAATTGACGAGGATCAAACAGGCTTTATTGTGAAACTTGTTTTGTGAGGAACACAAGACAATATTCGAAGAACTCTTCATATTATCAATAAAATACAAAATACCAGAATGAGTGCTATGTTGATAAGCCTTGATGCAGAAAAGGCTTTTGATAGTGTGAATTGGAATTTTCTTTATTTAGTACTGGAACGATTTGGTTTAGCAAAAATTCAATTAACTGCATCAGAACACTATACCAAAACCCTACCGCTAGGATAAAAATTAATGGAAGTCTAACAGAAAGGATAACCCTTAAAAGAGGTACACGTCAGGGCTGTGGCCTGTCACCTCTTCTTTTTTCCATATATATTGAACCCCTAGCGCAAGCTATACGACAGAGTGAACTACAGGGAATCATTATAAAAGGACAAGTGCATATTATTAGCTTGTTTGCAGATGACATTATAGTCTATCTGAAGAACCCTAATACGGGATTTCCAAACCTGATGGAATTGTTAAATATATATGGAGAACATTCAGGTTACAAAGTAAATGTCGTCAAAACACAAATTCTGGCTTTTAACTACACCCCTTCCCAAGAAATCCAAAAGATGTATAAATTGTTATGGCATGCAAAAACAATAAAGTACCTAGGGGTAATTCTTACAAAGCAACATTCCCAACTCTTCAAAACAAATTTTAACCAAATACATTCACAGATAAAAAAAACTGGTCCTTCCTACTATTAGATCTTAGTTCTAGAATTGAAATAATCAAAATGAACGTTCTACCCAGACTTCTATACCTGTTTCATTCCCTCCCACTGAAAATACCTCAAGAAAGGTTCCAAATTTGGGATAAAATGATCTCCAGATTTATTTGGAACGGTAGAAAGCCAAGAATAAAATACTCTACATTACAGCTGCCCAAAGACAAAGGTGGACTGTCATTACCTAATCTTAAAGCCTACTTCCAGGCAGCCCAACTAGGACCATTACTTAAATGGTGTGATGAAAACTATATTGCGAGATGGAAAGATATTGAGAAGAATGTATTACAATATCCAATCCAGTCTCTTGTGGACAACGTGAACCTTACAAAGAAACTACAAGGCTCAATAAACCCTATCACTACACATACATTAGATATATGGTTTGATCTAATTAAAAAATACAAATTAGGACAAGATATGCAACTGCTAAATTGGTTTGCGTATGATGAGAGCTTCAAACCAAGCCAGACAGATTTCACCTTCAGACAATGGGCAACAAACGGAGTCACTGCAATCTGTACAATCATCAAGAATAGAAATGTAATGAGCTTCTTTATCATAGCCTAAGAGAATGTAGTGCCCCCTTAACAATGTACATTAAAGCTAAATGGGAAAAGGAGCTTAATACTAGGATTACAGAGGACGAATGGACTAATATGTGTATAACACAACATGCCACAACCAGCTCAAGAATATGGAAAGAATTTGGGTGGAAAAATCTGACTCGTTATTTTATAACACCTGAGCTAAAGAGTAAACAAATCAGACAACATCAACCATGTTGGAGAATGTGTTCAAACTCAGTGGCCACCCACACCCACATCTTTTGGGAATGCAATAAAATACAGTCCTTTTGGGAGAAAAAAAATGATAGTATCAAAGACATTCTAGAATATCCTATTCCCAAAACGTGCAAAGTCATGTATCTTGGGGATATAAATAAATATGTTCTAGACAGTGACAGATATTTAACCAAGATCTTACTAATAGCAAGCAAAAAGGCAATAACACGAAACTGGTGCAAAACAGACCCCCCAACTTTTAAGCGCCTACATGGATAGAAAAAAAGCTGTGAGACAAATCTATATACACGAAGAAATTACCTTTAAGCTTAGATTAAGAGGAAAAATATTTACAAAAATGTGGCGAAAATGGATAATATATGACACCATAAATATACATGAGAATGAATAGATCTGAATAAGAGAACAACATAACCTCATACTAAATATTTTACTCCCTAGGCAACCCATATTGCTGCTGTTTTTTTTTTTTTTCTTCTCTCCCCCCCCTTCTTTATGTATGGAAATGGCAAACAGTGGTAACTGATGAGGATAATAATAACCACAGCTCTATTTAGCTTTTGATCTGTATATTTCATCTTATTAGTAGCTATGAAGGGAAATTATTGTTTAGATTGCAATTATTTATTTAAATATTTGTTTGTGTTTGTTTATTACTATTATTTATTGTAATTTTCATTGCATTTATTTAATGAAAAAAATTTGTGTTGATTTTATAATATGGAAAACAGGCTTTAGAAAACTGCTAAAGTATCAAAAAAAAAAAGAATCTTGTTTTGGGAGGATAACAATATTTTCCGACTTGGGTACCTTGCAAATATGTCTAGAATGAAGGAAAACATTGTTTCTAAGCAATAGGAAGTGAAATCTTGAACGTGGCAGTACAAAATGAACAGTGTCATTTTCATTGCATTTAGGCGCTGAAAAAGCGTTTGGGAGCTTTAGAAGCGCCTACCAGCTTGAGAACGGCCAAAAAGCTCAAGTTTGTATTGAAACTTGTTTTGTGACAGAAACAATATGTTCTGACATGGGCATTTTGCAAATAGATCTAGAATGAAAGAAAACATTGTTTCTAAGCAATAGGAAGTAAAATCTTGTATGTGGCAGTCCAAAATGAACAGTGTCATTTTCATTGCATTTAGGTGCTGAAAAAGCGTTTGGGAGCTTTAGAAGCGCCTACAGGCTTTAGAACGGCCAAAAAGCTCAACGTTGTAATAAAACTTGTTTTGTGACAGAAACAATATTTTCTGAACATGGGTTTCTTGCAAATATGTCTAGAAAGAAGGAAAACATTTTCTTTAAGCAATAGGAAGTAAAATTTTGAAAGTGGCAGTACAAAATGAACAGTGTCATTTTCATTGCATTTAGGCGCTGAAAAAGCGTTTGGGAGCTTTAGAAGCGCCTACAGGCTTTAGAACGGCCAAAAATCTCAACGTTGTAATAAAACTTGTTTTGTGACAAAAACAATATTTTCTGACATGGGTACCTTGCAAATATGTCTAGAATGAAGGAAAACATTGTTTCTAAGCAATAGGAAGTGAAATCTTGAACGTGGCAGTACAAAATGAACAGTGTCATTTTCATTGCTCTTAGGCGCTGAAAAAGCGTTTGGGAGCTTTAGAAGCGCCTACGAGCTTTAGAACGGCCAAAAAGCTCAACTTTGTAATAAAACTTGTTTTGTGACAGAAACAATATTTTCTGAACATGGGTTCCTTGCAAATATGTCTAGAATGAAGGAAAACATTGTTTTTAAGCAATAGGAAGTGAAATCTTGAAAGTGGCAGTACAAAATAAAGAATGTCATTTTCATTGCATTTAGGCGCTGAAAAAGCGTTTGGGAGCTTTAGAAGCGCCTACGAGCTTTAGAACGGCCAAAAAGCTCAATGTTGTAATAAAACTTGTTTTGTGACAGAAACAATATTTTCTGACATGGGAACACTGTAAATATGTAAATAATGAAGGGAAACATTGTTTAGAACTTCCTATTGCTTAGAAACAAAGTTTTCCTTCATTCTAGACATATTTGCAAGGTACTCCTGTCAGACAATTTTGTTTTTCTCCCAAAACAAGTTTCAAGTTTCAGTGAGCTGATATATTATGTTCTTTTAGACCTCTATGCATCAGAGGCTAAAGGCGCACCCCGAATACAGCGCACATTTGGTGGGCAGTTAACCTTTTAATTGATTGTGCAGGTGTATGGACTGCAGAAAAAGCACCAGGTCGCATTTGCTGCCATCCGTTGACCAAACAAAACAGAATTTTTTTTTTGCTCTCCCAGAAGCCTCCCATAGGCCACTTATGAAGGGAGTATGTGAGCATCCCCAGCTGAAAAGTGCTGATTCATGGTAAAGGCCCTTATATTCTGGTAGTTTAGACCCCCATGCAAATAAATCTAAAATTGCACCCTGAATAAAGTGCACTTTGGGCGAGCAGTGAGCTTCCTAAAGCAGGTGAGAAAAAAGCACCGGGGAGCATTCGCTGCCCTCCGGTGGCCAACAGAAAAACAACTATGTTATTTTCTCTGGTCTCCCAGTAGCCTTCAATAAGCCACTTATGCAGGGAGTATGTGAGTGTCCCAAGCTGAAAAAGGCTGATCAGTGATAAAGGCCCTTAGTTTAGGCCTCCATGCATCAGATTCTAAAAGGACACCCTGGGTAAAGTGCACTTTGGACAGGCAGTGAGCTTCATGAGAGTGTGAGGTTTATGGGCTGGATACAAGATTCAGCGAGAATAGGCCATTTATGCTGGGAGCATGTGAGTATCCCCAGCTGAAAAGGGCCAGACAATGACAAAGGTCCTTAAATTTACTTAGGTGGGACCTCCAGGTTACATAATTTAAAGGTGCACCCCAGATAACATGCACTTTGGGTAGGCAGTGAGCCTCCTGAAAGACAAATAAGCCCCAAGGAGGTAATTTATGCTGGGAGCATGTGAGCACTCACAGCTGAGAAGGGCAGATAAATTCTAGGCCCCTAAATTTGGGCAGGTGTCCTTTCCAGGGGACATGAGGAGCAAGTGCAGATGAGTTAAAGTTAACCATAATGGGACTATATTAAAGAAACCACAACCCCTGGAAGTGTGGAGCTGCAGATGGAAAGGTAGCAATACACAAAGGATGGACAGAAATCAGACAGTGTTTCACACACACACTTTATTTAGGGAACATTATTTGCAGCCGAGTCTTTGTGCATTATGTTTCCGTCACTCATGGCTTCAGAGTTGCTCATTACTTTCTTGTTTGAATCCAATTTAAGGGTTCTCTTTGATCTCACTGCCTGCAGTCTGGTCCTGTAGCTCGCATGCAGTCTCCAGCGCCTTCATTTGCAGCTCCTTTATGCTAAAGGCCTCATGAAGTTCAGACAGAAACATTGGAAGTGACAACGTCATGGCAAATGCTGTCACAAATTAGCCTTCTCTCCCCAGCAAACAGGTGTTTTTTTTGCCTGAAAGAGAGAACCATAGCATTTAGTTAAAAGACAGCTATGTAGGCTATGTTTACTGCAATACCCAGCAACAAGATCCATTACCTGGCTGGTAACGGATGCTCTTATTAAACCAAAGGTGATTTTCCCAGGCATACCAGCATCTCGCCATGCCTCCTGCAGTTTAATGTTCAGTTCCCATACCTGCAGCCCTTTCCACTGCAACACGTATGGGCACTGCTGCCCACCAAAGAGCCCAGACACCTCCACAAGCACATGGATCCAGTCAACAGCATGGCCAGGTAACCAGACTTTCAGGTGAGCTTCCTGCGGATGTTCTCTGAAGGGATGTGGAGAGGGTTTTTTTTGCGCACACCTGACCTTTGACCTTTGGGTCACATCTTCAGGGTGTGGTGATGTCAATGTGTGCCAAGACTGGTGAATCTAGGTCCTTCTCTAACCTCTCTAGGCCTTGTATGATTGTTTTTTCTTACCTAAGGCCTAAATCCAAATTCACTTATACCAAATGGATTTGGACGGAAAAGTCAGAAGTCGGAAAAAACAATCGTACCAAGTCAAGAGAGGGCAATGAATGTCCTAGAGTCACCAAAAATGGCACACAGTGGCATCACCACACTCTGATAATGTGGCATAAGATTGCTGACTCTAGGGCCAAAGGCCAGGAAGGTACGGCCAAATCCATTAGGTAAATATGAATTTGGACATAAACCTAAATGAGAAAAAAGAATCATACAAAGTGTAGCGTGGGGCAGAGAATGTCCTAGAGTCACCAAATTGGGCACACGTTGACATTATGGCACCCTGATGACGTGGCCTGAGTTTGGTGACTCTAGCATCAAAGGTCAGAATATTATGACCAAATCCATTTAGTTAATGATGAATGCATGAAGCCTGGGAATGCCAATGAAGAGGAATGGTCTAGAATTAGCAAACGTGGCCCACTTCATCAACACCACACTCTGATGAAATGGTGCAAGTTTGGTTACTCTTGCTTTAAGAGTCATGGAGCTACAATCAAATCCATTTAGGTAAGAGTAAATGAATAAGACCAGGCAACAGAAAGGAATGTCCTAGAGTTAACAAAATTGGCAGACGTCGACAATCCCACACTCTGATAACCTGGCCCACGTTTGGTGACTCAAGGCTCAAATGTCAGGAAGTTACAGCCAAATCAATGGGGTAAATGTTAAATTAGACTTGAGCCTCAAGGGCTAAAAACCAATCGTACAAGGCCTAGTTGGGGCATGGAAGGTCCTAGAGTTACCAAACCTGGCACACATTGACAACCCCACACTCTGACAACCTGGCCCAAGTTTGGTGACTCTATGCTCATAGGTCAGGGAGTTAAAGCCAGATTTACAAAACTTGTTACACGTTAACATCACCACACTCTGATGAGCTGCACAAAGTTTAGTGACTCTAGGATCAAAGGTCAGGGAGTTACAACCAGATCCATTTGGTAAGTGGGAATTTAGACGTAATCCTCAAGTGGGAAAAAACAATCATGTAAAGCCTAGTTAGGGCATGGAAGGTCCTAGACTTACCAAACTTGGCACATGTTGACATCTTCACACTCTGATGACCTGGCCCAAGTTTGGTGCCATTAGGATCAAAAGTCAGGGAGTTACAGCCAAATCAACTGGGCATATGTAAATTTGGACTTAAGCCTCAAGGGCAAAAAACCAATCGTACAAGGCCTAATTAGGACATGGAAGGTCCTAGAGTTACCAAACTTGGCACACATTGACAACCCCACACTCTGACAAACTGGCCCGAGTTTGGTGACTCTATGCTCATAGGTCAAGGAGTTAGAGCCAAATCATTTGGGTAAAAATTAATTGGGACTTAAGCCTCAAGTGGGGAAAACCAATCTTACAAGGCCTAGCGAGGGCATGGAACGTCCTAGACTTACCAATCTTGGCACATGTTGACATCTTCACACTATGATGACCTGCCCCAAGGTTGGTGCCTTTATGATCAAAAGTCAGGGAGTTATAGCCAAATCAACTGGGTAAATGCACATTTGGACTTAAGCCTCAAGGGGTAAAAACCCATTTAATGAGGCCCAGAGAGGGCATGGAAGGTCCAGGACTTACCAAACGTGGCCCATGTTGACATCTCCACAATCTGATGACCTGGTACGAGTTTGGTGCCTTTAGGGTCGAAGGTCAGGGAGTTACAGCCAAATAAACTGGGTAAATATTAATTTGTCCCAAACCTCAAGGCGGACAAACCAATCGTACGAGGCCTAGTTAGGGCATGGAAGGTCCTAGAGTTACCAAATTTGGCACATGTTGACATCTCAACACGCTGAAAAAATGGTCCAAGTTTGGTGTCTTTAGGATTAAAGGTTAGGGAGTTACAGTCAAAACAATTGGGTATATTTTAATTTGGACCTAAGCCTCAAGGCGGACAAGCCAATCGTACGAGGCCTAGTTAGGGCATGGAATGTCCTAGACTTACCAAACGTGGCCCATGTTGACATCTCCACAATCTGATGACCTGGCCTGAGTTTGGTGCCTTTAGGATCAAAGGTCAGGGAGTTACAGCCAAATTAATTGTGTAAATTTTCATTCTGACTTTAGCCTAATAGGTGAAAAACCAATCGTACAAGGCCTAGTTAGGGCATGGGAGGTCCTAGATTTACGAAACTGGGCACATGTTGACATCCCCACATACTGATAACCTGGTCCGAGATTGGTGCCTTTAGGATCAAAGGTCAAGGAGTTACAGCCAAATAAATAGGGTAATTGTTAATTAAGACGTAGGCCTCAAGGGATAAAAGCCCCTTGTACAAGGCCTCGTGAAGGCATTGAAGGTCCTAGACTAAACAAACTTGGCACATGTTGACATCTCCACACTCTGATGACCTGGCCCAGGTTTGGTGCCATTAGGATCAAAGGTCAGGGAGTTACAGCTAAATGAATTGAGTAAATTTAAATTCGGACATTAGCCTCAAGGGGCAAAAAACCAATCGTACTAGGCCTAGTTGGGGTATGGAAGTTCCTAGAGTTACCAAACTTGGCACATGTTGACATCTCCACAAGATTATAACTGGTCAAAGTTTGGTGCCTTTAGGATCAAAAGTCAGGGAGTTACAGCCAAATCAAATGGGTAAAAGTTCATTTGGACTTAAGCCTCAAGGTGGACAAACCAAACGTACGAGGCCTGTTGAGGGCATGGAAGGTCCTAGACTTACCAAACTTGGCCCATGTTGACATCTTCACACTCTCTTGACCTGGCCCAAGATTGGTGCCTTAAGGATCAAAGGTCAGGGAGTTACAGCCAGATCCATTTAGAAAGTGAAAATTTAGACGTAAGCCTCAAGTGGGAATAAACAATCATGCAAGGCCTAGCGAGTGCTTGGAAGGACCTAGAGTTACAAAACCTAGCACACATTGACAACCAAACACTCTGAGAATCTGGCCCAAGTTTGGTGCTTTTAGGATCAAAGGTCTGGGAGTTACAGCCAAATCAATAGGGTAAATGTTAATTTAGACTTAGGCCTCAAGGGCTAAATACCAATCGTACGAGGCCTAGTGAGGTCATGGAAGGTTCTAGAGTTACCAAAGTTGGCACATGTTGACATCTCCACACTCTGTTGACCTGGCTCAAGTTTGGTGCCTTTAGGATCAAAGGTCAGGGAGTTACAGCCAAATCAAATTGGTAAAAGTTCATTTGGACTTAAGCCTCAAGGCGGACAAACCAATCGTACAAGGCCTAGTGAGGGCATGGAAGGTCCTAGACTTACCAAACTTGGCACATGTTGACATCTTCAAACTTTCTTGACCTGGCCCAAGATTGGTGCCTTTAGGATCAAAGGTCAGGGAGTTACAGCCAAATCAACTGGGTAAAAGTTAATTTAGACTTAGGCCTCAAGGGCTAAATACCAATCGTACGAAGCCTAGTGAGGGCATGGAAGGTCCTAGAGTTAACAAACATGGCACATGTTGACATCTCAACACGCTGATAATCTGGTCCGAGTTTGGTGCCTTTAGGATCAAAGGTTAGGGAGTTACAGCCAAATCACGTGGGTATATGTTAATTTGGACCTAAGCCTCAAGGCGGACAAACCAATCGTACGAGGCCTAGTGAGGTCATGGAAGGTCCTAGAGTTACCAAACTTCGCACATGTTGACATCTCCACAAGCTGATAACCTGGTCCAAGTTTGGTGCCTTTAGGATCAAAAGTCAGGGAGTTACAGCCAGATCAAATTGGTAAAAGTTCATTTGGACTTAAGCCTCAAGGCGGACAAACCAATCGTATGAGGCCTAGTGAGGGCATGGAAGGTCCTAGACTTACCAAACTTGGCCCATGTTGACATCTTCACACTCCCTTGACCTGGCCCAAGATTGGTGCCTTTAGGATCAAAGGTCAGGAAGTTAGAGCCAAATCAACTGGCTAAATGTTAATTTAGACTTAGGCCTCAGGGGCTAATAACCAATCGTGCAAGGCCTAGTTAGGGAATGGAAATTCCTAGAGTTACCAAACTTGGCACATGTTGACATCTTCACACTCTCTTGACCTGGCCCAAGATTGGTGCCTTTAGGATCAAAGGTCAGGAAGTTACAGCCAAATCAACTGGGTAAATGTTGTTTTGGACTTAAGCCTCAAAGGCTAAA
Organism: Prochilodus magdalenae; assembly: GCA_024036415.1. Taxonomy (NCBI): domain Eukaryota; kingdom Metazoa; phylum Chordata; class Actinopteri; order Characiformes; family Prochilodontidae; genus Prochilodus; species Prochilodus magdalenae. The sequence continues at coordinate 138,839 of JAMWET010005205.1, read as the reverse complement.
GAACAATCATACAAGGCCTTGTAAGGGCATGGAAGGTCCCAGAGTTGCCAAACTTGGCACATGTTGACATCTACACATGCTGATAACCTGGCCCAAGTATGGTCCCTTTAGGATCAAAGGTCAGGGAGTTATTGTCAAATCAATTGTGTAAATGTTCATTTAGACTTAGGCCTCAAGGGCTAACAACCAATCGTACAAGGCCTAGTTAACTAGCTTGGCACAAGTTGACATTTCCACAAGTTGATAACCTGGTCCGACTTTGGTGCCTTTAGGATCAAAGGTCAGGGAGTTACAGCCAAATCAAATTTGTAAAAGTTCATTTGGACTTAGGCCTCAAAGTGGAAAAACCAATCGTATGAGGCCTAGTGAGGGCATGGAAGGTCCTAGACTTACCAAACTTGGCCCATGTTGACATCTTCACACTCCCTTGACCTGGCCCAAGATTGGTGCCTTTAGGATCAAAGGTCAGGAAGTTAGAGCCAAATCAACTGGCTAAATGTTAATTTAGACTTAGGCCTCAGGGGCTAATAACCAATCGTGCAAGGCCTAGTTAGGGAATGGAACGTCCTAGACTTACCAATCTTGGCACATGTTGACATCTTCACACTATGATGACCTGCCCCAAGGTTGGTGCCTTTATGATCAAAAGTCAGGGAGTTATAGCCAAATCAACTGGGTAATGTTGTTTTTGGACTTAAGCCTCAAGGGGTAAAAAAACCAAACGTAAAGAAGGCCGTAGAGAGGCATGGAAGGTCATGAGAGCTGAGTTACCAAACTTGGCCCATGTTGACATCTCCACACTCTGATGACCTGGGCCCGAGTTTGGTGCCTTTAGGGTCAAAGGTCAGGGAGTTACAGCCAAATCAATTGGTAAATATTAATTTGACCAAGCCCTCAAAGGGGCGAACAACAACCAATCGTACAAGGCTCATAGTTAGGGCATGGAAGGTCCTAGGTTACTACCAAACTTTGGCACACAAATTGACATCTCCACAACTCTGAAAAAATGGTCCAAGTTTGGTGTCTTTAGGATCAAAGGTTAGGGAGTTACAGTCAAATCAATTTTGGTATATTTTAATTTAGACATTAGCCTCAAAGGCGGAAAAGCAATCGTTAACGAGGTCTAGAAAGGGCATGGAAGGTCCTAGAGTTGCCAAACTTGGCACATGTTGACATCTACACATCTGATGACCTGGCCCTGAGTTTGGTGCCTTTAGGATCAAAGGTCAGGGAGTTATTGCCAAATCAATTGTGTAAATGTTCAATTTAGACTTTAGGCCTCAAGGGGAAAAAAACCAATCGTACAAGGCCTAGTGACAGGGCATGGGAAGGTCCTAGATTTACCAAACTTGGCAATATGTTGACATCTCCCACAAGTGATAACCTGGTCCGAGTTTGGTGACTTTAGGATCAAAGGTCAGGGAGTTACAGCCAAATCAAATTTGGGTAAAATGGTAATTAAGACATAGGCCTCAAAGTCCCCTTGTGCAAGGCCTCGTGAAGGGCATTGGAAGGTCCTAGACTTACCAAAACTTGGCACATGTTGACATCTCCACACTCTGATGACCTGGCCCAAGTTTGGTGCCTTAGGATCAAAGGTCAGGGAGTTACAGCTAAACCAATTTGGGTAAATTTAAATTCGGAACAAGCCTCAAGTGGGAAAAAACCAATCGTACTAGGCCTAGTTGGGGTTATGGAAGGTCCTAGAGTTACCAAAAACTTGGCACATGTTGAATCTTCAAGCTTGATGAACTGGCCAAAGTTTGGTGCCTTAGGATCAAAGAGTCAGGGAGTTACAGCCAAATCAATTTGGGTAAAATGTTCATTTGGACTTAAGCCTCTAAGGTGGAAAATCCAATCGTAAGTTGAGGGCATGGAAGGTCCTAGACTTACCAAACTTGGCCCATGTTGACATCTTCCACACTCTCTTGACCTGGCCAAGATTTGGTGCTTAAGGATCAAAGGTCAGGGAGTTTACAGCCAGAGTTTAGTAAAAGTGAAAATTTAGACTAAGCCTCAAGTGGTACAATAAACAATCATGCAAGGCCTAGCATAGTGCTTGGGAAGGACCTAGAGTTACAAAACCTTGGCACACATTGACATCCCAAACACTCTGAGGATCTGGCCCAAGTTTGGTGCTTTTAGGGATCAAAGGTCAGGGAGTTACAGCCAAATCAATAGGGTAAATGTTAATTTAGACTTAGGCCTCAAGGCTAAAAACCAATCGTAGGAGGCCTAGTGAGGTCATGGAAGGTCTAGAGTTACCAAACTTGGCACATGTTGACATCCCCACACTCTGTTGACCTGGTCTATGTTTGGTGACTGTAGGATCAAAGGTCAGGGAGTTACAGCCAAATCAAATTGGTAAAAGTTCATTTGGACTTAAGCCTCAAGGCGGACAAACCAATCGTACAAGGCCTAGTGAGGGCATGGAAGGTCCTAGACTTACCAAACTTGGCACATGTTGACATCTTCAAACTTTCTTGACCTGGCCCAAGATTGGTGCCTTTAGGATCAAAGGTCAGGGAGTTACAGCCAAATCAATAGGGTAAAAGTTAATTTAGACTTAGGCCTCAAGGGCTAAATACCAATCGTACGAAGCCTAGTGAGGGCATGGAAGGTCCTAGAGTTAACAAACATGGCACATGTTGACATCTCAACACGCTGATAATCTGGTCCGAGTTTGGTGCCTTTAGGATCAAAGGTCAGGGAGTTACAGCTAAATGAATTGAGTAAATTTAAATTCGGACATTAGCCTCAAGGGGCAAAAAACCAATCGTACTAGGCCTAGTTGGGGTATGGAAGTTCCTAGAGTTACCAAACTTGGCACATGTTGACATCTCCACAAGATTATAACTGGTCAAAGTTTGGTGCCTTTAGGATCAAAAGTCAGGGAGTTACAGCCAAATCAAATGGGTAAAAGTTCATTTGGACTTAAGCCTCAAGGTGGACAAACCAAACGTACGAGGCCTGTTGAGGGCATGGAAGGTCCTAGACTTACCAAACTTGGCCCATGTTGACATCTTCACACTCTCTTGACCTGGCCCAAGATTGGTGCCTTAAGGATCAAAGGTCAGGGAGTTACAGCCAGATCCATTTAGAAAGTGAAAATTTAGACGTAAGCCTCAAGTGGGAATAAACAATCATGCAAGGCCTAGCGAGTGCTTGGAAGGACCTAGAGTTACAAAACCTAGCACACATTGACAACCAAACACTCTGAGAATCTGGCCCAAGTTTGGTGCTTTTAGGATCAAAGGTCTGGGAGTTACAGCCAAATCAATAGGGTAAATGTTAATTTAGACTTAGGCCTCAAGGGCTAAAAATACCAATCGTACGAGGCCTAGTGAGGTCATGGAAGGTTCTAGAGTTACCAAAGTTGGCACATGTTGACATCTCCACACTCTGTTGACCTGGCTCAAGTTTGGTGCCTTTAGGATCAAAGGTCAGGGAGTTACAGCCAAATCAAATTGGTAAAAGTTCATTTGGACTTAAGCCTCAAGGCGGACAAACCAATCGTACAAGGCCTAGTGAGGGCATGGCATGAAGGTCCTAGAACTTACCAAACTTGGCACATGTTGACATCTTCAAACTTTCTTGACCTGGCCCAAGATTGGTGCCTTTAGGATCAAAGGTCAGGGAGTTTACAGCCAAAATCAACTGGGTAAAAGTTAATTTAGACAAGGCCTCAAGGGCTAAATACCAATCGTACGAAGCCTAGTGAGGGCATGGAAGGTCCTAGAGTTAACAAACATGGCACATGTTGACATCTCAACACGCTGATAATCTGGTCCGAGTTTGGTGCCTTTAGGATCAAAGGTTAGGGAGTTACAGCCAAATCACGTGGGTATATGTTAATTTGGACCTAAGCCTCAAGGCGGACAAACCAATCGTACGAGGCCTAGTGAGGTCATGGAAGGTCCTAGAGTTACCAAACTTCGCACATGTTGACATCTCCACAAGCTGATAACCTGGTCCAAGTTTGGTGCCTTTAGGATCAAAAGTCAGGGAGTTACAGCCAGATCAAATTGGTAAAAAGTTCATTTGGACTTAAAGCCTCAAGGCAGGCGGACAAACCAATCGTATGAGGCCTAGTGAGGGCATGGAAGGTCCTAGACTTACCAAACTTGGCCCATGTTGACATCTTCACACTCCCTTGACCTGGCCCAAGATTGGTGCCTTTAGGATCAAAGGTCAGGAAGTTAGAGCCAAATCAACTGGCTAAATGTTAATTTAGACTTAGGCCTCAGGGGCTAATAACCAATCGTGCAAGGCCTAGTTAGGGAATGGAAATTCCTAGAGTTACCAAACTTGGCACATGTTGACATCTTCACACTCTCTTGACCTGGCCCAAGATTGGTGCCTTTAGGATCAAAGGTCAGGAAGTTACAGCCAAATCAACTGGGTAAATGTTGTTTTGGACTTAAGCCTCAAAGGCTAAAGAACAATCATACAAGGCCTTGTAAGGGCATGGAAGGTCCCAGAGTTGCCAAACTTGGCACATGTTGACATCTACACATGCTGATAACCTGGCCCAAGTATGGTCCCTTTAGGATCAAAGGTCAGGGAGTTATTGTCAAATCAATTGTGTAAATGTTAATTTAGACTTAGGCCTCAAGGGCTAACAACCAATCGTACAAGGCCTAGTTAACTAGCTTGGCACAAGTTGACATCTCCACAAGTTGATAACCTGGTCCGACTTTGGTGCCTTTAGGATCAAAGGTCAGGGAGTTACAGCCAAATCAAATTTGTAAAAGTTCATTTGGACTTAGGCCTCAAAGTGGAAAAACCAATCGTATGAGGCCTAGTGAGGGCATGGAAGGTCCTAGACTTACCAAACTTGGCCCATGTTGACATCTTCACACTCCCTTGACCTGGCCCAAGATTGGTGCCTTTAGGATCAAAGGTCAGGAAGTTAGAGCCAAATCAACTGGCTAAATGTTAATTTAGACTTAGGCCTCAGGGGCTAATAACCAATCGTGCAAGGCCTAGTTAGGGAATGGAAATTCCTAGAGTTACCAAACTTGGCACATGTTGACATCTTCACACTCTCTTGACCTGGCCCAAGATTGGTGCCTTTAGGATCAAAGGTCAGGAAGTTACAGCCAAATCAACTGGGTAAATGTTGTTTTGGACTTAAGCCTCAAAGGCTAAAGAACAATCGTACAAGGCCTTGTAAGGGCATGGAAGGTCCCAGAGTTGCCAAACTTGGCACATTTTGACATCTACACATGCTGATAACCTGGCCCAAGTATGGTCCCTTTAGGATCAAAGGTCAGGGAGTTATTGTCAAATCAATTGTGTAAATGTTAATTTAGACTTAGGCCTCAAGGGCTAACAACCAATCGTACAAGGCCTAGTTAACTAGCTTGGCACAAGTTGACATCTCCACAAGTTGATAACCTGGTCCGACTTTGGTGCCTTTAGGATCAAAGGTCAGGGAGTTACAGCCAAATCAAATTTGTAAAAGTTCATTTGGACTTAGGCCTCAAAGTGGAAAAACCAATCGTAAGCCACCTAGTGAGGGCTTGGAAGGTCCTAGACTTACCAAACTTGGCACATGTTGACATCTCCACACTCTGATGACCTGGCCCAAGTTTGGTGCCTTTAGGATCAAAGGTCAGGGAGTTACAGCCAATCAATAGGGTAAAAGTCAATTTAGACTTAAGCTTCAAGAGCTAAAAACCAATTGTACGACACCTAGTGAGGGCTTGGAAGGTCCTAGACTTACCAAACTTGGCACATGTTGACATTTCCACACTCTGATGATCTGTCCCAAGTTTGGTGACTCTAGGCTCAGTCAGGGAGTTACAGCCAAATCAACTGGGTAAATGTTAATTCGGACTTAAGCCTAAAGGGGTACAATCCCATTTTATGAGACCTAGCGAAGGCATGGAAGGTCCTATAGTCACCAAACATGGCACATGTTGACATCTCAACATGCTGATAACCTGGTCCGAGTTTCGTGCCTTTAGGATCAAAGATTATGGAGTTACAGCCAAATAAACTGGGTATATGTTAATTTGGACCTAAGCCTCAAGGCGGAAAAACCAATCGTACGAGGCCTAGTGCGGGCTTGGAAGGTCCTAGACTTACCACACTTGGCACATGTTGACATCTCCACAAGCTGTTAACCTGGTCTGAGTTTGGTGGTTTTAGGATCAAAAGTCAGGGAGTTACAGCAAAATCAATTGGGTAAAAGTTCATTTGGACCTAAGCCTCAAGGCGGACAAACCAATCGTACGAGGCCTAGTTAGGGAATGGAGGGTCCTAGAGTTACCAAACTTGGCACATGTTGACATCTCCACAAGCTGATGACCTGGTCCGAGGTTGGTGCCTTTAGGATTAAAAGTTTGGTTGTTACAGCAAAATCAAATGGGGTAAATGTTAATTTAGATTTAAGTCTCAAGGCCTAAAAACCAATCGTACGAGGCCTAGTGAGGGCATGGAAGGTCATAGAGTTACCAAACTTGGCACATGTTGACATCTCAACACTCTGATAACCTTGCCCAATTTTGGTGACTCTAGGCTCAAAGGCCAGGAAGTTACAGCCAAATCAACTGGGTAAATGTTAATTCGGACTTAAGCCTCAAATTGTTAAAACCCATTTTATGAGGCCTAGCGAAGGCATGGAAGGTCCTAGTCTTACCAATCTTGGCACATGTTGACATCTCCACAAGCTGATAACCTGGTCTGTGCTTGGTGCCTTTAGGATCCAAAGTCAGGAACTTACAGACAAATCAATTGGGTAAATGTTCATTTGGACTTAATCCTCAAAGTGGAAAAACCAATCGTACGACACCTAGTGAGGGCTTGGAAGGTCCTAGACTTACCAATCTTGGCACATGTTGACATCTCCACACTCTGATGACCTGGCCCAAGTTTGGTGACTCTAGGCTCAAAAGTCAGGGAGTTCCAGCCAAATCAACTGGGTAAATGTTAATTCGGACTTAAGCGTCAAGGGGTAAAAACCCATTTTATGAGGCCTAGCGAGGGCATGGAAGGTCCTAGAGTCACCAAACTTGGCCCATGTTGACATCTTCAAACTCAGATAACCTTGCCAAAGTTTGGTGCATTTAGAATCAAAGGTCAAGGAGTTACAGCCAAATCAATTGGCTAAATGTTAATTTGGACCTAAGCCTCAAGGCGGATAAACCAATCATGCAAGGCCTAGCGAGGGCTTGGAAGGACCTAGAGTTACAAAGCCTAGCACACATTGACATCCAAAGACTCTGAGAATCAGGCCCAAGTTTGGTGCCTTTAGGATCAAAGGTCAGGGAGTTACAGCCAAATCAATTGGGTATATGTTAATTTGGACCTAAGCCTCAAGGCGGACAAACCAATCGTACAAGACCTAGTTAGGGAATGGAAGGACCTAGAGTTACAGAACTTGGCCCATGTTGACATCTCCACAAGCTGATGACCTGGCCCGGGTTTGGTGCCGTTAGGATCAAAGGTCAGGGAGTTAGAGCCAAATCAATTGGGTATATGTTAATTAGGACTTTAGCCTCAAAGGTTAAAACCAATCGTTTGAGGCCAAGTTACGGCATGGGAGGTCCTAGATTTACGAAACTTGGCACATGTTGACATCTCCACACGCTGATAACCTGGTCCGAGTTTGGTGCCTTTAAGATCAATGGTCAGGGAGTTACAACCACATCAATGGGGTAAACGTTAATTTAGACTTAATACTCATGAGCTAAAAACCAATCTTACTAGGCCAAGTTAGGGCATGGAAGGTCCTAGAGTTACATAACTTGGCACATGTTGACATCTCCACACACTGATATCCTGGTCCGAGTTTGGTGACTCTAGGCTCAAAGGTCATGGAGTTACAGCCAAATAAACTAGGTAAATGTTAATTTGGACTTATGCCTGAAGGCGGAAAAGCCAATTGTATGAGGCCTAGCGAAGGCATTGAAGGTCCTAGACTTACCAAACTTGGCACACGTTGACATCTCCACACTAATGACCTGGCCCAAGTTTGGTGCCTTTAGGATCAAAGGTCAGGGAGTTACAGCCAAAGGAATTGAGTAAATTTTAATTCGGACATTAGCCTCAAGGGGCAAAATACCAATCGTATGAGGTCTAGTGAGGGCATGGAATGTCCTATATTTATCAAACTTGGTACACGTTAACAACACCACACTCTGATGACCTGCCCAAAGTTTAGTGACTATAGGATCAAAGGTCAGGGAGTTACAGCCAAATCAATTGGGTAAATGTTAATTTAGACCTAGGACTCAAGGGTTAAATACCAATCGTACGAAGCCTAGTGAGGGCATGGAAGGTCCTAGAGTTACCAAAGTTGGCACATGTTGACATCTCCACAAGTTGATAACCTGGTCCGACTTTGGTGCCTTTAGGATCAAAGGTCAGGGAGTTACAGCCAAATAAATTGGGTAAAAGTTCATTTGGACTTAAGCCTAAAGGCGGAAAAACCATTTGTATGGAGCCTAGTGAGCGCATGGAAGGTCGTAGTCTTAGCAAACTTGGCACATGTTGACATCTCCACAAGCTGATATCCTGGTCTGTGCTTGGTGCATTTAGGATCCAAAGTCAGGGAGTTACAGCCGAATCAACTGGGTATATGTTAAGTTAGACCTGAGCCTCAAGGCGGACAAAACAATCGTACAAGGCCTCGTAAGGGCATGGAAGGTCCCAGAGTTGCCAAACTTGGCACATATTGACATCTCCACACTCTGATGACCTGGCCCAAGTTTGGTGCCTTTAGGATCAAAGGTCAGGAAGGTACAGCCAAATCAATGGGGTAAATGTTAATTTAGACTTAAGCCTCAAGGGCTAAAAAAACAATTGTTTGAGGCCTAGTTACGGCATGGGAGGTCCTAGATTTACCAAACTTGGCACATGTTGACATCTCCACATGGTGATAAGCTGGTCCGAGTTTGGTGCCTTTAAGATCAAAAGTCAGGGAGTTACAGCCAAATCAATTGGGTAAATTTTAATTTAGACTTAATCCTCAAGGGCTTAAAACCAATCTTACTAGGCCTAGTGAGGGCATGGAAGGTCCTAGACTTACCAAACTTGGCACATGTTGACATCTCCACACTCTAATAACCTGGCCCAAGTTTGGTGCCTTTAGGATCAAAGGTCAGGGAGTTACAGCCAAAGGATTTGAGGAAATTTTAATTCTGACTTTAGCCTCAAGGAGCAACAAACCAATCTAGGTCTAGTGAGGGCATGAAAGGTCCTAGATTTTACAAATTGGGTGCACATTAACAACACTACACTCTGATGACCTGCCCAAAGTTTAGTGACTTACAGCCAGATCCATTTGGAAAGTGAAAATTTAGACATAAGCCTCAAGTGGGAATAAACAATCATGCAAGGCCTAGCGAGGGCTTGGAAGCACCTAGCGTTACAAAACCTAGCACACATTGACAACAAAACACTCTGAGAATCTGGCCCAAGTTTGGTGCCTTTAGGATCAAAGGTCAGAAGTTACAGCCAAATTAATTAGGTAATTGTTAATTTGGTCTTAAGCCTTAAGGCGGAAAAACCAATCATACAAGGCCCAGTGAGGGCATGGAAGGTCCTAGAGTTACCAAACATGGCATATATTGACATCTCCACACTCTAATGACCTGGCCCAAATTTGGTGCTTTTAGGATCAAAGGTCAGGAAGTTACAGCCAAATCACCTGGGTAAATGTTCATTCGGACTTTAGCCTCAAAGGTGAAAAACCAATCGTACGAGGCCTAGAGAGGGCTTGGAAGGTTCTAGAGTTAGCAAACTTTGCACAAGTTGACATCTCCACAAGCTAATGACCTGGTCAGAGTTTGGTGCCTTCAGGATCAAAAGTCAGGGAGTTACAGCCAAATCAATTGGGTAAATGTTCATTCGGACTTTAGCCTCAAAGGTGAAAAACCAATCGTATGAGGCCTAGTGAGGGCATGGAAGGTCCTAGACTTACCAAACTTGGCACATGTTGACATCCCCACACTCTAATGACCCGGCCCAAGATTAGTGCCTTTAGGATCAAAAGACAGGGAATTACAGCCAAATCAACTGGGTAAATGTTAATTTAGACTTAGGCCTCAAGGGCTAAAAACCAATTGTACAAGGCCTGGTTAGGGCGTGGAAGTTCCTAGAGTTACCAAACTTGGCACATGTTGACATCTCCACAAGCTGATAACCTGGTCAAAGTTTGGTGCCTTTAGGTACAAAAGTCAGGGAGTTACAGCCAAATCAAATGGGAAAAAGTTCATTTGGACTTAAGCCTCAAGGTGGAAAAACCAATCGTATGAGGCCTAGTGAGGGCATGGAAGGTCCTAGACTTACCAAACTTGGCACATGTTGACATCTCCACACTCTAATGACCTGGTCCAAGTTTAGTGACTATAGGATCAAAGGTCAGGGAGTTACAGCCAGATCCATTTGGAAATTGAAAATTGAGACATAAGCCTCAAGCGGGAATAAACAATCATGCAAGGCCTAGCGAGGGCTTGGAAGGACCTAGAGTTACAAAACCTAGCACACATTGACAACCAAACACTCTGAGAATGTGGCCCAAATTTGGTGCCTTTAGGATCAAAGGTAAGGGAGTTACAGCCAAATCAATTGGGTAATTGTTAATTTGGTCTTAAGCCTTAAGGGATAAAAACCAATCATACGAGGCCTAGTGAGGTCATTAAGGTCCTAGATTTACCAAACTTGGCCCATTTTGACATCTCAACATGCTGATAACCCGGTTCCAGTTTGGTGCCTTTCGGATCAAAGGTTAGGGAGTTACAGCCAAATCAATTGGGTATATGTTAATTTGGACCTAAGCCTCAAGTCGGACAAACCAATCGTATGAGGCCTATTGAGGTCATGGAAGGTCCTAGAGTTACCAAACTTCGCACATGTTGACATCTGGACACTCTGATGATCTGCCCAAAGTTTAGTGACTATAGGATCAAAGTTAGATTAGGAGTTACAAAACATAGCACACATTGACAACCAAATACTCTGAGAATCTGGCCCAAGTTTGGTGCCTTTAGGATCAAAGGTCAGGGAGTTACAGCCAAATACATTTTAATTTAGACTTAGGCCTCAAGGGATAAAAACCAATCATACGAGGCCTAGTGAGGTCATTAAGGTCCTAGACTTACAACACTTGGTATATGTTGACATCTCCACACTCTGATGACCTGGCTCAAGTTGGGTGACGCAGCAACGTCACGTTTAGAGCGCGGAATTAATGCGGATCAATTGCAGCAATGTCATGTTTACAGCATTCAATAAATACTGGTCGATCGCCGCAAGGTCACGTTTGAAGCGCGGAATTAGTACCGAATGAATGCAGCAACGTTTCCTTTACAGCGCCGAAATAATACCGATTGATTGCAGCAACGTCACCTTTACAGCGCGCAATGAATACCAATCGATCGCAGCAATGTCCGGTTTGAATTGCGGAATTAATACCGATTGATCACAGCAACGTCACGTTTAGAGCGCTGAGCTAAGACCGTTCGATCGCAGCAACGTCCCGTTTGAAGCGCAGAATTAATACCGATGGATTGCAGCAACGTCACGTTTACTGCGCGGAATTAATACCGAACGAGCGCAGCAACGTCACCTTTACAGCGGGGAATTAATACCGATCAATCGCAGCAACGTCACCTTTACAGCGGGAAATTAATACCAATCGATTGCAGCAATATCCCATTTGAAGCGCGGAATTAATACCAAACGATGGCAGCAACGTCTCCTTTACAGTGCCGAATTAATACCATCAGTTGTAGCAACGTCACCTTTACAGGGCGGAATTAATATCCATCGATCCAGCAACGTCCCGTTTGAAGCGCGGAATTAATACCGAACGAATGCAGCAAAGTCACCATTAGAGGGCCTAATTTATACCGATCATCACGGCAACGTCGCATTTTAATTGCGAAATTAATGCCGAACGAACGCAGCAACGTCACCTTTACAGCGCTGAATTAATACCAATCTATCGATCACATTAAGGTCACGTTTAGGGCGTGGATGTAATACCGAACGATCGCAGCAAGGTCCCGTTTGAAGCGTGGAATTAATACCAAACGAACGCAGCAACGTCACCTTTACAGCGCTGAATTAATACCAATCTATCGCTGCAACATCACGTTTACAGCGTGGAATAAATACTGGTCGATCGCCGCAAGGTCACGTTTAGGTTGCGGAATTACATTTACATTTAAGGCATTTAGCAGAAGCTCTTATCCAGAGCTACTTACAACAGTGCTTAGTGTTCCGTTGGATAATATTCCATCTAGTAAAGAAAGTTTAAAACCTAAAACTCACCAAGAGCTCAGACACTGCCCGAAAAAGGGCCAGTGCTGGTACCTAGAGATTAATACACAGACAAAGTTAGTAAACCATTACCTGGCAACCCCAGCCCATTGCTCATTCCTATAGAGGAGAAAAGGTCATTATAAGTGCAATACAAAGGTCATTAAAGTGCAACACAATACACACATTTTACACCACTACTAGAGCTCACTCACTTAAGTGCATTACAAAGAGATGGGTCTTCAGTCTGTGTTTGAAGACTGCGAGAGACTTTGCTGTTCTGATGCCCAGTGGGAGTTAATTCCACCATCTGGGAGCACGAAGGGCTCGAGGTACAGCTCGACTCTTCACCATTGCCATAAGGTAGGGAGGCGCTGGTCCAATCTTGGCTTTGTAGGCCAGCATCAGAGTTTTAAATCTGATGCGGGCAACAACAGGAAGCCAATGAAGGGAGCGCAGCAGTGGAGTGACGTGGGTGAACTTTGGAAGATTGAAGATGAGACAGGCTGCAGCATTCTGGACAAGTTGCAAGGGCCTGATGGCCTGCAGAGGAAGACCAGCCAGGAGCGAGTTGCAGAAGTCTAGCCTTGAAATGACCAGAGACTGAACCAGCAGCTGGGTGGCCTCCTGAGAAAGGAAGGGTCGAATCCTCCGGATGTTGTAGAGAAGGAAACTGCATGACCGAGTCAGGTTCGTTATATGAGCCGAGAACGATAACTGGCCATCCAGAATCACTCCAAGACTTCTGGATGAGATAGCAAGATCGCAGTGAGGACCTGTAGTGCTGGGGATGAACAGCAGCTCAGTCTTGCTGGGATTGAGCTTAAGGTGGTGACCTGTCATCCATGAGCTGATGTCAGTCAGGCATGCTGAGATGCGGTTGCAGACCTGTGTATCAGATGATGGGAAAGAAAGCATGGGTTGCGTACCATCGGCATAGCAGTGATAAGAAAAGCCGTGAGAAATAATTGGTTCTCCAAGAGAAAGAGTGTAAAAAGAAAAGGACCCAACACCGAGCCTACTGCGATGAGAGCAGTTTCTGTGGAATGGGCAGGTTTGAAGCTGGACTGATTGATGTCCTGAAGCTGGTTCTGGGAGAGAAAGAAGGAGAGTTGATTATAGACAGCACATTCAAGAATTTTGGAGAGAAAAGAAAGAAGTGAAGAGGCCTGTAACTGCTAATGTCTGAGGAATCCAGTGAGGGTTTATTCACTATAGGAACCACTCTGGCAGTCTTGAAGGCCTGTGGAACATGACCTGATGACAGGGAACAGTTTATAAGGGAGGAGATGAAGGGTAGCAGGTCCATGGAGATTGACCGGAGCAGTGTGGATTGGATGGGATCCAGTGGGCAGGTCGTGGGGTTGCTGGATTCCAGTAGCTGTAGGATGTCGTCTGAAGAAAGAGAAGAAAAACAGGTTAAGGAGTTTGTGGCAAGAGGATGAGGATTGATGGAAGGAGGAGTGGGGACAGAGGAAAACGACTGGTGGATTTCATTCACTTTCTCTTCAAAGAAGATGACAAAGTCTTCTGGGGTGAGGGAAGAGGGAGGAGGGGGAGAGGGAGGGTTAAGGAGAGAGGAGAAAATACTGAATAGTTTGCGATGGTCAGACGCCGATTCCTCTAGTTTCCTCTTGTAGAAAGAGGACTTCGCAGTAGTCACTTCCCCTGAGAACCTGGAGAGGATGGCTTGGTATGTGTGCAGGTCAGAGTCAAGCTGGGATCTCCTCCACTTCCTCTCGGCTTTCCTCAGCTCTCTCCGGTTGTTACGCAGGACGTCAGATGACCAGGGGGCAGGTGGAGAAGATCTTGTTGACCTGGGGGAGAGAGGACACGAATGGTTAAATGCGGATGAGAGAAAAGAAAGTAAAGTATGTGTAGGTAAAGACAGGAGAAGGAGTCAAGGTGAGGGAGGGTAGTGAGGACGATTGAAGTGAGAGAAGAGGGAGAGACGGAGCGCAGGTTGCGCCGGGTGAAGGAGGAATGTGAAGGGGTGATATGGACAGGAAGAGCTGGACAAGAGAGAGAGAAGGATAGAAAGTAATGATCTGAGCAGTGAAGAGAGGATACTGAAGACCAGGTCCAGAGTGTTGCCACCTTGGTGCGTTGGGGGGATGGGTTGAGGGTGAGGTCAAAGGATGATAGTAGTGGTTGCAGGCATGATGACAGCAACTTGTCTGATGGGAGGGTGAAGTCGCCAAGTAGGAGAAGCGGGGACCCATCAACAGGGAAGAGACTCAGAAGAGTGTCTAGCTCGTCAATCAAGTTACCTAGAAGACAAGGAGGCACTGTGACAGCATGATATTATGACACTGTGACAGCATGATATTCAAAGGATGAAGATAGATAGATAGATAGATAGATAGATAGATACTTTATTGATCCCAGAGGGAAATTCAAGGAATCCAGTAGCAGATATACAAACTATACAGAAGCACAAGAGTTGTACTGATAGAGACAGAGATACAATATAAAGCATGAAAGTATAAAAATAGAGTCCTTAGTGTCTGTGTAATATATAAAGTATAAATGGAGGTAGTGGTAGACCATTTGCTGAGCAAATTAAGAAGATGGTTGTTTTCAGCCGTACAGACAGTGCAAGTACGCAGTAATATAAATAATTTATCAGTGCAAACAGTACAGCATGGAGTAGAATAATACAATATAAATAGAAATAGGGCATTTAAGAGGGAGTGTGTGCAGAGATGGGGGTGTGTCCATTGGAGTGACCGGAATGAAAGAGTGTCCAGAGTTTTTCATTTCCTGTGCTGAGAGGAGTTGAACAGTCTAATGGCCTGAGGGACAAAAGACTTTCTGAGTCTGTCTGTGGAGCAGGACTGGGACAGCAGTCTGCCACTGAATGAGCTCCTCTGCCTGATGATCGTGCTGTGCAGAGGATGGTGAACATTGTCCATGATGTTCAGCAGCTTGCTGAGGGCTCTCCTCTCTGCCAGTGGTGTTAAGGACTCCAGCTCTAGTCCCAGCACAGAACCAGCTTTCCTCACCAGCCTGCCGAGTCGTCCAGCATCGCTCCTGCTGATACTTCCTCCCCAACACACCACAGCGTAGAAGAGGACGCTGGCCACCACAGACTGGTAGAACATCAGCAAGAGTTTCTGGCAGATCCTGAAGGACCCCAGCCTCCTGAGGAAGTACAGTCTGCTCTGTGCCTTCTTGTAGACTGTCTCAGTGTTTACTGACCAGTCCAGCCTCTCGTCCAGGTGCACACCAAGGTATCTGTAGGACCTGACCACCTCCACATCGACCCCCTTGATTGAGATTGGCTGCTGAGAGGGCCTGGACCTTCTGAAGTCTATACACATCTCCTTGGTTTTGGTGATGTTCAGCTTCAGATGGTTGGTAGTGCACCACTCCACAAAGCCCTCAACCAGGCTTCTGTACTCCCTCTCCTGACCATTACGCACACACCCCACGATTGCAGTGTCATCAGAGAACTTCTGCATGTGGCATAACTCCGAGTTGTACTTGAAGTCTGATGTGTACAGAGTGAACAGGACTGGAGAGAGAACAGTCCCCTGTGGTGCTCCTGTGCTGCTGATCACTGTATCAGAGGAGCAGTCCCTGATCCTGACATGTTGTGGTCTCCTGGTGAGGTAGTCAGTGATCCAGGTGACCAGGTGCATATCCACCTCCATTTTCATCAGCTTGTCTCTCAGTAGTAGGGGCTGAATGGTGTTGAAGGCACTGGAGAAGTCGAAGAACATGACCCTCACAGCACCACCCCTATTGTCCAGATGAGAGTGAGCTCTGTGTAAAAGATAGAGGATGGCATCTTCCACTCCCACCTTCTCCCGGTATGCAAACTGCAGTGGGTCCTCAGCATGGTGGACCTGAGGTCTGAGGTGATTCAGCAGCAGTTGCTCCATGGTCTTCATCACGTGAGATGTCAAAGCTACCGGCCTGTAGTCATTCAGCTCCTTCGGGTGTGCCTTCTTGGGGACTGGAATGAGGCAGGTTGTCTTCCACGTGGCAGGAACCCTCCCGAGACGTAGACTCAGGTTAAAGACATGTTGGAGGGGCTCACCCAGTTGGGCAGCACATGCCTTAAGCATTCTGGGGCACACTTTGTCTGGGCCGGCCGCCTTCCTGGGGTGTAGTCTCCTCAGCTGTCTCCTGACTTGGTCGTGAAGGTTGGGGGACAGTGGGAACTGTGGGAGTTGCTTTGTCTTCCTGCTGATGATGGTTTTGGTGGTGGTGATGACTGAGATGGTGGAGGTGAGGGTGATGGTGGTGAAGGTGATGGCAAACCCTACCTTACTAACAGAAACTGCAAGGTGAGGAAATGAAAGTGGCGTCAAGTTTCACTTTCTAGACAACAGCAAACCTGTGCCCCCACCTGTGCCAGTCTGTCTCAGTGAATGGGAGAAGTTAAAGGCATAGAATAGAGCAGCTGGAGTTGACGAGTTCTCATGGGTGATCCAAGTCTCAGTCAAAGCCAAGAAGTGCAGAGAGTGGTGGGATGCTAAGGCTGAGATAAAGTCTGCCTTCTGGACAGCAGATTGACAATTCCAGAGCCCACCTACCACCCTGGTCTGAGTAGGAGACGACCGCGGGGCGTAGATGGTATTGCGCTTCCTGTGGTGACCGTGAGGTCTTCTAGGTCTGTGAGATAAAAGAACAGGTATTGTAAAGCACATAGTGGAGGAACATAAGTGTAAATTCAAGTGCAGGTATAAATTACCTGAAAGAGATCCTTAGCCAAAATTGGAGGTAGACATCTGTGATGGGCCTCTTCACACCCCTTGATTCACACCTTGAGCTAACCTGAAACCACAGCTGAGCCTGGTAATTACAATTAACTCTAGGTACAGCAAGCTAACAACACAGCCTAGTAAATGACAGAATCTAAGTCAAAGTGAATTAAAAGCTCAAACCCTACCTTACTAACAGAAGATCAAATCCAAATCAGAACCAACTAGCACACTAGTTAATACCGCTGCAACGTCACGTTTAGAGCGCGGAATTAATACCCATATTTATGGGTTTGTTAAAGAGAAAAGGTGGCAGATCTGATCTGACACACTCAGAACTGTGTCAGATTAAAAATATATATATATATTGAACCAGTTCAAATGTTTAATATGAACATAGCCCCAGAGCTTAGTGTGATATTCAGTGACATATGGAAGTGTTTTGCTGTGCACAATATTGTGTTCACTGGATTATTTTACTTGTGGTTTGTGCCATTTTGCACTTACATCATGAATATTAATGGTCAGGAAAACTTGCTATAAGACTTTAGCTAAGATGTTTGTGTCTTGTCCCAAACTGTTATGAAGCCCTTCCCCAATGCTGCACCACACACCTCTTAAACTATTTTTGTTACCTTTGAATGAACTCCATAGTAGATGCTGCTTCCTCCTGATACTCCAAGTTTAAGGTGTAATAAATGGCAAATAAAGCAGCAAGGCCTTCAAAAAAAAACTTGACCCCAGGACAAGCTCGCCTTCCACTCACTGCATCCACTTCTCTGGGTTCATTTTATCACCTGCAAATATTTCAAGAAAACACAATTCTGTTATGTACTACAACAACACCAACACCACAACCACCAACAACATTATGTTGTGAAATAAAGCAAATGTATACTGACAAACTGGGAGAAAGACAAGACAGTGACAGATTCAAAGAAAACATGCCAATTGCAAATTTATCTAGCTAACTGGACAGGATTAAGATTTTCAAAACTGTCGGGTTATACAAGGTTATAGTTAGACATTTTAGACAAAATGCTGTCTACTGAAGCCCCAAACTTAAAATCAAAGCAAAAAGATACATACATTTACAGAGAGTAACAAAGCAAGAGAGTGAAAGGGCATGTGTGTAAAAGAATTTTAAAAGACGAAGTACATGGAATACAATATTTGTTTTGTTTTTATTAGGTAATTGATTTTGAGGCAGAAAACTGTTCAATCTCATTCAAAAACTAAGCTGCAAAATTAATTTGCTTTATTTTTTAAAGTTTCCATGAGGGGAAACCAATATATATATAATATACACCCAACTACCCATTTGCACTGCAGTTATAAGGAACATTTTAGCCTGAATTGCTTTTTGAAGAAGGCATTATAAAAAGCAGCCAGCTGGATCAGAGATCATTTACATACCAGTGTTAAAGGCACAATAGCAAAATAGACTATTTAATTCTAAGGAATAAAGTCAGACACACTCTAGACTTTGGGGGAAAACTAAATACAATGAGATTTAAGTGGGCTTTAATTACCTTGGATAATTAGCCGGCGTGAATCTGGTAATGCAGCTCTTCTTTGGATATCTGCTGCAGTTGCTGCCACCTACAACACAAAAAAGCCACACACATACACAAACAAACAGCAACAAATAAAATTTCAATATTATGCTAAACAGCAACTAACAGTTAACACTGCTCATACAGGAGAGGTCTTATTAATTACATCAGCTTCTAGAAGAAGAGATTCAAATTTCTCCTTAAAGTGGGCCGTCAGGAGAAGCAGGATGCTGACGGCTTTTATTGTCCAGACTTCAACACGATGGCACAAACCTCATTGTTTGTTGGCTTTTCTTCAAAGAATATTAAAATCCTCTTTCCTTTCGCTTAAAAGCCCTCCATAATTCCTGTGATCAAAGGGATATCAGTAAGAAACTGGAAGTGGGTGGAGAACACCTTTAGACAGAACAGGTATGGCCATGAGCTCTTCAAACTGGACAAAGATGAGTGCGAAACAGCATTAATGTCCTGACGTTGATGGTAGTAGGTGACCTCCATAAACTTACAAACTTCTTCCCTGTCAGCCCCAGTCATTCCCTCATAAGAATGAAGCTGTAACATCTGCTTACGTTTTTCCTCTAAGGTTTTTATCATTTCCCCCAAAAGGGGGCTCCTCTGGCTGCCAGTGGACACAGCCATATTGATCAGACTGTGTTAGATCAGTTACATATGACAAAGGTGCCACAATAAGCCTAAAAGAGCACAAAAAAAACTTGTATAGTAAAGTCAGCAGGCACACAAGCAAGGGACTAACATGCACTAAAACGTTAGGTATTTTAAATGTGAAGTTACTTAACAAATGAATCAATAAAATGTAAAGACACTCAAAACACGCACTGGACAAGCTAAGCCGCTAGCATTAATCACGCGGCACAGCTGAACTGTATAATGGGCTAAATATTCCTTCTTCCAACGACTCCAAAACTGTTCTGCAAGGTACTATACTCTTTGCCATTCTCTTGCGAGCATAGATGTACTTTTTAACAAACTTGCCAGGAGGAGGCAGAGCTGATGAAATTTTCATTGTAAGCATATGATTTGGAGTAATAGGTGTTAAGCTACAGGGATCACCTAGATGGTTCACGGTAAGTGGACGGCTATTGATTATACTCATTGCGTCATAAAATAATGTTTGCAGGGAAGAATCATCTAACCTTATCAGTTATCGGTAAGAAATGCAGCCAGCTTCTCTTGATCAATCTCCTTGAGGGCTTCCTTAAATTCATTTTTGGCACCAATGAAATTCCTTCCTTGATCAGACTTTATTATTAGGCATACTGCCCCTTTTATTGCTATAAAGCATCGTAAAGCATTGATAAAGGCATCAGTGGACGAATCATCTAGCATCTCTATATGCACTGCCCGTGAACAAAAGCATGTAAAAAGAAGGCCATAGCTCTTATGAATCCAAAACAATTCATACCACAATATGTAAACGGTGGTGATTGATTTACTCGCTCTCTGAGGAGCTCTGCTACTTTCTGTTGTTCCTCAAAACACCATCCTTGTCAACAAAAGGATCCAAATGGTACAATGGATTACAAAAGGGTAATTGCTCAACTTTGCTCAAGATCTTCACAGAGTCTTGATAGACCTGTCTTTGCAAGTCCGTAACTATAACAAGTACTGCAATTTCCCTCTCCATCACTGTTGCAAGACTAGTTGATTTGTCCTTTCTGGCTCGACGTAAAAGACAAGCAATTCCTCCAATACCTCAAGTCCAAGATGAAAAATGGCTCAGATGATCCACTAAACTTTTCTCCTCCATTTTCCTCGAGAAAAATACCTGAGCCTTCACTTCAGGATCACCTAAAGGTAGTTCCAAAACACCATCCTCAAACAATGCAATCTCCCTTTCCCATCAGAAATCAGGGCCAGTAAACCACTTAGAATGTAGAAGTTCATTGACTCTAAGACCTCGGGATGCATAATCAGCAGGGTTAAATTCTGTTGGGACGTGATGCCACTGATGGGGTTTGTACTGAAGTGAATTCTTTGGACCCGATTGGCCACAAAGGTATGGAACCAACGAGCCTCATTGCCAATATAACCCAAAACAACATTTGAATCAGTCCAAAATAGTTCATCATCCACCTCACCCCATTCTTTCTTGAGCATATCACTCATCTTTACTGAGATAACTGCTGCTGTTAGCTCAAGCTTTGGTATGGTAGTAACTTTGGTTGGAGAAACACTGGACTTTCCCATAACTAAAGTACAATGAGCCTTTCCCTCATTATTTCTGAATCTCACATATGAGCACTGCCCATAGCCTTCATTGCTAGCATCAGAAAAATAATGAAATTCAGTTCTAATGGTTTTTCCAAAACCATCTGGCTTGCAAAAATGAGGCATCTCTACTTTCTCCAAATTCACAAGATCACTCTTCCAAGCTTCCCACTTTGGCTTAAGCTCATCTGTTAATGGATCATCCCAACCTAAACCCTTTCAACACCTAAAAACTCCATGATGGGAAATATACCATTTTTCTCCCAGCTTTCCTCCATCTACAAATTCCTCTGCATCTTTCTTTTCAATAATTTCATTCATGAACTCAATATAATCTGCCTTACACTTCTCATCCCTCAGGAGCTTCCTTTTTAGATGTACAAGTCTACAAAGGGCGAACGGCTTATTGTCAGGCAATTTCGGTCTTTCTTTGAAAGGCAAGGGCAATTCATAGTGGCCATGGTTATTCCTAACAATGTTATTCTTCAACTTGGGAAGAAAGAAAAGATCATCTTGTGAAACAGGTCTCTCATCACCTTAAATATCCTTAAAATCAAGTACATAGATTCAAGTACATGAATGACATCTATCGTTGCAATGCATGGAGACTCTTTAATCACAACTTTGTGACATACACTAACATGACTCAAGGAGTCAGAACGTGGACATGAATGTCCTACGATACTCCACCCCAAAACTTTGCGTACAGCATACGGTTCCTCATTTCCACACAATATCACTTAGCCTATCAAAAGGCGCACTTCACATTCCAGCAAAGGAGGGATCTTTGTTGCAATTGTGCGCAGATGGTTCCACTGTTTAGCTGTCTAACAGGTGGGGTTCACGGTTTACAGGAATACAGTTTTTACTATATGAACAGGGAAGATCAATGTAAACTGCTGAACTATACCCTCTTACTCTAAGGCCCATAACTCACTCGCTGTTCACTGTCATGCTTCTTCCAATCATAGTGGTCAGTTTCAGTTTAACAGGCTGCGTATCTATTCCAAGAGTATTGCTAATACCTTGATCCACAAAGGTAGTGTTACTGTGTGTCAAATAATGCATAAACGAGCCTTTCCACTGTAGGGTTCACCTTTGAGGACACCCACACTGGAACAATCATGGACAAAATAGTAGAACACTTATCCCCAGTTATACTGAGTGAAACTGCAGATGCCGCCTCGTGGCCTTGGCTTAAAGTCTGAGGACCACCATATTTCTCCATGCCATAATAGTTGTCATGAAGGCTGGAAGGATGTTTCTTTCTACAAATATCACACACAAGGCAAAGACCACAATCTCTAGCTCTGTGTCCTGACTTCAAACAACCAAAGTAAAGTCCCTTCTCTTTGACATAATTATGTCGAGATTCCAAGGACTTAAATTCAGGGCAAAGATTAAGTTGATGATGCTCTTGACAAACTATGCATGCTTGCCTTAAGTTCTCTCTAGGTACCTCCCTTTGCTTTCCATCCAAGGCTGCCTGGGTATTCAAAATGTTAACGTCGCTCTTGTTTCCAAACCCAAAGCCCCTAAAAGCAAGCAATATCTGCCTCAAAAGCTACAAAGGCTGCAAATTCCTTAAAACTGGGAACTCCTTCTTCGAGTTCAGAGCCTCTGTAACCTGACGATTCCAACAAGTAATGGCCCAGTCAGGAAGTTTCTGGACCAGTTTCTGATTCTCTTCACAGTCGTTCAGGATGTCCAAGCCATTCCCGTGTGGTATGGCATCCTGACATGAATTCAAAAAGTCTGAAAACTCCCTTAATCCAACTGCATCCTTAGCCTGTATCTTAGGCCATTGGGATAATCACTCTCTAAAGGCCATATCTTTGGTTTTAATGATTCGAAGCATCCACATAAGCATCCCTGTCATTTCTATAAAGGCTGCCCTTAAGGAGATCATGTGCTTGACCACTGACATACTTCAAGTAATACAACTTGTCCACTGAAGAAATACCCTTACAGTCAATTAATGACAAAAATAAGGCCTTCCACTCTGGAACCTGTAACCTATTAATAGTCATGTTCTTATACAATGCTTGAGCAAGCAAAGGAACATTCATTTGCACAGGTGAAATATCAGGTATTGAACCTCCTTAGGGCGTACAGTATCTTGTGGCTGACTGCTTTCCTGTAGGCTCTCCTTGTCCAGGTGGGTGAGCACCATGTGAAGGGTGGTGGATATGGCATTGTCCGTTGAGCGGTTGGGACGGTACGCGAACTGCAGAGGATCTAGTGAGGGAGGCAGCAGGGTCTTGATGTGCCTCATGACAAGCCTCTCGAAGCACTTCATGATGATGGGTGTGAGTGCAACAGGGCGGTAGTCACTGAGGTAGGACACTGAAGACGTCTTCGGCACAGGTATGATGGTGGTTGCCTTGAGACACGTTGGGACGGTGGCACTGCTCAGGGAGATGTTGAAGATGTCAGTGAAGACATCTGTTAGCTGGTCTGCACATTCCCTGAGCACTCTAGCAGGGATGATGGCCGGTCCAGCGGCTTTTCGTGAGTTAACCCTGCGTAGAGTTTTCCTCACATCAGCTGCTGTAAGACACAACACCTGGTCGTCGGGAGGAGGGGTGGTCTTCCTCGCTGCCACGCTTTTCTGTGTCTTGAACCGAGCGTAGAAGTGGTTCAGCGCATCTGGAAGGGAGGTATCACTGTCACAGGCAGGTGGTGGTAGTTAGTGATGGCCTGGATGCCCTGTCACTCTTGCTACTACAAAATGTGTGCAAAATCAGAGCTATGGCTTCTTTCTTTTTTTTCTGGAACACTTCAAAACCGAAACAAAGGTTTTGGATAGGCTAGGTTAAGAACATAACAAACCTAGAAGCAGCTGAGCTTCTAGGTAGGCTGAAGCAACTGAGGACAGTTCACGCAACACAGTCACACCCTCAATGACAAGGCCAATATCTTCTGGTGGCTCCTGTAACCCTTCCCTCTCCCTCCGAATGACAAACACAGAAATGGTTTGCTGCTCCAGGTCCCTCTGAGCATCATCTGCATCCTACATAAGGGAGGGAGGAGAAGAGGGGAAAAGAAAAAACAAATCACTAAAATTACTTTATGCTATTATGCACTTACTGTATACTAGAAAAGTGACCTGAGTGGTAGTCTATGCTAACTTGGACATTATTATGCATAAGGCTTATCTTTTTCACATTACAAAAATATTATTTACCCCCAACAGTTTAAATGATCTTTGATAAGACATAGGGAAAAAAAAGAAGGAAGACATTAAGGGCAAACAATGGCAAAGCAAAGGAAAGTGCGATTTTTTTCTAAACACCACATCAAGCAATAACAAATGTACCAGTAGCTCATTCTACATCACTTTTCGCAAATGTGTCTACATATTCTCAAACTCAGTATCACTAACAAAAAGACGATTACAGCACAACCAGAAGTGTAGCATGAACTAGGCACAAGTATTACATTTTGTCCAAGATGGTGTATTTGTGGAAAATTAATAAACTTATGAGCCTCTGCTAAAAGCACTGTATTTCAGAATGCTGAGGGTGAACGGAGGAGGGCCAGTCAGCAGGTTCATACTTAGGTTTCACTACACCCCAAGTCCATTTCACACCAGAGTTCTTCTTTAAGTGTTATAACTTACATGATATTCCTTGATCAGGTCATCTGCATTTTCTCCTAGGAAGATGATGACAGCTTTCAGCACACACTCTCTCCGAAGATGAATGTTCTCAGTCTAGGACGAGATAATACTAATTAGAGCTGCATAATACAGGACAAATCTGATGTCGCACACACGGCAAAAAAAAAAAATCTGTAGTATACACAAACTAGCCAAAAGTCTGTATGTATGTAAATAGATTGTGAAGTGCTACCTTAGGGACTGGCTTCGGAATGGACGCAAGAGAGGTTGACCACCGTCCAGCATGCTTACGGGCAAGGCAACATATATTATGAGTTGGAGTGAGGTTTGTTTGTGGGGGTCGAGATGGATGGGGTCATTCCACTTTCTGAAGTTGTGTAGGCATTGAACATTTCTTGATACACAATATAAGGGGTGTAGCAGGAATACGTCACAGACGTTATTAAAAGTCACAGTGCACAGCACCATAGGTGGTAATGACAGTGACTGGTGGTGTCTGTCTAGAATTGTCAGTGACATTTAATCCAGGAAGCCTCAAATGCATCTCTCACATGTCAGTGCAGCATTCTTTAGCTTCCACGAGACATGACTAGTGGACATATTCACTGGACATATTCAGCTTCTGCTCGCATGACTTTTGGATATTGCAGTATGAAACCATACAGATCATTTTAGCAGATGACAGATGATTTCCAAGTAATTCCAAAAATATGGTTGAGATTTTTTAGGGGAATGGAACAAAAAAGGCTTGAAAAATTCTTTACATGAATTTAGGATACCCTGCCAAATATCCAATGTAACTTATACTATCCACCTGTATGTTGTGTTCATAACACAACATAAGAAGATGGAGGCATAACATATATTTACATAACATATTATATAATACATGCATATATATTTTGTATGAATTGTGACTAGTTAGAAAGCTTTATATACTTGAAATTGAATTTCCAATCACTAAGCTCCAATAATAATAATAATAATAATAATAATAATAATAATAATAATGACCCAAATTAATGTATGTATAAAGAAACAAACTGACAGAGTTTTTAACTAGAGAGCAAACTCAAGGTCTCTTTTGATGATATGGATATACCTGGTCCAAAGTATCCATTATGTCAGCAGTCTTTTGATGTGTTGCTCCTCCTTTGGGACGAATGACTCTAATCAGCTGGCTTGAGTGCAGGTCTAGCTGGGCCATGAACCTCTCTTCCAGCGGAACAGCCATGAGCCTTTGGAACTCTGCATTGACCTAAAACAGAAAAAATAAATTACAAATATCAAATACATCTGGACTTTATACAATGCGTTATATAATCTCAGTTTTAACAAAGTAAACACTAAACACTAATATGACATGGAAATCCTGAGCAGTTATTTAAAAAACACAATTTTTTGTTTAATTATTACCTCCTTCTGTTGGAACAGTGCAGGCCATCTGTCCTTGAAGTCCTTAATGTTGGGTTCTTGGTCCACCACCTCCTACTGTCTGTAGGCAAATGTGTGAGCCATTTTGCCAGTGATGACCCTTTCATTATTCCTTATCCTAAAGTCTCTGAGAAGTTCAAGTCTCTCTTTTTCACGGCTTGCTAGAGTCTCACCAGAAGGTAAGGATGGATTAAAGTTAACTTCAGCTCATTTTGGCCTCTTCATTTATTTTTTTTTTAGCAGGAAAAGCATCTGCAGCAGCTTTGGATTTGAGGGAATTTGCTGACAGCTCTGGACATCACTGCAACTTGAGCTGAGTCCTATAGTTTCCCATTTTGTACTTCAATCGCTGTTTCCAACCATTGCAGCCATTGAAAGAGCCGGGTTCTCTCAAACAAGGGTACTTCTTAATCACTATGCAGAAATGGATATCCTCTGGGTAGGGTTAGCAAAGCAAGCCCACTGAAAAGACGTTAAGGGAGAAGTTGATACATTCACACCGGTCTTAAAAAAAAAAAAAAAATACACCCAAGCACACAGGAAAATTAATAACATTATTGGTCATTGCAGTAGGATCTTAAGTAATTTCAACACAAACAAGGTCAAGACAAAACTCAGTGCTCTTTCTGTGTAAAACAGATTTAAGAAGTTCATCTAAAATTACAATAAAATACTTATGTCACCTGAGTTAGTAAACTCAACTGATTCCCCACAGCTCAGTTGGGCAAATGGATATTTCCAAAAAAAAGTATATAATAATATACTTTTATATATATAAAAGTTTATTCGCAAAGGGCCGGTGCGGCTGCAGCTTCTCATTCCACCCGAGCAGAAGCGCAGTAGTTTGACTAGCTGATTAATGAAGTGAAATCAGGTGTGCTAATGGTTGTTTAGAATTAAAGCCTGGAGCAACGCTGGCCCTTTGCGAACAACACTGAATACCCCGGGCTTAGTTTAAAGATAACGAAGCCCAAGTTAACAAGAGCCACCGTTAATAAAACTTTCAGTCACGGTATAACACCACGGAAGTCCCACACTTACAACATTACTGCTTGTGGATAAACTAGCTAGCTAGCGTTAGCTAAGTGGACTGCCTCAAGGAGCTATGCTAACTTAATATTAGCATGATTTAGCGAGTTCACGAAAAACGTACACCAATGTAACAAACTAAGACGGAACACTTCACATGAAACATTTAATAAATATATATATATATATATATAATCTGTCAAAGACTTACCTTCTTATCTACTCTTAATGGTGACAGAAAATGGCGGTGTAATTGCCAGAGAAAAATCTGGAAAGATGTAGACGTCACAGCAAGCATGGGCATCATGACGACAAGTGAAACTTAACAGATACACTTTTATTGAAATAAGAATTTTAGGTTAAGGGGACAATGTGTAGTTTTTGAGTTGATATAATCCACAAAACTAGAGTGTTTTCACTAAAGCAAAAAGCTTAATGATACTTATTCAAAATATCACATTACTTCAACTACTACTCAAATACACTTTTTACAGTGCATCTATGTGGAGCCCATAGTGCAGGTTCTTACTGTAGCATCCCTGCTGAATAAGGGTTGGCTCTCGACTGATGGTCTATGCGTCCTTTATTCATCTCCTCACACAAACACACCGTAACAACTAAATACCAAAGAACAAAAACAAAACACAAGAAAATGCTTAAATCACAAGATAAAACCAGTCACACACATTTAAAATATACTCATCTCAATTTATCAACACCTGCAAAATAAAAAAACTTTAATAATCTAAGACACTACATGCTCAGCATTTCAACAATCATGCAAGCAGTAAAACAACCCATTGGCTAAATACGTACACGAACAGCTAAAACTCGTCCTCGACCATTTAACTGAATGCATATCTTTAAGCAAATGAATATTTTCATGGTTTGACAAATAGTTAGTGACTGTAATATGATGATGCAGCACTGCTTGGCGCCGGGAAAAACCACAAACCATATAGCAAACCCACCTAGGAGAAAATGCATTAGCGCATGCGCGAACGGGCGGAATGTGGGCGGAGATTAAAAGCCTCAACTCTGGTGTATTTTTGGTGATAGGTTTATCAAACCTCAGTCTTGAAACAAGAGCATGGCGAAATAATGTGAGCATTACAATCCTGAAACACCAATGTAATCCAACAGCCATAAGCCGTGGCAAATTCGCTCTGAAAAAATAAGCCTCCTTATTTCACTCAAGCCATTTTTGCCATTGGGGTGCGAAAGTTTGGGCAGACTTATTAATTTTCCTGATTTACCTTTATAAAGCATTGATTGTTTGGATAAAAAAAAATCTGTTAAATATATCATATAGGGGACAAACACAAGTATATTTGAGAAGTGAAATGAAGTTTATATGAATTACAGAAAGTGTGCAATAATTGTCTAAACAAAATTAGGCAGGTGCATAAATTTGGGCACCAACAAAAAAAAACTTAACTCAATATTTAGTAGATCCTCCTTTGGCAAAAATAACAGCCTCTAAACGCTTCCTATAGCTTCTAATGAGAAGGATTGTGTCTGGATTGTGGCTGAAGGTATTTTAGACCAGCCTTCTTTACAAAACATCTCTAGTTCATTCAGGTTTAATGGTTTCTGAGCATGGACAGCTCTCTTTAAATGACACCACAGATTTTCAGTAATATTGAGGTCTGGGGACTGAGATGGCCATTCCAGAACGTTGTACTTGTTCCTTTGCATGAATGCATTAGTAGATTTTGAGCAGTGTTTAGGGTCAGTGTCTTGGAAGATCCAGCCCTGGCACACCTTCAGCTTTGTCACTGATTCCTGGACATTGGTCTCCAGAATCTGCTGATATTGACTGGAATCCATGAGTCCCTCAACTTTAACAAGATTCCCAGTCCCTGTACTGGCCACACAGCCCCACAGCATGATGGAACCACCACCAAATTTTACTGTAGGTAGCAGGTGTTTTTCTTGGAGTGCTGTGTTATTTTTCCTCCATGCATAATGGCCCTTGTTATGCCCAAATAACTATTTTAGTTTCATCAGTCCACAGCACCTTACTCTAAAATGAAGCTGGCTTGTCCAAATGTGCTTTAGCATACCTCAAGCGGCTCTGTTTGTGATGTGGGAGGAGAAAAGGCTTCCTCTGCATCACTCTCCCATACAGCATCTCCTTGTGTAAAGTGCGCCAAATAGTTGATGCACAGCGTCTCCATCAGCAGCAAGATCATGTTGTAGGTCTTTGGTGCTGGTCTGTGGGTTGACTCCAAATGTTCTCAACATCCTTCGCTTCTGTTTATTCGAGATTTTTCTTGGTCTGCCACTTCGAGCCTTGACTTGAACTGTGCCTGTGGTCTTCCATTTTCTCACAATGTTTCTCACAGTGGAGACTCTGAGATAGCTTTCTGTATCCTTCCCCTAAACCATGACGGTGAACAATCTTTGTTTTCAGGTCATTTGAAAGTTGTTTTGAGACTCCCATGCTGCTACTCTTCAGAGAAGATGCAAAGAGGAGAAAAACTTACAATTGCCCCCCTTAAATACCCTTTTTCATAATTGGAGTCACCTGTGTATGGAGGTCAAGGGTCACTGAACTTAGCAAACCAAATTTGAGTTCCAATAATTAGTTCTAAAGGTTTTGAAATCAATAAAATGACAACAGTGCCCAAATTTATGCACCTGCCTACTTTTGTTTAACCAGTTATTGCACACATCTGTAAATCATATAAACTTCATTTCACTTCTCAAATATCGTAGTGTGTTTGTGTGTTTATATCATATAGTGTTTGTCCACTATATGATATATTTAACGGAATTTTTTTTATCCAAACAATCAATGCTTTATAAAGGTAAATCAGGAAAATTAACAAGGCTGCCCAAATTTTCGCACCCCACTGTATGTTAAATGCTGAACAGAGACACTGGAAGTACTGCACAGCCTGCCCAAAGTTTAGTGACTCTAGGATCAAAAGTCAGGGAGTTACAGCCAGATCCATTTGGTAAGTGGGAATTTAGACATAAACCTCAGGTGGGAAAAAGCAATCCTGCAAAGCCTAGCGATGGCTTGGAAGATCCTAGAGACACAAAACTTGGCACACATTGACAACCACACACTCTGATAATCTGCCCAGAGTTTGGTGGCTCTATGCTCAAAGGTCAGGGAGTTACAGCCAAATCAACTGGGTAAATGTGAATTTGGATTACAACGTCTAGGAGGAAAAACCAATTTTATGAGGCCTAGTGAGGGCATGGAAGATCCTAGACTTACCAAACTTGGCCCATGTTGACATCTCCACACTCTTATGACCTGGGCCAAGTTTGGTGACGCTAGAATCAAATGTCAGGGAGTTACAGCTAAATCAATGGGGTAAATGTTAATTTAGACTTAAGCCTTAAGGGCTAAAAAACAATCGTACCAGGCCTAGTTAGGGCATGGAAGGTCCTAGAGTTAGGCAAATCCATTTGGTAAGTGTGAATTTAGCCATAAGCCTCATGGTGTAAATATCAATCATGCAAGTTCTAGCGAGGGCATGGAAGGACCTAGATTTACAAAACTTGGTACACATTAACATCACCACACTCTGATGATCTGTCCAAAGTTTAGTGACTCTAGGATCAAAAGGTTAGGGAGTTACAGCAGGATTCATTTGGTAAGGGGGAATTTAGACGTATGCCTCAATGGGGAATACACAATCATGCAAGGCCTAGTTAGTGCATGGAAGGACCTAGAGTTACAAAACCTGGCAAACATTGACAACCCCACACTCTGATAATCTAGCCTGAGTTTGGTGACTCAAGGCTAAAAGGTCAGGGAGTTACTGCCAAATCAATTTCGAAAACGTTTATTTGGACGTAAGCCTCAAAGGGTAAACACCAATTGTATGAGGCCTAGCAAGGGCATGGAAGGTCCTAGACTTACCGAACTTGGCACATGTTGACATCTCCACACTCTGATGATCTGGCCCGGGTTTGGTGCCTTTAGGATCAACGGTCAGGGAGTTACAGCCAAATCATTTGGGTAAATGTTAATTTAGATTTAAGCCTCAAGGGGTTGAAACCAACCGTACAAGACCTAGTGAGGGCATGGAAGGCCCTAGACTTACCAAACTTGGCACATGTTGACATCTCTACACTCTGATGACCTGGCCCACGTTTCCTGCCTCTAGGATAAAAGGTCAGGGAGTTACAGCCAAATCCATTTGGTAAGTGTGAATTTATCCATAAGCCTCATGTGGTAAAAATCAACACGTCGACACGTCGACATCACCAAAAAGTTAAAGCCACATCAATTGGGTAAAAATTAATTTGGACTTAAGCCTCAAGGGGCGAAAAAACAATCGTACAAGGCCTAGCGTGGGGGTTCTAGATTTACAAAACTTGGTACATGTTAACATCACCACACTCTGATGTCCTGGCCAAAGTTTAGTTACTCGAGGATCAAAGGTCAAGGAGTTACAGCCAGATCCATTTGGTAAGTGGAAATTTAGACATAAACCTCAAGTGGGAAAAACCAAGCATGCAAAGCCTAACGAGGGCTTGGAAGTTCCTAGAGTTACAAAACTTGGCACACATTGATAACCCCACACTCTGATATCCTGACTTCAGTGTAGTGACTCTAGGATCAAAGCTCAGGGAGTTACAGCCAAATAAATTGGGTACATGTTAATTTGGACTTAAGCCTCAAGGGGGAAAAAACAATCGTGCAAGGCCTAGCGAGGGCATGGAAGGTCCTAGATTTACAAAACTTGGTACACGTGAACATGCCCACACTCTGATGACCTGGCCCAAGTTTAGTGACTCTAGGATCAAAGGTCAGAGAGTTACAGCCAGATACATTTGGTAATGGTGAATTTAGACATAAACCTCAAGTAGTAAAAACCATTCATGCTAGGGGAATGGAAGGTCCTAGAGTTACAAAACTTGACCTGGCCCAAGTTTGGCATCTTTAGTATTAAAGGTCAGGGAGTTACAGCCAAATAAATTGGGTGAATGTCAATTCGGACTTTAGCCTCAAAGGTGAAAATCCAATCGTACGAGGCCTGGTTAGGGCATGGGAGGTCCTAGGTTTACCAAACTTGGCACATGTTGACATCTCCACAAGCTGATAACCTGGTCCAAGTTTGGTGCCTTTACGATCAAAGGTCATGGAGTTACAGCCAGATCCATTTGATAAGTGGGAATATAAACGTAAGCCTCAAGTGGGAAACACCAAGTTACAGCCAAATTAATTGGGTAAATGTTAATTCGGACTTTAGCCTCAAAGGGGAGAAACAAATCTTACGAGGCCTAGTTAGGGCATGGGAGGTCCTAGTATTACCAAACTTGGCACACATTAACATCACCACACTTTGATGACCCACGTTTGCTGCGTTTAGGATCAAAGGTTAGGGAGTTACAGCCAAATCAACTGGGTAAATGCTAATTTGGACTTTAGCCTCAAGAGGTAAAAACCCATTTTATGAGGCGTAGAGAGGGCATGGAAGGTCCTAGAGTTACCAAACTTGGCACATGTTGACATCTCAACGCGCTGATAACCTGGTCCGAGTTTGGTGACTCTAGGCTTAAAGGTCAGTGAGTTACAGCCAAATCAAATGGGTAAAAGTTAATTTGGACTTAAGCCTCAAGGCGGAAATAGCAATTTTACGAGGCCTCGAGAAGGCATTGAAGGTCCTAGAATTACCAAACTTGGCACATGTTGACATCTCCACACTCTAATGACCTGGCCCAAGTTTGGTGCCTTTAGGATCAGGGAGTTACAGCCAAATGAATTGAGTAAATTTTCATTCGGACATTAGCCTCAAGGGGCAAAAAAACAATCATTCGAGGTCTAGTGAGGGCATGGAAGGTCCTAGATTTAACAAACTTGGTACACGTTAACAATACCACACTCTGATGACCTGCCCAAAGTTTAGTGACTATAGGATAAAAGGTCAGGGAGTTACAGCGAGATCCATTTGGAAAGTGAAAATTTAGACGTAAGCCTCAAGTGGGAATAAACAATCATGCAAGGCCTAGCGAGGGCATGGAAGGACCTAGAGTTACAAAACCTAGCACGCACTGACAACCAAACACTCTGAGAATCCTGCCCAAGTTTGGTGCATTTAGGATCAAAGGTCAAGGAGTTACAGCCAAATCAATTGGGTATATGTAAATTTAGATTTAGGCCTAAAGGGCAAACAATCAATCGTACGAGGCCTAGTGAGTCTAGGACCTGTTGTTATGTTGCCATCTTCACACTCTCATGACCTGGCCCAAATTTGGTGCCTTCAAAATAAAAGGTCAGGAAGTTAGAGCCAAATCAATTGGGTAAATGTTCATTTGGACTTTAGCCTCACAGGTGAAAAACCAATCGTTCAAGGCCTAGTTACGTCATGGGAGGTCCTAGATCTACGAAACTTGGCACATGTTGACATCTCCACACGCTGATAACCTGGTCAGAGTTTGGTGCATTTAAGATCAAAAGTCATAGAGTTACTGCCAAAACAAATGGTTAAAAGTTTATTTGGACTTAAGCCTCAAGGTGGAGAAACTAAACGTATGAGGCCTAGTGAGGGCATGGAAGGTCTTACCAAACTTGGCCCATGTTGTCATCTTCACACTCTCTTGACCTGGCCCAAGATTGGTGCCTTTAGGATCAAAGGTCAGGGAGTTACAGCGAAATCAATTGGGTAAATGTTAATTTAGACTTAGGCCTCACGGACTAACAACCAATCGTACAAGGCCTAGTTGTGCCTAGTGTAGCTTGGCACAAGATTTACGAAACATGGCACATGTTGACATCTCCACACGCTGATAACCTGGTCAGAGTTTGGTGCCTTTAGGATCAAAGGTCAGGGAGTTACTGCCAAAACAAATGGTTAAAAGTTTATTTGGACTTAAGCCTCAAGGCGGAAAAACCAATCGTACGAGGCCTAGTGAGGGCATGGAAGGTCCTAGACTTACCAAACTTGGCACATGTTGACATCTCCACACTCTGATGACCTGGTCCAAGTTTAATGTAAATGTAAATTTAGACTTAAGCCTCAAAAGCTAAAAACCAATCGTACAAGGCCTACCTAAGGCACAGAAGGTCCTAGATTTACCAAACTTGGCACATGTTGACATCTCCACAAGCTGATAACCTGGTCTGTGCTTTGTGCCTTTAGGATCCAAAGTCAGGGAGTTACAGCCACATCAATGGGGTAAATGTCAATTTATACTTAAGCCTCAAGAGCTAAAAAACAATCGTATGAGGCCTAGTGAGTGCTTGGAAGGTCCTAGGCTTACCAAACTTGGCACATGTTGACATCTCCACACTCTGATGACCTGGCACAGGTTTGGTGACTCTAGGCTCAAACGTCAGGGAGTTACAGCCAAATCAATAGGGTTAACGTTAATTTGGACTTAAGCCTCAAAGGGTAACAACCCATTTTATGAGGCCTAGCGAAGGCATGGAAGGTCCTAGACTTACCAACCCTGGCAGACGTCCGCCTCAGGGGGCGCCATGCTGAGTGTGTTTTTCAAACAGTTGTTGACATCAGTTGTTGACATGTTGACATCTCCACAGTCTGATGACCTGGCCCAAGTTTGGTGACTCTAGGCTCAAAGGTCAGGTAGTTACAGCCAAATCAACTTTGTAAACGGTAATTTGGACTTAAGCATCAAGGAGTGAAAACCCATTTTATGAGGCCTTGCGAAGGCATGGAAGGTCCTAGTTACCAAACTTGGCACATGTTGACATCTCCACAAGCTGATAACCTGGTCCAAGTTTGGTGCCTTTATGATCAAAAGTCAGGGAGTTACAGCCAAATCAAATGGGTAAATGTCAAATTAGACTTAAGGCTCAAGGGTTAAAAACAAAACGTACAAGGCCTAGTTAGGGCATGGAAGGTCCTAGACTTACCAAACTTGGCACATGTTGACATCTCCACAAGCTAATAACCTGCTCTGAGTTTGGTGCCTTTAGGATCAAAGGCCAGGGAGCTACAGCCAAATCAATTGGGTAAAAGTTCATTTGGACTTAAGCCACAAGGTGGAAAGACCAATCGCACTAGGCCTAGTGAGGGAATGGAAGGTCCTAGACTTACCAAACTTGGCACATGTTGACATCTCCACATGCTGATAACCTGGTCAGAGTTTGGTGCCTTTAAGATCAAAGGTCAGGGAGTTACAGCCAGATCCATTTGATAAGTGGGAATATAGACGTAAGCCTCAAGTGGGAAACACCAATCATGCAAAGCCTAGCGAGTGCTTGGAAGATCCTAGAGTTACAAAACTTGGCACACATTGACAACCCCACACTTTAATAATCTGCCCCGAGTTTGGTGACTAGTAGGCTCAAAGGTCAAGGAATTACAGTCAAATCAACTGGGTAAATGTTAATTTGGACTTAAGCCTCAAGGACTAAAACCCATTTTATGAGGCCTAGCAAGGGCATGGAAGGTCCTCGAGTTACGCAACTTGGCCCATGTTCACATCTCCACACTCTGATGACCTGGCCTAAGTTTGGTGCTGTTAGCATCAAAGGTCAGGGAGTTACAGTCAAATCAATTGCTTAAATGTTAATTCGGACTTTAGCCTCAAAGGTGGGAAACCAATCGTACAAGGCCTAGTGAGGGCATGGAAGGTCCTAGACTTACCAAACTTGGCACATGACATCTCCAGAAGCTGATAACCTGGTCCGTGCTTGGTGCCTTTAGGATCAAAGGTCAGGGAGTTACAGCCAAATCAATTGGGTCCATGTTAATTTGGACTTAAGCCTCAAGGCGGACAAACCAATCGTGTGAGGCCTAGTGAGGTCATGGGATGTCCTAGACTTACCAAACTTGGCACATGTTAACATCTCCACACGCTGATAACCTGGTCCGAGTTTGGTGCCTTTCGGATCAAAGGTCAGGGAGATACAGCCAAATAAATTGGGTAAATGTTAATTTGGACTTTAGCCTCAAAGGGGAGAAACCAATCGTACATGGTCTAGCGAGGGCATGAAAGGTCCTAGAGTTACCAAACTTGGCATATGTTGACATCACCACGCTTTGATGATCTGGCCCGAGTTAGGTGCCTCTAGGCTCATTGGTCAGGGGCTTACAGCCAAATCAATTGGGTAAATGTTAATTTGGACTAAAGCCTGAAGGTGGAAAAGTCATTTGTACAAGGATTAGTGCAGGTATTGAAAGTCCTAGACTTACCAAACTTGGGACATCTCCACACTCTAATGACCTGGACCAAGTTTGGTGCCTCTAGGATCAAAGTACGGATCGATTGCAGCAATGTCACGTTTTACAGCGCAAAATTAATACCGATCGATCGCAGCAATATCCCGTTTGAGGCGCGGAATTAATACCGATCGATCGCAGCAACCTTACCTTAACAGGGCGGAATTAACACCTATCCTTTGCAGCAACGTCATGTTTGAAGCGCAAAATTAATACCAAACGATGCAGCAACGTCTCCTTTACAGCGCGGAATTAATACCAATATATCACAGCAACGTTAAGTTTACAGCACGGAATTAATGTCGAGTGATGGCAGCAACGGTTCTTTTAGAGCGCCGAATTAATACAGAACGAAAGCAGCAACGTAACCTTTACAGCACGGAATTAATACAGAACGTTGCAGCAACGTCACGTTTAAAGCGCGGAAATAAAACTTGCCGATCGCAGCAACGTCACGTTTGCATCGTAGACTTCATACCGACCGAGCCCAGCAAGGTCATGTTTAGAGCACGGAATTAATACGATCAATCACAGCAAGGTCACGTTTAAAGCGTGGAAATAATACTGGCCGATCGCAGCAACGTCACATTTAGAAAGCAGAATTAATGCCGATCAATCACAGCAACATCAAAACAACAGCAACAGAAACATCAATTGGTCGCAGCAACGTCACACTTAGAGCGTGGTATTAATGCTGGTCAATTGCAGGTCCCGTTGGTAGCACGGAATTAATACCGAACGAACTCAGCAATGTCACATTTACAACGAGCAATAAATACCAATCTATCGCAGCAACGTCCCATTTGAATTGCGGAATTAATACACATCGATTGCAGCAATGTCCTTTTTGAAGCGCGGAATTAATACCGATTGATTGCAGCAACGTCCCGTTTGAATAGCGGAATTAATACACATCAACGGCAGCAACGTCACGTTTACAGCGCGGAATTAATACTGGTCGATCGCCGCAAGGTCCCATTTCAACATCAGAATTTGATACCGGATCCGATCTGCAAGACGTGCCCAGTCAAAACGCTTCTAAAGCCACAATCAAGATTTTGAAGCAAACAGTTAATACAGTGTCTAGGCAGCAGCACGAATACAAATTACAGTCGATCTGATTGCGAAGCAACATCCCGTTTGAAGCGCGAAATTAATACCGATTGATTGCAGCAATGTCATTGATACCGATCGTCGATGAAACGCCTGCAATTGGAAATTCATCCGCAGCAACGTTGTTTAAGCGCGAATTAATACCGATGGATCGATCTGATTGCAGCAACATCACGTCCCTTTACAGCGCGCGAATTAATACCGATCGCATGTCAACGTCAGCAACATCCCGTTTGTGGATTGCTAATTGGGGAGACATAGCAAGGCCGCAATTGCCCCCTAAACCCGATCGATCACCACGCAGCAAACGTCCTGCACGTTTCAAAGCGCGCGGAATTAATACGCCAGATTCCATTTTAGAGCAACATCATCGTTTGAAGCGTTTAGGCGCGCATTAATACCGTCACGTTTAAAGCGCCCGAATTAATACTGCCGATCGCAGCAATGTCCCGTTTGAATCGTCGCAGGAATTAATACCCCCAACGATCGCAGCAGTTGAGTAGCAACCGTCATAGGCCTTGATCGCCAGCAAACGTCACGTTTAGTTAGAAGGGCTTCATAATTAAACGGCATTAAATACCTGATCGATTCGCAGCAACGTCACGTTCGACATTGAATTGCGGAATGAATAAAGACATCGATCGCAGCAACGTCAACAGTTAATACACATCGATACAGCAACGTGGAATTCAATACGGACCGTTACTCGACGGATTGCAGCATCGCAACGTCACGTATGGGGCGCGGAATTAATACTGATCGATCGCAGCAAACGTCCTGACGTTTACGCCTTAATACAGATTCGCGAGCAGCAATTAATACCGAATCGATACGCAGCAACGTTCACGCTGTCTCACGAATTACATAACACATTGAATGAAGGAATCTGTGTCGGATACCGATCGCAGCAAGGTCACGCATTTAGAGAAATCGTTACATAATTGAAGCGCAATTAATACCGGTCGACCGCAGCAATGTCACGTTTAGAGCGCGGAAGTAATACACACGATCGAGCAAACCGTCACGTTTACAGCGCGGAACGTCACGTCTTTACAGTGCCCATTAATACCATAATAGCAAGTCAAGTTTAGAGCTCCACACATCGATCGCAGCAAGGTCATACCCTTAGAGCGCAGACATAATACCGATCGATAGTCGTCAAGAGTGGGGATTAATACAACGATACACAGTCACCGGAATGCGGAATTACCCACAATATTGCACAACGTCACGTTTAGAGCGCGGAAGTGCGGACTATCGATAATAGCAAACAGTCCGTTTTGAAGCGGATCGAGCATGGCAGCAACGTCACATTTACAGCGCGAGAATTAATACCGATCGATCGCCGCAGCAACGTCCCGTTTGAAGGAATTAATACGAAACGATCGCAGCAACGTGGAATCACATTTTAAATAACAGGGCGGAAACGTAAATACCAATCGATACCATCGCAATGTCACGTTTAGAGCCGAATCGATCGGGCGGAAGTAAATCGCCAGCAATGGCAGTCGATGCGGAATTAAATTACAAAGCAACGTCACGTTTACCTTTGCAGAAATAATAAAGGACATCGATCGCACGCCAACGTCCTCACATAAACACAGGGAATTAACACGAATGACTTAGATCGCAGCAACGTCACCTTTACAGCGCCGAATTAACACGAAAGCAGCAATGTCACCTTTACAGGCCCGAAGTAATACCAATCGATCGCAGCAACGATCGATATAGTTTGAAGGGCGGAATTAATACCCACCGATGGCAGTAACGTCACGTCTAGAGTGGGAATTAAAATCGATCGATGTCAGCAAAGTCACGTTTAGAGCGCGGAATGAATACCGAACGAACGCAGCAACGTCACCTTTACAGTGCGGAATTAATACTGATCGATCGCAGCAAGGTCACGTTTAGAGCTCAGACTTAATGCCGATCGATTGGAGCAAGGTCACGTTTAGAGTGGGGAATTAATACCGATCGATCGCAGTAACGCCACGTTTACAGCGCGGAATTAATACCGATCAATCACATCAAGGTCACATTTAGGGTGTGGATGTAATACCGAATGATCACAGCAAGGTCCCGTTTGAAGTGCTGGATTAATACGGA
This sequence comes from Prochilodus magdalenae, assembly GCA_024036415.1. NCBI lineage: Eukaryota > Metazoa > Chordata > Actinopteri > Characiformes > Prochilodontidae > Prochilodus > Prochilodus magdalenae. Next base: position 99,607 of record JAMWET010005205.1, on the reverse strand, counting down.
AGGAACGCAGCAAGGTCCCGTTTGAAGCGAGGAATTAATACCAAACGAACGCAGCAACGTCACCTTTACAGCGCTGAATTAATACCAATCTATCGCTGCAACATTACGTTTACAGCGCGGAATTAATACTGGTCGATCGCCGCAAGGTCACGTTTAGATTGCGGAATTACATTTACATTTAAGGCATTTAGCAGAAGCTCTTATCCAGAGCTACTTACAACAGTGCTTAGTGTTCCGTTGGATAATATTCCAGCTAGTAAAGAAAGTTTAGAGCCTAAAACTCATCAGGAGCTCAGACACTGCCCGAAAATGGGCCAGTGCTGGGACCTAGAGATTAATACACAGACATAAAGTTAGTAAACCATTACCTGGCAACCCCAGTCCAGTGCTCATTCCTATAGAGGAGAAAAGGTCATTATAAGTGCAATACAAAGGTCATTAAAGTGCAACACAATACACACATTTTACACCACTACTAGAGCTGACTCACTTAAATGCATTACAAAGAGATGGGTCTTCAGTCTGTGTTTGAAGACTGCGAGAGACTCTGCTGTTCTGATGCCCAGTGGGAGTTCATTCCACCATCTGGGAGCTAGGACAGAGAAGAGTCTGGACGCGCGTCCTCAGGGATGGTGGTTTGAGACGAGCTGTACTTGAAGCTTGAAGGGCTCGAGGTACAGCTCGACTCTTCACCATTGCCATAAGGTAGGGAGGCGCTGGTCCAATCTTGGCTTTGTAGGGCAGTAACAGAGTTTTAAATCTGATGCGGGCAACAACAGGAAGCCAATGAAGGGAGCGCAGCAGTGGAGTGACGTGGGTGAACTTTGGAAGATTGAAGATGAGATGGGCTGCAGCATTCTGGACAAGTTGCAAGGGCCTGATGGCCTGCAGAGGAAGACCAGCCAGGAGCGAGTTGCAGAAGTCTAGCCTTGAAATGACCAGAGACTGAACCAGCAGCTGGGTGGCCTCCTGAGAAAGGAAGGGTCGAATCCTCTGGATGTTGTAGAGAAGGAAACTGCATGACCGAGTCAGGTTCGTTATATGAGCCGAGAACGATAACTGGCCATCCAGAATCACTCCAAGACTTCTTGCATCCTCAGTCGGGGTGCTCAACGAGTTCCCAAATGAGACCTACAGCTCCTTGAAGAAACAGAATCCTACTTTAATCTTTGTGTCCCCAGCGGTCTGTGGCCAGCCATCTCCCACACTGAAAAAAGAAAATTGTTGGACCAACTTAAAAAATTACTTCAATTGGTAACACATAAATGAATTAAGTTTTTCCAAATCAAGTTGACAAGTTGGATGAACACAATTTTTAAAGTCAGCTCAATATAATTATTTGATTACTTTCAAATTAACAGCCTGCATTAACTGAACTTAAATGTAAGGCAAGTCAACTTAAATTATTAAAATTTTCCAACTTAATTATATGCTTTACTTGAAAGTAAAATATAGTTCCTTTGCAACATAAAATTTTAGGTTGTTTGACCTAAATTGGGAAAAAAGCTACCTTTTTGAAGCCATACTTTTAAGTTGGCTAGAAAAAAAAACACCAACATTCAAATGTAATTTCATATTTTAGTCTATAAATGTAAAAAAGGTTCACGACCCTGAAACCATGCATACAATAATGCAACATGTCATTTTCTCTAAAACACAGCATTTGTAAAACCGTGACAGATTGAACAAGTCAACAAAGTTAAAACACGCCGAACAGTAACTAAAACCACCAAATCATACTTTGGTTTGAGCTTCTGAAGTCATTTATAGAAGAAGGTGTTGGGGTTGTTACCCCATTTAAAGTGACATTTTAAGGATCTTCAAGTTTCATACGTCAATTAAATAAAAAAACAAACAGCACAGAAAGAAACCTTGTTTTCTTTAACTTGTTAACACCAAAACAGAGGAAAATCAAAGAAAGCATTTGAACAAGTAATGTTCAATGTTCAAGTGGTTTTATTTGTCATTTCAACTATAAACAGTGGTGTACAGTACACAGTGAAACGAAATAACATTCCTCCAGGACCAAGGTGCTACATCTAACAATAGACTACACAAAACAATACAACATAAAGTGCACATGTGCAAGTGCACAAGACAATATACTATAAATACACGCAACCATTTACAAGACAAACAATAAATACAGGGGAGGGGAAACAGTGCAGTAGTGAGAGCAGTAAGGTGCAGTTGTGCGTATTTGGTGTAAATGTAAACATTAGACACTGTAAACACTGTACTTGAATTTAGCAGCAGTACTAAGGTTATCCAGTTGGTGGAACAATAGCAGTAGACAGTGTTTTTTTAATGAAAAAGGAAAAAGGTGGTGTGTGTGTGATTTCAGACACTAATGTGTTTGTTTGTTCAGACCAGACTCTGGTTATTAAGGAGTCTGATGGCTTGGGGAAAGAAGCTGTTGCACAGTCTGGATGTGAGGGCCCGGATGCTTCGGTACCTTTTCCCAGATGGTTCAGAGACAGGTTGTTGGTTCTACACCAGTCCGTTAACCGTTGTACTTCCTCTCTGTATGCTGTATGCAATTTAGATGAAAACATGCCCTGGTTATGACTTCTTGGGTCTACCCAAATTAATGTATGTATAAAGAAACAAACTGACAGAGTTTTTAACTATATAGGAAACTCAAGGTCTCTTTTGATGATATGGATATACCTGGTCCAAAGTATCCATTATGTCAGCAGTCTTTTGATGTGTTGCTCCTCCTTTGGGACGAATGACTCTAATCAGCTGGCTTGAGTGCAGGTCTAGCTGGGCCATGAACCTCTCTTCCAGCGGAACAGCCATGAGCCTTTGGAACTCTGCATTGACCTAAAACAGAAAAAATAAATTACAAATATCAAACACATCTTGATTTTATACAATGCGTTATAAAATCTCAGTTTTAACAAAGTAAACACTAAACACTAAATATGACATGGAAATCCTGAGCAATTATTTAAAAAACAAAAATTTTTGTTTAATTATTACCTCCTTCTGTTGGAACAGTGCAGGCCATCTGTCCTTGAAGTCCTTAATGTTGGGTTCTTGGTCCACCACCTCCTACTGTCTGTAGGCAAATGTGTGAGCCATTTTGCCAGTGATGACCCTTTCATTATTCCTTATCCTAAAGACTGTGAGAAGTTCAAGTCTCTCTTTTTCAATTATGGCCTCTTCATTTTTTTTTTTGCAGGAAAGGCATCTGCAGCAGCTTTGGATTTGAGGGAATTTGCTGACAGCACTGGACACCCCTGCAACTTGAGCTGAATCCTATAGTTTCCCATTTTGTACTTCAATTGCTGTTTCCAACCATAGCAGCCATTGAAAGTGCCGGGTTCACTCAAACAAGGGTACTTCTTAATCACTATGCAGAAATGTATATCCTCTGGGTAGGGTTAGCAAAGCAAGCCCACTGAAAAGACATTAAGGGAGAAGTTGATACATTTACACCCATCTTAAAAAAAAAAAAATACACCCAAGCACACAGGAAAATTAATAGCATTATTGGTCATTGCAATAGGATCTTAAGTAATTTCAACACAAACAAGGTCAAGATAAAACTCAGTGCTCTTTATGTGTAAAACAGATTTAAGAAGTTAATCTAAAATTACAATAAAAGACTTATGTCACCTGAGTTAGTAAACTCAACTGATTCCCCACTGTTTCACAGCTCAGTTGGGCAAATGGATATTTTCAAAAAAAGGTTATGTCCCTTATTATAAACTGAATTTTGAAGATTTACATCATTCAGAGTGAGAAAGTTTAATTGCAATTGCACTGCAGCACACTACTACTTGAGTTTTTAATTGTACCATGTTGTATAAAAGCACCATAGCTGAACTTACCTTAAGCGGTCTTAGGTAGGCGCCCCGTTTGTTCGCAAAGGGCCAGTGTGGCTGCAGCTTCTCATTCCACTCGAGCAGAAGCGCAGTAGTTTGACTAGCTGATTAAAGAGGGGAAATCAGGTGTGCTGATGGTTGTTTAGAATTAAAGCCTGGAGCAACACCAGCCCTTTGCAAACAACACTGAACACCCCGGGCTTAGTTTAAAGATAACGAAGCCCAAGTTAACAAGAGCCACCGTTAATAAAACTTTCAGTCACGGTATAACACCACGGATGTCCCACACTTACTACATTACTGCTTGTGGATAAACTAGCTAGCTAGCGTTAGCTAAGTGGACTGCCTCAAGGAGCTATGCTAACTTAATATTAGCATGATTTAGCGAGTTCACGAAAAACGTACACCAATGTAACAAACTAAGACGGAACACTTCACATGAAACATTTAATAAATATATATATATATATAATCTGTCAAAGACTTACCTTCTTATCTACTCTTAATGGTGACAGAAAATGGCGGTGCAATTGCCAGCGAAAAATCTGGAAAGATGTAAACGTCACAGCAAGCATGGGCGTCTTGACGTCAGACGCACAAGTGAAACTTAACAGATACACTTTTATTGAAATAAGAATTTTAGGTTAAGGGGACAGTGTAGTTTTTAAGTTCATATAATCCACAAAACTAGAGTGTTTTCACTAAAGCAAAAAGCTTAATGATACTTATTCAAAATATTACATTACTTCAAATACACTTTTTACAGTGCAACTATGTGGAGCCCATAGTGCAAGTTCTTACTGTAGCATCCCTGCTGAATAAGGGTTGGCTCTCAACTAATGGTCTATGCATCCTTTATTCATAACTCACATAAACACACCGTAAGAACTAAACACCAAAGAACAAAAACAAAACACAAGAAAATGCTTAAATCACAAGATAAAACCAGTCCCACACATTTAAAATATACTCATCTCAATTTATCAACACCTACAAAATAAAAAAAACTTTAATAATCTAAGACACTACATGCTCAGCATTTCAACAACCATGCAAGCGGTAAAACAACCAATTGGCTGAATACAATCACTAAAGGTTAATAGGTTCTACCAAATAACTTAACAGCTTTAGCTTGTTCACCTACAGCAGAGTGCTAATCTTCTTTAAAGCCTTTGAACTAGTAGATTGTTTGTTGGGTATATTGTTCTTGAGGAAAAATGAAACAGACATGATTAGTTACACTCGTCCTCGACTCGTCTTTTTTAATTAAATGCATATCTTTAAGCAAATTAATATTTTCATGGTTTGAGACAAAGTTAGTGACTGTAATATGATGCTGCAGCACTTCTTGGCTCCGGAAAAACCACAAACCATAAAGCTAACCCCCACTTCGAGAAAATGGAATCTGCGCCTGCATGAACGTGCGAAATCATGTGAGCATTACAATCCTAAAACACCAATGTAGTCCAACAGCCACTCCCGCCACGAACAGCTAAAACTCGTCCTCGACCATTTAATTAAATGCATATCTTTAAGCAAATGAATATTTCCATGGTTTGACAAATAGTTAGTGACTGTAATATGATGATGCAGCACTGCTTGGCTCCGGGAAAAACCACAAACCATACAGCAAACTCCCACCTAGGAGAAAATGCATTAGCGAATGGGCAGAATGCGGGCAGAGATTAAAAGCCTCAACTCTGGTGTATTTTATCAAACCTCAGTCTTGAAACAAGACCATGGCGAAATCATGTGAGCATTACAATCCTGAAACACCAATGTAATCCAACAGCCATAAGCCATGGCAAATTCGCTCTGATAAAATAAGCCTCCTTATCTCACTCAAGCCATTTTTGCCTCTCTACAGCCAGGCTCCGCCCACCCCCTCCACATAACAGACAGCTAAAACTAGTCTTCGACCATTTAATTAAATGCATATCTTTAGGCAAATTAATATTTTCCTGGTTTGAGTAACAGCTAGTGAGTGTAATATGAATTTGCAGCACTGCTTGGCTCAGGGAAAACCACAAACCATATCGCGAACGCACCTAGGAGAAAATGGATCTCAGCGTGCTGGAACGGGTGGAATGCAGGAGGATATAAAAAGCCTCACGTAGGGTTAATTTTCGGTGATAGGTTTATCAAGCCTAAATCATGAAACAAGAGCATGGCGCAATCACATGAGCATTACAATCCTGAAACACCAATGTAATCCAACAGCCAAAAGCCAAATTCTCTCTGACAAAATAAGCTTCTTTATTTTATTGTAGCAATATTTTACTCGTAGTCATATCCGCTGTACAGCCAAGCTCCGCCCACCCCCGCCACAAACTAAACTCAACTCTGGTGTATTTTCGGCGATAGTACCGGATCTGCCAAAATAAAAAATAAATAAATAAATAAAAGACTAATACTTAAATTTAAATGGTAAAGATATAATGATGGTAAATCTAAAAATCAATAAATAAATAAGCATATAAATAAATCTATCAATAAATAAAAAACTTAAACGTGTATTTATTTTGTTATTTGTGTTACTTAATAAACATTTTTATTTTAAATTAATACATTTACCTAATTATTTTATATTATTTTTAAATTAATTTATTTACTTATTTTTGTTTTTCCTTACCCTTATGGTAATAAAGGGGCTGTCAATCAATGACGTCAGTGTGTCTTAACATTCCTATTGGTTGATCGACTTGATTCCGTAGATCGATTGTACATGTCTTGCTCCATCATCAGTAACTATGAAAAAAACGGTGCACTAATGCCTGCTTACAGGCAACAGGTAGCAAGAGACCTGAGACTCTTAGCTGACCTTGCTAAAAATGCAAGTGCAGATTATTTACTCTTTCAAGTGGAGGCTGTGGCTGACAGTTTGTTCCAATTTGCTACATCTTCTGATACAGAGATTGAACCCATAATGTTCACAAATTTGGGGGAGGTAGTTCATCGTCTTTCCCTGCTAAATTCAGATCATGCAACACCTGGAAGCTGCCTCTCTGAGCAGATCCGACACCGACCTGCGCCCCGACATTTGGCCTCTCTGAGTTTTTCACCCGAAAGCATAGCCAGTCTACATAACTGGTCAAAATCAACTCCTGTCGTCCTGCACTTGATTGCTAAGCCTGAACATGAAAAACACGCCTCCGCATTTTCATATGAAAGAAGAAAAACAGAAATAAATAAATTAATTAATTATTTTTAAAAAATCTAAATAATTAAATGTATAATTAAATTATATTTTATGTAAAAATAATATGTATTAAATAAATAGATTTTAAAATAACCATGTTTAATTAATATATGCAGAAAATATATATAAAATAAAGGGAGACCTTAGTAAAACATTAATAAAAAGTACAAGAATAAACAAATTGAGGGATATATGAATTGAAGAAAAGGAAATAATAGTATAAATAAAATCAGAGCAGGCATTATATACAAATTCTAGTTATTTTTAAATTTTAATTTTATTTAGTCTTTTATTATTTTTTTTTTTATGTTAGCAGATCCAGTCCTCCATATTATCATGCCTCAGTCATGAAACAAGAGCATAGCATTACAATCCTGAAACACAAATGTAATCCAACAGCCATAAGCCCTGAGAAATTTGTTCTGGCAAAATAAGTCTCCTTATGTACTGTGGATAAACTATAACTATAAAATTATAAAAATACAAGTTGTGGTTTTTAGGTAAATGGAGGGAGAACACAAACCCCTCCACTCAGTATGTTATACTGAATGCAGACATTCAGCATCATAATCCTTGCACATGTACTGTTCTGCAGGTCCAGTAAGCCATGTTGTTTCTTTCAGTTGTGCTGCAGGGATTGATCTTGTGGCACAGTCGGCTGGGTTAAGCTCGGTAGGCATGTTATGTCATTGGTCAGGAAAGGAGCATCTTATACGCTGGACTCTGTTGCTGACAAAGACATGGAAGCTTCTCTTTTCATTGAAGATGTATCCCAGGACTATTCTACTGTCTATGAAGAAACTGACTGAGTCTATTTTTAAGTCAAGCTCAGCTGTGATGAACTCAGCTATGTCTGTAGCGTGCACAGCTACACAGAGCTGTAGATGTGGGATCGTGAGTTGTGGGTGTGGAGCCAGCTTTGCTTTTCCTAAGACGAAGCCTGTGTGGTAGGCTCCAGATGAGTCTGACACCTTCAAATAGACAAAATCTGCCTGAACAGATGCATTAGCAAATACACAGAGTTTGTTGTGCTGCGCTTCAGAACAAGAAACTTGTGCTTATGGTCTCCGGACATGAACATTTTGAAGCTCTTGAAGACAGTCTCTCCAAGTATCCCATGCTTGTTTCCTTTTAGGTGGTAAAAGTGTATCCCAGTCTTCAGCATGTAATGCCAGATCTTGAAGGAGAACTTTTTCCTGTATGAGGGCTAGGGCAGCAAATCCCAAGGGATCATACAAGCTATTGATTGTTGACAGGATTCTGTGACGTTTGAATGGTTTCTTTTCACTGGATACCTGAAATGTGAATGCATCATTCTTAAGATTCCAGCGGACCCCGAGACTTTGTTGTACAGGTAGCGAGTTGACACTGAAATTAAGATCCTTTAAATCACTGGCATGATCCTCAATAGGAAAGGCTTCCATGACTTCTCTGTTTGGAGACACTATCTTGTGTAGGTGAAGGTTTGAGCATGCCAGCATTTCTTGAGTCTTTTTTTAGAAGATCATCAGCGACACCTGCAGTAGGCATGGACTTGAGCACATCATCAACATAGAAGTCTCTTTCAACAAACTCCTTTGCATCGGAAGATCTGCTGAACGTCTGCCATAAATGCAACTGCATCCTTCCTGAACCTAATGAGTACTGCAAGAAGGCTATTGTTGAGGTCTGGGCCCTTCAGCAGAACATTGTTCAGCGACACTCTATCCCAGCGGGTGCTTGAGTCGAACACAACCCGCATTTGATTTGGCTTTCTTGGATGATATACGCCAAAAATCGGGAGGTACCAGCACTCTTTGTCTTTCTCGAGTGGTGGGGCCAATTCAGTATGTCCACACTTGAACACTTTGCCCATGAATGTCAAGAACTGGTCCTTCATATGTGGCTTTGACTTAAAGGATCGCTGTAGGGATGTGAAATGATTCCAGACTTGAGCCCTGTTGTTTGGAAGACGTAGTCTTTGAGGTTTAAAGGGCAAAGGAGCCACCCAACTGTTGTCAGCATCTCTGCAGAAACCCCTTTCCATGAGGTTCAGAAAAATCCTATCTTCCACAGAAGATATCCTTTCATCATCTCTTGTCCTCTTGAATGGAACATGACCCAGAGAATTTTCAATTTTCAATTGTGAAGGAATGTTAGTAGAGACCATGTCATCATATTTCTCCTTTATGTGATAATGGTTTGGACATGGTTTAAAGACAGTCATACGACCATTCTCCAGAGCGTTGGTGAACAGAGTACTGATGGGCGCATCATGTGGTCCGTTGATTTGCTCACGTACTTTTGTGAATTCTCATGATGTCCCTTCCAAGCAACATCAAAATTAGAGAATCAGTATTTAGCTCTGGAATCTGTGCTGGCAGTGAGTTTAGATGCTTATGGTGGAAAGCAGCTTCGGGAGTGGGAAATTCTGTTCTGTCATTACGGATGTCATCACATTCAATGAGAGTGGGTAGTGAGATGCTGACTTGCTCATCCATAGACTCAACCTGGAAGCCACTAGGCTGTCTTCCTGAGGTGCTCACTGTTCCTGCCCACGTCTTCAGTGTGTAAGGGGAATTGACGGCTTTTTCTGATTCCAAAAATATAAAAAAAGCTTGACTTCACCAAAGAATGATTACTTTGATCATCAGTGACTGTATATAGCTTAATTGCCTTTTCTTTCTGGCCAATTGGGAAGACCTTTACTAAACAAAGCTTGGAACAGGACTTCTTACCACAAATCTCTGTGCATGTGGCCGTCACTGAGTCAGAACTCCCAGTATCTTCCTCCCCACCATGCACAGTCACAGGTGATGAGGTCTTTGTGGGCTGCAGAGCAGGTCTAGGATGAAGAGCAGCAATATGCTTCTCACTATTACATTTAGTGCATTTAACAATTCTGTCACAGGCTTTGGCAAGATGTGAAATGGAACCACAACAATGATAACAGATGCTATTTTGCTTGAGAAAGGGTTTTCTGTCCTCTAGGATTTTTTCTCTAAACCCACAACGTTTGTATAGTGAATGAAGTCTGTTGTGTATGGGACATATCTTGGTTGGATCCACAATCTTGGCACGCATTGCCTGCATAGGTGTGGTAGTATCTGCGGCGACATCCATCTTGTGGACTGAGATAGGTGTCCTGAACTTGCCATCTCTGGAAAAGCGTCTCTCTACTCTTGTGGTATTTCCAATGAGAGGAGCTAAACTAAAACTCGGATCATTTCGCATCTTCGCTTGCTGACAGACAAAGGTCACATAGAATGAAAATGTTGGGAAAGGTATGTTGTGCTCATGCTTGTATTTAGAGCCTTGAGCAAATGGCAACTTTTGCACTATGCCACTTATTCCTCGAGCTGTGTCCAGGTAAGCAAGTCCTGGAAAGGCACCTTCCTGCTTTGCTCTCTGAGTTTCTGATGGTCTTTATTAGAGATTCTCTCAAAGCTGTCAATCATCTTCCACAGCGATTCCTCAATGACTTCTGGAGCTCCGTAACACTGATTTAGTCTCACCCATGCCATCCGGATATCTTTCTTAGGGTTCACATGTAGAGCCCTCATCCTTTTCACCTGCTCCGCAGAATGACGACCAAGCCACTTAAATGAAAGGTCATGTTCTTTCTTTTCGGTCACACATAACTTCCCAATAGTATTTACAAATGATGCTCGCCAAGCTCTATAATTCTCGGGTTAATCACCAAACTGTAAAAGCCCAGTGGTAACAATTTCTCGTCTAGCCATGAACTTGATGATGTTGATTATACTTTGGTTGTGAAGTTGCTGTCCCTGTTGCAGGTGAGCTTGATAATTAATGTCTGGAGGTGGGATGGGTGGAAATTGATTAACACTGCTTGCTTCACGTTGATCCTGCAAACTACTGTGTTGCTCTTCTTTTATTCCATTACCATTTCTGTGAAGAGAAGGGCATGCCTGGTCATATGTCTTTTGCCGTACCACTGATGGAGGAAGTTCTACTGTTAGCCTCATATCATAAGGTTCTCTCTTGGTGATGCAGGGTGGCAGAGGATCTTGAATGGACATTCTGTCTGATTGAGGCTCATCTGAGTGAGAAACGTCTAGATTTGACTCCATTTTGATGCTTAAATTTGACAGAGAATGCTTTCATTTACATTCTCCAGTGCACTGCATGGGATTTTGAGACTCTAGCTCCAACTGACTGTCAAGTGTTTGACTGAAAACATCATCCATCCTTAGAGCTGTTTTTAATGCTTCAGCTTTTGCTGCTGCACTTTTCTTTAAATGCAAGGCATCTAAAGAGGCTTCCAAATGTACTTTCTGTATTTACCTTTTCGGAAAAGGCCACTAGAGCTTTAGATTGCTTCAGCTTCAGCATGGGCCATAGCAGCAGCTCTGCTAGTAGAGGACCCTTGTGTGCGCCTTGATGACCGCAAGACTTGGGACCTTGTATTTAAGGAGTGACTTGGCGTTGTACCCTCTCCTTCCATGATAAGGCAATTATCTTACTGAAATTAGATCATCTAGGCTACAGCAGGGCCAAGATGATGCACCAATATCTTTGTTCTAATCTACTACAGATTAGTCCTAAGAAAAGCCTTTGTTTTAATGTTCTGTCCTCCTCATACGCCATGTATAATTTGACAGGCAGTTAACTCATTTCCCATTTACCACACAGAGTAATTAGTTTGCTTGTTTTATGTAGCAAATTGAGAAAAGGTAAAACCGAAACAAGACAAACACGAACCGTGCTACAATTAGAGGAGATTCAAGATGCAAACTAACACCTAGCATATAAAATACTACATTGTACCACATGATAAACGTGTCAGAAACGTTAGCATACCAACGATGCTTGAAAAGGGTATAAACAGATGATAGATGGAACAGGATGACCCGGCAGGTACAACCATGTTTGCTTCTCTCTATTCACTAACAGGCTACTAGTGATGACCTCATTAAAACTAGACAAACTAAATGGAATTACCAAATAAGTCCACTAGGGAGCAGAAAAGCGCATTACATCAAATCACCACTATAGGCAACACATGTACGTAATGTGTTTTTTGTAATTTTGTTTTGTAAATGTGCATCCACCAGGCAGCAGATTAGGTCCTCATTCAAGGATCCATTGAGAAGACCACACTGGGAATATATGCATTCAAACAAAGCGATGGTAGTCGGCAACCGGACATCGGCATCGTCTTTGAGGTGATGTTGGAAGAGTTGGATAATGTCGCATTAGCTACTGCCATGTTCTTTGGCCTAATGTAAGCCCTGAGCCTAACCTACCATCTTGAGCTCAAGTACACCTTCGAAGTGCTTCAGCAGCTGGTCATGGAGCTGGAAGGCACACCACTCTCTAAAAAAGCCCAAGGCCTTAAAACAAGAGTTTATCAATGAACTGTCATGACTTGGGTAGAACTACTGAATAGAGGGTAGCTTACTACTCCTTCTACCCTTTCTGCTTCTTTCAGTTTTGTATTTTTGTGATATTCATATTCACTTTGTTCAATTGTTAAACTGTGCATACTGTAATATGTTTGTAATTGTTTCAGAGGAGTTGCACACTGTAATGGACAATTTGTTAACATAACACAACTCTGAATCTTTTTTTTTTTTGTTAGAACAGTTGTCTCCTAATGGGATTGTTTTCCTGGACAGGAAGTGTTCATTTGATCAGCTGGACCTCCTGCTTCATTGTAAGAACCATTTCTAAAAGTCATTTGCCATCCAGTGAATTTATGATTAGAAGCACATAAGAATTGGCTTGCACTACATAACTCTTGTGTAACATGTTCTATTGAGGGTAGGCTTTTGTGTCATAAGGCATTTGTTTTATGGACATACAGTGTTGCTTTAGTTTTCAGTTGTTATGCATAGCAGTTTACTGTGCACTTTTGTCCTTACATCTTGGGTTTATTCTTTCCATTATCAAGTGCTTATTCATGCTTCATGTGTTTATGCTGTTTAGCTGTTTGGAAATTTTTGAGGAATGCAAAGCCAAAATGTTTTCAAATCCTTGCAGGAGTGCAGTTTAGAGTAAAGGCTGTAGAAGGTTCTTAACCTCTCAGCAGGACTGCTATCTGTTCCTTTGTGCAAGGAGGAACAAGATGAGCACTGCCAGAGCCCTACTGCTGCGAATGAGAAACAAGCTTTATGAGGGTGGCCTGAGGGCCCGACATCCTGTAGTGGGCCCTGTGCTCACTGGCCAGCACCGTAGAGCTCGAGTGCCATTTGCTGCATCTTCAGAATTTTTGTATCCGTCCACACCTTCTGTTTTTTCAAAGATGAGAGCAGGTTCCAATTCTGAGCACATGTGACAGATGTGACAGGGCTCTGGAGACGCCAAGGGAGAATGTTTATACTTCTTATGCCGTCACAAGTTTTTGGTAATCATTCAGCTTCTCCCTTAAGGGACCACATAGTTTGAAATCACTCCTCTTTTGGCAAACACTTCCTAGGAAGTTTTGCAGAGTGCAGATCTTCTACAGGCTGAAAAAAAACCCTGTGTGACAGCACAAGAGGACTGTTGTAATCTGCTCAAATTCTGTGCTTACCTACAAACATTCAGATGCACAGAATATTTACAAAAACTTTCATTGAAGGGAGTGGGATGAAATCTACTTTCCTTAGACACAATGCTTTTCAAAGAAAAGAACTTACCTTTTTTGTTCTAAAATGTTTTTGACAGGCCACGAAATTCTTTGGAAGTCCAATGTAGGGATAAGAGTGCAATTCCTGGGCTTAATAATGTCTTACCTTCTCAATGCAAAAAATCTTGTCTATTAGCACTTTCAAGGTCTGGTCATTGTCCTTCTTTTTAACTTCTAAAAGAAGGGCCACTCTTACTTTCTCAAGACTCTTAGCAGTTTCGCCGCTTGGATACTAGGGACAGTAGTTCACTTCCGCTTTTAGTGTTTTCTTTACACCGTATGCTGGGCTAGTCTTTCCTTTCGGTTTCTGTTTGAGTGAATTCACAGTGACCTCCACACAGCCAACAATCCTCAATTTTGTTCTATAGTATTTCACTACAACCAGTAACTGAGCTTTTCTCTTTCAAGCAAGGGTGCTTTCTAATAAGTGCTTTGGCCACTTCCTCAAAGTCTGAATCTTTTGGATAAAGTTTGTACTTCACAATTTTTTCTTCAAGTCCATCTAAAATGGAATATTTTAGTTTTGGGTCAGGGCTGAGTAATGTTCCATCTTCGTTGAAGGTTGTATTGGCTTGTTGCAACCTGAGTTCACCATCATACGAGAACCAGGGCACAACAAACATAGGGGGCCATGGAGAGGACTTCAAGCTGCTGACTGACTCTGAGGAAGACTCAAGTGATGAATCAGAAGATGACCTTGATGTAGATGCAGGAGTTGACAATATAGCTGTATCAGAAGAGGAGCATGAGGGAGAGAGACCTGGAGAGAGGTTTCTGGTGTGGGAAGCAACCAAATATGCGGGAGGAGGGCTACCATCTTTGCACAGAGCAACATGTGTAGAAGGGGAAGACTCTGGTACAAATACAACCTTTACGGTGACTTTGTCCTGAATTGTCAAAACTCAGGATCCATGAACTGCAGTCTAAAACTTCCAGGCAAATTACACTGCCTCTGAACTTCAGCCAAAAGATTGCTCATCAAATGTGGTATACCATCCTGAAGAATTACCTGCTGACAGTCGTTTTCTCCAAGGATGACTCTCAGCCTGACTGAAGAAGCCATTGCCATTTTAATAGACCTGTAAAAAAGGGTAATAGGATAAAAAATATATGTAGTTTCTCATTTTTTTCTAATTTTACACAATACAGTGTACAGTAATTGTCACACTTCCACAACATCTTCATGATATTTTGAACTCATCTACACATGTACATGTCTTTTTAAAGTCACCATACGAAAGCGACCAACCATATACTCTTCCAATGGATATGTATCAACTAAATCACCAAAATCAACAAAGAAAACATCCCTTGTTGGTGATTCAATCAGCTCAACAGCCCTGAAGTGTTCTCTGTACCATCCACAAAGTCTTTTTGCTATGAAACACAAGTTCTGCTGAACAACACATATCTGCACTATTTCTCCAAACACAGGGAGGCCACCAGTAGATCCATGCACAATGATCATACCTTTTTTGAAGGTGAAAACCTTGTTGGTAACAGTCTTGTTGTCAGGATATGTCCCTCGAATAGCCTGGGCTATTTCTGCTCTCAAAACATCTAGGGGTACCACTGAGACACTACACACATCAAGTGCAGATTTTTCCAGACTAGATGCTTTTTTCAAATGAAAAGAAATCATGATTTGGTGTTTCACTGCAAAGGAAAAGGGGAATGTTTCTGAAGCAATTTGTGTGTCGTCCAACCTTTTTTAAAAAAAGCTGTGCTTTGCTTCAAAGTGCATGGTCCAAAACAGTACAAGTGGACCAAACAGCTTAATCATTTCTGGGTAATGCTCCAGATAATGGTGTTTGGTAGTTTCACATGAGGGAAGAGTTGTTGGTACTTCTGCCTGTGTTCAGAGATCTTGCTCTCAAGATAAGCAAAAGATTCCAACTGCTTTTTGGGCTACAAATGGGTCCAACACTTTATCGTATCCATAACGCTTCACATTGTCACTTTTGCACAACACAGCCAAGTAGACGAAGACAACGCTGAGTGAGAGCCTGGGGATAAATTGCTCAAAATCCAGTAAACAGCACAAAGCTTATGTTTCCTCCGTGAAGTACCAAGTGGATTATATATTTCAAAGTGATCTAAATATAAAGTTAGTGAAATTCTTATAGCTTCATCTGAAAAGAAGCTGTTTCCTTTGAAGTGATCACCATCATTATTTGATGTGTAAAGCTGTTTGCCATCCAATAAACTTTTTGTGTTTTGTGGTTTTTAACTATTTTGTTAACAATATCTTGCCTAGTAAGAAGGTGTTAGAGGGACTGTAATAATGGAAGATACTGAAAAGACTTCCCCTCTTTTTCATCAAGAATGTATTCAACTGGTTCAACAACACTGAAGTGATCATTATAAAATTTTTTGCGTGGATATGCAGTGCTTAGGACCCCACCTTTCCCAATAGCTGTGTATAACGGGTGTAATGCACTTACACTGGCAATGTCGTTAAGCACTGACTTCTCAACTGCAAGATTATGTTTCTCAAACACTTCTTGAAGCTTATTTTCAGAGAGAGGGGAAGAAGCAGAAGTTAACAGATAATGCAGCTCTTCTAGAAACTCATCTATTGCTGTGGCTGGAACATGAACAAAATGCTCCAGTTTCAACAACATTGCAGCTAAATTCTCCACAAGTGTAGCAATCAATTCGTGACTTTTGTTAGGGTCAAAATGTGTATCTCCAACCTCAGAAACATCATCCTGCCTCTCTTCAATGTCAATGTCAGACTCCTGATCTTTTTGTGTGATTGTAACTACACCCAATTTAAAATCACGTAATGAATGTGGGTTGTGCTTTTTGTTTTTGTGGGACTTAAAGGTTCCATACACATTTTTCTGAAAATCACAGGCAGAAAACATACAACACACAGTTTCATTTCTCTTCAGATGTGTCTTTACATGAGCAAAATAATCCCTCTCAGAAGAAAGCTCAGCACATGGATATAGTTTATGAATTATTTTTTTATCACTGAATGCTCACCGCTCACACTATTATAATAAAGGTGTGATAAGAGAAATGCTTCACATAGTGAAAAGCGTTTTAATGTTTAAAAATGAGACCTCTGACATTTAATGTTTAAAGCCTTCCACATCTCCAAAGCAAATAATTCGACCACATTTAATATTGACTGTTTCTTCAGGTGGCAGTGTTAATATTTTCAATAATTCTTTGAACACCCATAGAAACAGCCCATATAAATTTTAAATGAGGAATAACATGATGCTATTATCTCACTACAGCCACTACAGATAGTTAAACCACTGCACAAATTACTTTAGGTTTACACACACCGTGTTATCACTATCGCTGGTGGATTTACTCACTTTGACTTTAGTTTTCAGAAAGATTGAAAAACAATAAACTTTCAGTTAGCTTACGATGATGTCTTTAGTATTAACACGACTAAGGTTCGGACTATGGAGGACCTAATCTGCCAAAAAATAAATAAATAAATAAATAAATAAATAAATAAATAAAACACTAATACTTAAATTAAAATGGTAAAAAAATAATGATAGTAAATCTAAAAATAAATAAATAAGAATAGAAATAAGTATATCAATAAATAAAAAACAAATAAATGTGTAATGTGTATTTATTTTGTTATTTGTGTTACTTAATGAACATTTTTATTTTAAATTAATGTATTTACTTAATTATTTATTAATAAATTCATTTATTTATTTATTTGTGCTTTTCCTTACCCTTATGGTAATAAAGAGGCTGTCAATCAGTGATGTCAGTGTGTCTTAACATTCCTATTGGTTGATCGACAGCAGATTCCGAAGATCGATTGTCTTGCTCCGTCAGCAGTAACTATGAACAACACGGTGCACTAATGTCTGCTTACAAGCAACAGGTAGCAAGAGACCTGAGACTCTTAGCTGACACTGCTGAAAATGCAAGTGCAGATTATTTACTCTTTCGAGTGGAGGCTGTGGCTGACAGTTTGTTCCATTATGCTACATCTTCTGATACAGAGATTGACCCCATAGTGTTCACAAATTTGGAGGAGGTAGTTCATCGTCTTTCCCTGCTAAATTCAGATCATGCAACACCTGGAAGCTGCCTCTCTGAGCAGATCCGACACCGACCTGCAGCCCGATATTTGTCCTCTCGGAGTCTTTCACCCGAACGCAGAGCCAAGCTACATAGCTCCGTTCGAAATCAACTCCTGTCGTTCTGCACTTGATTGCTAAGCCTGAACATGAAAAACACGCCTCCTCATTATCATATGAAATAAGAAAAACAGAAATAAATAAATAAATTAATTAATAAAAAAATAATAATTAAATGTATAATTAAATTATATTTTATGTAAAAATAATATGTATTAAATAAATAGATTTAAAAATTACCATGTTTAAATAATGTATGCAGAAAATATATATAAAATGAAGGGAGACCTTAATAAAATATTAATAAACAGTACAAGAATAAATAAAATGAGGACTATATAAATGCAAGAAAAGGAAATAAGCGTATACATAAAATCAAAGCAAGCAATATATACAAATTCTAGTTATTTTTATTTATAGGTTAATTTTATTTAGTCTTTTATTTATTTATTTATTTATTTTTAATTTTGACAGATCCGGTCCTCCATATCGGACATCTGGCAGTATTTGTGTTGCTCTCGAAGGTTTTCTATGGTGATGTTATGTGTCCGCATCAAATACGCGCCAGACCCACTCGCGGGCGTGCACAGGCCCGCACGTGGTGGACGTCTGAAAGTATTACAAAAGCAGATCAAAATGATGATCTTAAATTTAAAATTAGTGATTCACAAACTACATAATACATAATATTTTTCCCCTTATATTTTCGATACCAGTAACAAGTTTTTGCAGACCGCCACACAAATGCCATCAGTTAGTTGTGCTCTTCACTAGCCCAGCACGACTACCACCGGGGTGTAGCTAGCCACCTTTAGCCAGCCCACACTACATACAAGGTGTTGACTATTAAACAATTTTCGTTATTTAGGTATAAAACACAAGTTGATATGTCAAAAATAAGTATATATTAAAAGGAAAACCAATGTTAATACTGAAAATTATAGCATGACTTACCTAAAATGGCTGCTATCAGATCCACACGCACACTTGATGACCGTTACTGTTGGGGAGTAGAGTTAGAGCGAATAAGAAAAACATACACACGTATAACCGCTAGTATAAATGTGTTACTGACAACTCATTCTACTTACCACATAAATCTGAGTAGAAGCTGTAGTAATCTGTTTAGAACTGTAACATACGACAACAGGAGAAAGCAGTCGGATATCTCCAGATTCCATTCGTCTATTTATGTGCCTGTGACATCACAGCGCATGCATCTCGCGATATCATGTAGAAACTCCATGAGACTTGGAAGAACTCTATTTGTTCTCTTTCATTTGACTTGACTGTCTTAGGCTGAATTAACGCTTGGGACAATTATGTTCTTCCAACACACATCCGTTAAGTATATTTTAAAAATGTCAATTCAATTAATATCAACTTGATTTGTTTTCTTAACACAAACACAAGTAAATTCTATGTTTTTTGAGTGTATAGAATATGTTTCTGTGTCTCTGGACGAGGGTGTGGAGTTAGAAGAACTTTTTGCAGGACCAAATTAAACATCCTGTATTTGGTGAACACTCGATTAAATGAAGCTGGCCATTGTAAAGGTTGTGGTCATGCCTGGTGATAAACTGCAGAAATAGGTCAGGAGACCCACAATGAAGTTAATGCTTAGGTGCCTCTAGCTGCTCTGTCATTCCAGTGCTTAACACAGAAGAGGAAGGAAAGAGAGAAAGAAGTAGAGAGAGAGTGAGAGAGAGAGTGAGAGACAGAGACTGATTAGGAGGACTAAGAGGTAGACATTGTATCTTGTATGAATTGAGTGTGTGTAGTCCTGAGATTCCTGGAGAGAATTCCTCTGCGCTGATAGCCCCTCAGTTTTGAGTCTACTTTTGAATGTAGAGAGTGTGTCTGATTCATAAATGGATAAAGGGAGAAAATTCCAGATTTTCGTGGCTAAACAAGAAAAGGCTCGACCACCTGCTGTGGTTCTTTTGAACCTAGGTACTGTCAGCAGGAGCCTGTCTGTACAGAGGATATAACTACGAGTAAAATATGGCTTCACTTTGATAAAGATGCTTATTTAGTTAGTGCAAATTTGTCATGGCTTATGGCTGTTGGATTACATTTGTGTTTCAGGATTGTAATGCTCACATGATTGCGCCATGCTCTTGTTTCATGACTGAGGCTTGATAAACCTATCGCCGAAAATGCACCAGAGTTGAGGCTATTTATCTCAGCCCGCATTCTGCCCGTTAGTGCACTCACAGATCCATTTTCTCCTAGGTGTGTTAGCTATATGGTTTGTGGTTTTCCCAGAGCCAAGCAGTGCTGCAGCATCATATTACAGTCACTAACTATTTCTCAAACCAGGAAAATATTAATTTGCCTAAAGATATGCATTTAATTAAATGGTTGAGGACTAGTTTTAGCTATCTGTTTGTTGCGGGGGTGAGCGGAGCCTGGCTATAGAGAGGAAAAAATGGCTTAAGTGAGATAAGGAGGCTTATTTTGTCAGAGCGAATGACAACATGGCTTATGGCTGTTGGATTACATTTGTGTTTCAGGATTGTAATGCTCACATGAATGTGCCATACTCTTGTTTCATGACTGAGGCTTGAAAATCCTATCGCCGAAAATACACCAGAGTTGAGGATTTTTATCTCCGCCCGCATTCCGCCCATTCGCACATGCGCAGATCCATTTTCTCCTATGTGTGTTAGTTATATGGTTTTCCTTGAGCCAAGCAGTGCTGCAGCATCTACGAGTAAAATATGACTACAATGAAATAAAGAAGCTTATTTTGTCACAGCGATTTTTTCATGGCTTATGGCTGTTAAATTACATTGGTGTTTCAGGATTATAATGCTCACATGATTGCACCATACTGTTGTTTCATGACTGAGGCTTGATTAAACATTTTGACAAAAATCCAGCTGATGTGAGGCTTTTTTATCTCCGCCCGCATTCCGCACATTCGCGCATGGGCAGATCCATTTTCTCCTATGTGGGTTAACTATCTGGTTTGTGGATTTTACAGAGCTAAGCTGTGCTGCAAGCATCATATTGCAGTCACTAACTATTTCTCAAACCATGAAAATATTAATTTGCTAAAAGATATGCATTTAATTAAATGGTCAAGGACGAGTTTTAGATATCTGTTCGTGGCGGCAGTGGGCCGATCCTGGCTGTATAGAGGATATAACTACGAGTAACAAATGGCTTGAGTGAGATAAGGAGGCTTATTTTGTCAGAGCTAATTTGTCATGGCATATGGCTGTTGGATTACATTGGTGTTTTTCAAGGATTGCACAATGCTCTTGTTTCATGACGGAGGCTGAATAAACCTATCGCAGAAAATACACCAGAGTTAATGCTTTTTATCTCCGTCCCATTCGGCCCCATTTTCTCCTAGGTGGATTAGCTATATGGTTTGTGGTTTTCCCTCAGCCAACCAGTGCTGCAGCATCATAATCCGGTCAAAAACTATTTCCGAAACCATGAAAATATTTGTTTGCTTAAAGATATACATTTAATGAAATGGTCGAGGACAAGTTTTAGCTATCTGTTCGTGGCGGGGGTGGGAGGAGCTTGGCTGCACAGCGGATATAACTACGAGTAAAATATGGCTAAAATGAGATAAAGAAGCTTATTTTGTCAGAGTGAATTTGTCATGGTTTATGGCTGTTGGATTACATTGGTGTTTCAGGATTGTAATGCTCACCTGAATGTGCCATACTCTTGTTTCATGACGGAGGCTTGAAAAACCTATCGCTGGAAAAACACCAGAGATGAGGCTTTTGATCTCGGCCCGTTCCCACATGCGCAAATCCATTTTCTCCTATGTGTGTTAGTTGTATGGTTTGTGGTTTTCCCTGAGCCAAGCAGTGCTGCAGCATCATATTACAGTCAAAAACTATTTTTCAAACCATGAAAACATTCATTTGCTTAAATATTTGCAGAGAGGTGGTTGAATCTTTGTGTGCCGGGTGACGGGTGGAAGTGGTGGGTCTTGTGACCATCCACTAAAGCGGCAGTTCGCCGGCACTTCGTATTAGGCGCCGACACCGCACCGGCACTGACACGCCACTTCTTATAAGTCACCGGCACAGCACCGGCGCTGCACTGGCACCACACCGGCACTGACCCGGCACTTCTTATAAGTCACCGGCACAGCACCGGTGCCGCACCGGCACTTCGTATTAGGCGCCGGCACCTCACCGGCACTGACCTGGCGCTTCTTATTAGTGCAGCACAGCACCGGCACTTGGTCAGATCAGGCTTGTTTAAAGTAAAGCTTAAATATACTGCTTCCGGAAACACATTGCTGACTGAATTAACAGGCTGATCACAACTGATTCCCATCTGACCTGAAGTCCAACCCTGGTGTTGACCATCTATAAGGAAATTTGTTCATACCGCTCCATTATGAGTCAAAAACATAATGAACTAGTGGAATAAGAGAATCAAGTAGAAAAAGTGTTTACATTATCTGTGATAATATTTTTTGTGACTTTTTCTTTTATAAATAATTCCTGATAAGTCCTGTTATTTGTTTCTATTTGTAATGCTTTTTTTTTTTAATTGGGATGTTGTTTTCTTCAATCACTCTAAAAATGTGAAGTAAATAAAAAGAATATGGTAACTGTTTCATGGCAAACATGGTTAAATGAACAAAATCAATATTTTTATCAATTCATACCTAAAAAATGCACTTCAAATCAAATTCTGATTGAGTGTTGTCCTAGCTGTGAATATTTTTATAATTGATAATTCACTACTGAATAATGCTTGCTTGCAGTTGTAAAAACCTTTTTGAAAGCATCAGAAACTTTTTAATTATGATATTTAATAGCTTTGGAGTGGATGAAATATACTTGAAAATGCACAATATGCATATATCACGCATACATCAATAAAACAATAGCTTATTAATCCCTATTTAAGCTTTTGTTTTCACATATGTAAGTCTGGGACTACAAAAACTCTTTCGTATAGAATATTACAGATTGATAAGATCATTTTGCAAAGATTTAGCTGCACAGATAAGCATTGTTATGGGTGTCATACTGTAATACAGTATAGAGGTCTGTAGGTTTGTTTAAAGTGTGGTTAATGAAAGCTACAGCTAGCAGTTTCTGGCGTCGCTCGTGCACGCGTCGGATGTCTGGTCTACTCTTGAGCCAAGAATCTGATTGGCACATCCGGCTTGACGCAGCAGTAGGGAGCAGACCTGACACGAAGTTGTGGTAGAAGCCTACCTGTTCATCATTAATGACGGACTGTCTTCGGAGGGGTGAATAAACTTTCTAAAGTCATTTGATACAGGGTAATTAAATTAGAAATGTTTTTCATTTTTGAAATAGTTTCAGTTAGATTATGTAGTATAGCTTAAGGTCTATAAAAAACAAAATCTGTAGGCTAACCGCTGTAGGCTAACCATTACAGGCTAATTTGGAAGTATACCGTAACCAGCGACCAGCAGGCCCAGGTTTCCATTCCCTTGCCCTGGCTTAGGGACTTCAATCTTATATGCCAGACATGTAAAATAACGCAAAAACGCAAAAGACCCTGGGTTTGGCCAAAAAGACTCTAAGGTTTTCAGGTTATGCTCAAAAGCATCCACCTGGGCACTGTCCGGACAATGTGCAACCTCTGACCACAAACCATCCACTGTATTCCTGGGGGGATGGGGTAATCGCCCCTCCTTCTTTTAACATTTCATTCTTCAACCTAACCACCAAGAATGTTTCTAACAACTCAACCTTTATAAAGAATTATTTCCAAGATTGTTTTTTTAAATTATCTTTCATGGCCTTAAAGTTCAGGTGTACACACAGGGTGCACTTTTCATAAGCAAAGGGCTTAAATTATATTCTTTTACCAATTTGAAGATAACTTATCGGATTTCAGCTAATGTTCCTTATTACTACCATATTATTCCATCACCCTCATCCTATAACTTAGAAACATGGGAAAATTCAGATTGCATTGTTTCAATGTAATTACTGAGTAATACAACTTGTTACACGTACATGCATAACACATTGTTAATATGGCTGCTGCTGTTGTCTTGGGGTTACTGGTTTTCATTCAAGTAGTGTAAAATTTATTTAAAATGATTTCATTTACAAGATTACATGAATGTTTGGTTAATGTTTTTCTTTTTTTTTTTTTAGGCATTCAAATGTGCTTACCCTTATTGAATCATGACATGTAGGCTTAGTGAATTGTGTTTGTACTTAATTTTATTAATGTTTAAAATAGTATAGACCTACAGTTTGCTGTACACAAGTTACATGTTAACTGGCTAAAATACAAGTTATATTTTCCACATGTACACTCTTTAAACCACTGTTTTGTTCATTGCTCATTAACTGCTTTTACAGAAAGACAGTTTGAGTTTTCCAGTAAAGAAAAGCTTCTCACTATTAGAGGAGACTTTGTTATATATTGTACTAAAACTGGCATTGGTAAGTATTCTAAAAATTGTCTGTGTTTATTATTATTATTGTACACCTGCAATTACATTTAACAATTACACTTAATCTTTAAAAAACATTTTGTAGACAAGTTCTCAATTCCTTGCTACTGCCAAGATGTAAGACCAAGTAAAAGGAGCCACTGGCACTGTACAAAATGCAAGAAAATAATACACAGATCAGATGACTTCAGAACACACCTAAGAAAACATGGTTGGTATAAAGTTTGTTTGAAATGTTTTATATTTCTAGTTTCATTAACAGTATCATAGTATAACATGCATCTGTATCTGTACATACAAACACCCATCAGTCCTAACATTAAAACCATCTCCCTGTAGCTACACTCACTGTCCATTTTATCAGCTCCACTTACTGGAAAGTGAAAAAAAATATACAATTTCAACTACTGCAAAAATACTCTTAAGATTCTGATGTGTCATGAACCGGATCCACAACCAGGGTGAGGAGTCAAGTGCAGGTTTTAATACGAAGAAAACCAAAGTCCAAACACCGTCCAGGGTCAAAACCAGAGAAACCGTCCAATATAAACAAGCAAGAATGCAGCCCAAAAACCAAGATCCAAGACACACAAACCAGAAACAAAGCAAAGGTCAAACCAGAAAACACAACATACATAAAGAACCGCTCAGAAATGTAGGTTAAACCGATACAAGACTTCGCACAGAACAAAGGACAACATGGAGGTTTTAAAGATACAAAATGGCCTCTGATTGCAATCAGGTGGGAAACTCAGGACTAAAATTCCGGTGAGGGTGACCTCTGTGGGCAGGGAGGGGAAACAGCAGCCTGAGATGTGACATAACCCCCCCCTTTACGGGCGGCTCCAGACGCACGAAATGTCCGCCTCCGAGGCCGACCCCTGGGTCTAGGAGCAGGACATCCAGGATGATCTCTGTGAAAATCCGTGATCAACGAAGGGTCCAAAATGTCTTCTGCAGGTACCCACGAGCGTTCATCTGGACCATATCCCTCCCAATCCACCAAATAGAACATGCGCCTCCCCCGGCGCCTGGAGTCCAACAACGTGCGGACACTATATGCAGGGGAGCCATCCACGTCTAGAGCCGGGGGGGGGTGTCACAGTTGCTGTTTCGCCCTGAGAAGAGACAGACACCGGTTTTAACAACGAAACATGAAACGTGGGCGAGATACGGTATGAAGGAGGGAGTTCCAACCG
This sequence comes from Prochilodus magdalenae, assembly GCA_024036415.1. NCBI lineage: Eukaryota > Metazoa > Chordata > Actinopteri > Characiformes > Prochilodontidae > Prochilodus > Prochilodus magdalenae. Next base: position 74,200 of record JAMWET010005205.1, on the reverse strand, counting down.
ATAAGATACTGGGGTGATTTGCTTTAAAACCTTGAATGGTCCAACAAACTTGGGACTTAACTTCCTGCAGGGCAGCTTTAGCCTTAAATCCCTCGTAGATAACCATACCATTTGCCCAGGAGTTAGAGGAGCTACATTACGACGATGGCGATTAGCCTGAATGGCATGTCTCCGAATAGCCCTCTGAAGGCGCACATGCGCTTCCTCCCAAGTTTGTGCGCTCTTTCTCATCCAGTCATCAACGGAAGGTACAGTGGATGGCACACCTGTCCAGGGGAACAAGGGTGGCTGGAATCCTAGAACACACTGGAATGGCGTTAATTGTGTGGAAGAACTGATTAGGGAGTTCTGTGCATATTCCGCCCATGGTAGGTACTGTGACCAGTCATTCTGTGATCGACTGCAATATGACCTTAGAAATCTCCTGGTTAAGTCTTTCCACCTGCCCATTAGCCTGTGGGTGGTAGCCTGATGTCAGACTAATATTGATGTTAAGGTGGTTACAAAAGGCTTTCCAAACATGTGAAGTGAACTGAGGGCCTCGATCAGAGACAATGTCCTCAGGTATGCCATACAAACGGAAAACATGATGGAAAAGTGCTTCGCCGTTTCCATGGCACTGGGCAGCTTTTTCATAGGCACCAGTCTGCATGCCTTTGAAAATCTGTCAATTATTACCAAAATGGTAGTACTTCCCTGAGAGTTTGGAAGATCTGTGATAAAGTCTATACTTATGTGTGACCAAGGTCTGTTGGGGACGGGTAGAGGTTCTAAAAGCCCTGCTGGAAGCTGCCTAGGCGACTTACTCTGTGCACACACTGTACACGATTTTACAAACTGATACACGTCTTGATCAACCTCAGGCCACCAGAATTTATTTTTAACCAGTACCCCTGTACGTTGGATGCCTGGGTGGCCAGAACTAGGCGTAGAGTGAACCAGATCCAGCACCTTCCGTCTCATGGAAGAAGGTACATACTCCTTGTTAGGGGGACAATCTGGCAAAGTAGGTTCTGTCTCCCTTTCCCTCTGGATTTCTTCCATGAGTTCCCACCTGATAGGGGCTACAACACAAGTTGGGTTAATAATAGTTTCATTAGCACTGTGGGTAGATTCCTTTTCCCATATTCTGGATAGAGCATTAGCCTTCGTGTTCTTAGTCCCTGGACGATATGTCACATTGAAATTAAAACGTGTGAAGAACAGAGCCCAACGTGCTTGTCTGGAATTCAGACATTTAGCAGATTTTATATATTCCAGATTTCTGTGGTCAGTTAGTACCAAAAATGGGTGTAGAGCTCCCTCTAACCAGTGTCTCCATTCCTCTAAGGCTAATTTAATGGCCAGCAACTCTCTATTTCCCACATCGTAGTTGCTTTCCGCCGAACTTAATTTGCGAGAAAAGTACGCACATGGATGGAGTTTAGGTGGCGACCCTACCCTTTGTGAAAGTATAGCCCCAACACCCGAATCTGAGGCATCCACCTCGACTATAAAAGGAAGGGAAGGGTCAGGGTGCCTCAGAATAGGTGCCGAAATGAACCGATCCTTCAAGGATTCGAATGCCTTAGCAGCACCTTCAGTCCACTGAAGAACTTTACCTTTCCCCTTTAAAAGGGAAGTCAGAGGTGCTGCCACAGAACTGAATCCTCGAATGAATCTACGATAAAAATTCGCAAATCCTAAAAATCTCTGTAGGTCCTTGACGGTACTAGGTTTGGGCCATTGCACTACAGCAGACACCTTACTTTTATCCATGTGTACGCCTTCCACATCTATGATATACCCCAAAAAGGAAATCTGCGATTTGTGAAATTCACATTTCTCTGCTTTGACAAACAACTGGTTGTCCAGCAGTCGTTGAAGGACCTGCTGAACATGACTTTGATGTTCCTTCAAGGACTGAGAGTAAACCAGGATGTCGTCCATGTACACTATTACCCATCGATCTAACATGTCTCTTAAGACCTCATTGATGAAGGCTTGGAACACCGAGGGTGCATTGACCAATCCATATGGCATAACTTTATATTCATAGTGCCCCCTAGTGGTCACAAATGCCGTTTTCCATTCGTCCCCCTCTCTTATTCGGATTAAATTGTAGGCACTTCTCAAATCCAGCTTGGTGAAAATGGAAGCGCCTCTAAGTTTTTCCAGAGCTGAAGGCAGTAAAGGGAGGGGATATGGGTATTTTACCTTGATTTCATTTAAACCCCGATAATCAATACAGGGACGGAGACCTCCCCCCTTCTTTTCAATAAAGAAAAAACTAGCAGCTGCCGGAGAGGTGGAGGGACGAATGTAACCAGCCCTTACTGCCTCATCTATGTATTTATCTAGGGCTTTCGACTCAGGAATTGACAGCGGATAAATTCTATTTCTAGGGGGAGCTGTGCCTGGCAAAAGATCTATAGCACAGTCCCATGATCGGCGAGGTGGTAACTGACTAGCCTTACTTTTGGAAAACACTTCCCACAGTTGCCTGTAACAATGGTTGACATAACAGGAATGCTAATGCAGTTCTGAAAACAATGTGGCCCCCACTTAGTGATTTCTCTTTCCACCCCAGGAAATTTGCAGCTGGTGTTTTTCTAACCAGGGGAAACCTAGTATTATTGGGGTCTTTGGTGAGTCTATGGTAAATAAGGATATGTGTTCTTCATGAAAAAGTCCAATGTGCATAACCAGTTCTCCAGTAGAATGGGTGACCGATCCAGTCCCCAGTGGGCGATCATCAACTGCCCGTAACTTCAGCGGAGGATGGACGGGTTTCAGAGGGATGTTCCATCTTTCAGCAAACCCACGATCTATTCCCAGCTGCTCCAGAATCGATCAATGCTGTAACAGGAACAAGTTCTGAAGACCAAGACAGCCTCACCTTGATTACCATGCAAGCATAATCTGTAGAAGGAGTCAAAGAACTCACCTCCAACGTCCCAGCAAAGCTGGGGCGTTTGGGACAGGATTTACGCATATGGTTTGAGCCTCCACAGTATAGACATAGACGCTCTCTATACCTCCTGTGACGCTCCTCCACACTCAGTCCCATACTCCCGAGTTCCATAGGTTCTGGTTCTCCGAAGGTAGCATGAACGTCGTCAGAATAGCGAGGTTGTATTTGACGTTTCTCATCCAACTCATTATCCAGAGCAATTGAAATCTGAATAAACTGATCAAAGCTTCTCCCCGACAGGCCATTTCTGCCCTGAGATCCTTCCTAAGTCCTCTCTTGTATACAGTTCGCAGAGCAGGATTACTCCACCCACTACCTGTGGCAAGGGTGCGGAATTCCAAGGCATATTCTGCTGCTGAACGATTACCTTGTTTGATCTCACATAAGAGAGAACCTATATCCTTGCCTGCCATGGGGTGATCAAAAACCGCCTTAAAGAGTGCATAAAACTCTGTTTCAGATTTCAAGACTTCACTATTTTGTGCCCATAATGCTGTGGCCCATTGTTTAGTTTTACCTGTGAGCAAAGAAAGAACAAAATTAATTTTATCAGTGTCTGAGCAGAATTGTCCAGGGTTGTGCTCAATATACAAACTACACTGCATTAGAAATGACCCACATTCATCAGGGGAACCATTATATCTCTCAGGAACAGCAACCGTCAGACCTGGCCGAGGCATGGAAGACACAGAGCTGGAGGCAGTATTTTGGGAAGAGACAGGCTGGTTACCTTGTGGAGTTTCAGGCTCTGAAGGAGAGATGCGTTGTAACAATTGTTGCATCATAATCCTCAATTCTTCCATTTTTTGTTCCTGTTGAGACATACGAACTTCCAAACCCGCTGGCTCCATGTTTTAGGCGAAGTCTTCTGTCATGAACCGGATCCACAACCAGGGTGAGGAGTCAAGTGCAGGTTTTAATACGAAGAAAACCAAAGTCCAAACACAGTCCAGGGTCAAAACCAGAGAAACCGTCCAATATAAACAAGCAAGCAAGAATGCAGCCCAAAAACCGAGATCCAAGACACACAAACCAGAAACAAAGCAAAGGTCAAACCAGAAAACACAACATATATAAAGAACCTCTCAGAAATGTTAAACCAATACAAGACTTCACACAGAACAAAGGACAACATGGAGGTTTTAAAGATACAAAATGACCTCTGATTGCAATCAGGTGGGAAACTCAGGACTAAAATTCCGGTGAGGGTGACCTCTGTGGGCAGAGAGGGGAAACAGCAGCCTGAGATGTGACATGATGAATCACAACTTTAAAGATTTACATGTAAAATATGTACTTTAAATTTACCTAACAATTTCTGATATACCTAATAATATTTTCTGACTGCAGGTGTACAGTTGACACAGAAACCCTCGGGTTTGTGAATGTTTTAGAATTACTTGTGTTTCAGAATTTTAATTAGTGTGCATCATAGCTTAAACTGAAAATACATCAAATTACATCTGAAGTACCTCTCCTTAGATGAAGACAAAAGTACATCGCATGTTAGCGACACGAAAGGAGAAAGCAAGTTTTCATGCCAAAAATGTGGGTCAGTATTCACCACCTCATCAAATCTAAGAAGGCATGAGAGACAGCAACACAGCACACAGGAACCACCTATGCTTTGCATAGATCCAAAGAATGGGATATATATAACACCAAAAATCCAAAAATCCAATCCTCATGGAGCAAGGCTTCCAATACATGTCTGTATTGGAAGTCAAGCAGGGATTTCATGGAAATCCTGGAAAGGAATGTCATCATCTAGAAAGGACCAGGAATGCACAGGTCTACAGTCTGCCTCCAACACTACATAATGACTCACTGCAGGAGATAAAGAAAAAGCCTTATTTCCAAGTCACGGCAGGAGGACTGTATGGCTTTAAAAAAGAAAGGCATCTTTGGCAGGAGTAGACTGTGTTTTCTCTGTTTTTTGGGGGGAGTATGGACTTTCTGAGAGATATATCTACTTCTCTGTGTACACTTGCCAGAAGGACAACTGGTGTTTGTTTTCAAGGACACGTGTCACATTTGACACAAAGTCAGGTAAATGGCACTGCCAATGCAGAGGAACAAAGAACAGACAGAGTTGTGTCCACAGATACAGATCTATGTGGAGGATCTTTCAAGAATGCCCACAGCTGGCACAAAATGCAATTGAAACTAATGCAGAAGAAATTGAAGATATTGAAGAAATGGTTATGGAAACTGAGGACCCTGAAGACAGTAATCACTCTGAGAAGACATGCACATCTGTAATTACAATGACCAACTACTTTTGGAATTCAAAGAGGATTCCAGAGCAGCTGCCACATGACTTGAGTACAACAGAAAAGCCCCTGCCAAAGCGGTTTGAGCCAAAAGAAGAAAAGGGCCCAAACTGTCCTGGACCATCTCCTCCTGATCTTGTGGAGCTAAAATGTATTACAAGACATGCCGTGGTTTATAGAATGTTTACAGTTAACAAAGGTACAATAGAGTATCCTTTTCAACATTTCATCACACCTTTTTTTTCTAATGTATTGTAATTACTGGTATTGGTGTGTTTTCTTATAGGTATTCCTGTGTGTGCCAGATTTCAAGAATATCTCTCTGGTTTTCACAACTTTAATGACAAAGTCATTCTTACAGTTCCCTTGTGCTCCCTTTTGACTACAGGGCTATCTGTGAGTAGTGAATCATTTTCTGTTACATGTTTCTATAATCGGCCACTTCAGTAGGTATGCCCTTTGTTTCTACACTCATTGTCCATTTTTTTAGCTCCACCTATCATTTAGGTGTGTAATTCTATAATTTGCAGGTCCATGTATAAATGCATGTAAAATGTCATGTAAGACACAACATGGATTCTGTTTTCCCTATTACTCACAGAATCACATTGCTGTTGGTCGTCTTTTACGCACACTGGAATCCCATTCAGGAATCTCTGTACCACACAACACATTAAGAAGAGCATTCTATCACTTCTGTGCCCTGAGGAAGTACTCCTATGGTTACTTTTGTTACCGCTGTGGTCACCATCCTCCAATTCTGATTGGTGACACGAACTGGAAAGTTGCATTTGATTTACCAGGTGAGAACTGCACACGAGTTGACAAATTAAAACAAAAGTGAATGCGTTAAACATCTCATCCTTATTAGTTCATCTCATGAGGCGCCCAGACTTGGAGAACTGCAGTCCCCAGAATACTCAAGTCAATGTGGCTGCAAGGTGGGAGAACCTTGAGAAGAAGATAATTGCTACTGGTTTTTGTGAGGGTAAGCTCAAAAAAACTTAGTGAACTACTTGGACAGATTGTTTAAAAAGTTAATGATGGAAAACGGTAATGCTCAGAAGATGCAGTTGCATTTGTAGATATTAAGCATTTGTAAATTTATCTTAGCCTTATTGATATTTTATGTTTGTATTTCTGGAACATTCCATAACTAATTGGAATCTAAATTATCCTCTTCTTCAGACACATCTAGCAATCCTTTCTCCACCACCTTAACATACTGTGTTCACCCCATGGATTGGGCAGCACACAAGCATTAATGATGTGGTCCCAAAAACAGAAATTTTCAAAGGACTTTCCCAGAGACACAGAGCAAGCTCAACAAAAGGAAACTTGGAAATCAATGAAGACCAGATATTACAGTAACTCAAGAGTGGTACAGTCAAAACCTTTGAAGGATACACATTCATGATCCATAATACTGTACAAACAAGCTATTATAACTGCACAAATATATTTTTTGTAGGCCAAAAAGGAAGATTTCATCCAGGCTTGCAATGATCTTGGGGTTTCAGTGGCAGGCTCACAAACAGACCTAATCAACAGACTTGAGGAACTTCTCCTTTATAAAGAGATCTATCCAAAAATGTTTGTTAAGCTGCAGAAAGCTGGAGGTAGAAAACAAGACTTTATAATGAAATAGTATTTGGTACAGGTATAATCTGATTCTTGATCTGCACTTTACATTATTACTCACAGAGATATATAACAAAGCATTTTTACTGTTAACATTACATACACACAATCATGATAAAGGTTGTATTAACTTATTCTTTTAAATTTTGTAGGCGGAGTGTTACACATGGGCTGTACCCACGGGGTGGTGTTTTACCAATCACCTCTGTGGTGGAAAAATCCGCCCAGGACCATGGAGATGCTATACTCAGTTTCAAATATCCGCCCACAGTTTTCATTTCAGATATCGCTGGCCGTGTTGCAAGGCATGTGAACAATCGCACACAGCAAATGTTTTTCCAACCACACGATGGAAGGGTCTGTGCCCCAACAGAAGACCAGGCAACAACTGGAAATTTGATGGTTAACCCTGCGTGGGTGCAGACCCTAAGACAAAAATCAAAGGGACCCGCGAAACAAACACCAGCAGACCGATTCACCCGTGCACATCCTGAGACAGGAACAGCAGAGAGATACTCTCTGTATGATAGATTTCATGAGAAGAACCAAAAGAGGCCTGAGGAGAAACTGCGAAGTTTAAAACTTCTGCCAGACCTGGCATCTCTTGTAAATACAGCTGCAGCAGAACAAGTAAACAGCGAGCTTTCATCCATAAGATACTCCATATGCCAGATGAAGGACACATTTTACATGTTTTCACTGCACCTGTACTTTCATCTTCACAATGAAAGACTCAATAACACCTTTCTAAATCAAGTGCAGAAGCATTCCCAGGAACTCATGCATGTATGATGGCATGGGAAATTGCTACTCGGCAAAGCAGGTTAGAATGTAAAGAAGAAAAGAAGATAATTCTTAAGTCAGTCTATCATAAGTAATGTATCATAATAATAGCTGCTGTGTAATGTTAGTGGTGATAATAATTTACAAATTAAAATATTTTATAATTATCATTTAATATTCATAAACATTTGCAGAGCCACATCAAAGACCTTCTGAAAACCAGTCCAAAGATCCAGACAGGACAGATCAAATTACCAGTGATACAGAGTCAGAGAACAACTTCTCTGTGTCAATGTTCCCAATCAATGAACAAAATAAGGTAATAGTAAAGTTTACTCAGGACTCAGGAAAGAGCGAGATGCCTTGGCTTACAGATAATGTAAGGAGAAATATATTCTTAAAGGTGTCTTTATTTATCTACAATATTATTTAAGAACAATGAACCTTATGTACAGAAATTATTTTGAAGAGATGTTTTTTCATGTTATGGATGACTATACATATTATTTTAATAGAAAGGTTACACATGATCTGAAGTGTCCTAAAAAAATGAATGCTTTTAACAGGCTGTCAGTTGTCGCCTTGCACAAATTGCAGCAGAGACACAAAATGTAAGTCACACACTTCTAAATGTTAGGTTTATAGGCACATTCACATTCAGAGAATCACACTATATTTTTTCCCCTTTCATCTCAGGTTGTGGTGTTGTCAACAGACACATTAATTTTATGGCACAGAGACTGGTTAACCTCCAAAACAATTGCAGAGTCACATGTGAAAGTTCTTGAGGTATGCAACACATCTTGCAATATGGATCAATCCCTGAATGTTTACCAAATAATGCGTTTCATTGCAACATTCATGATTAAAAAATGGTTTCTTTTAGAATGCCCAGAGAGTCCTTTGTCCACGGATTGTTGGAAAAAAAGATTCACCGGAAAGAGGATGGCACTTCATATATATTGCGCTTTATATATATTATATTATTTATATATATATTGGTTGAAATCATTATGCCAAAATTAGCCTCCACAATATGCGAACAATACAGCTATAATTATCAAAACAACATTTCGTAACAGTCCATGTTTATTCATTATATTTAATTTAGGTATTTGATGTGCCAGCAAAGGAAGTCAGGATTAATTACAACACCCAGCATCACATCACAATTAGAAATGCTGACATGGACATCCTCAAGTATGAACTTCTCTCATTTTGTTTGATATCAAATACTTAAATGACTGAATCACTGTACTGTGTGTGTCTTTCCAGGGAAGCTTTTGAACGGTGAACCAGCTGCATGTTATATTTGTCTGTTCAAGTCTATATATGAATATAGATTTAGCGTAGTAAAGCCTTACTAAGAAGTTCTTTCAATCTTAAAGATGGCAGAGATGGAAGCCAAAAACAAAAAAATGTCTCCAGAAGTGCTGCATACTGGGCAACTTCTTCATCTTCGGATTTACCATGCCACATGTATGGTAAAAACTCTGCAAACTGAGGTAAAACTCATTAAATAGTTAAAGAATGTTATGGTATTTCTTTTCTGCAATATGCCATGTTACATAAACCCGACACCTTTTTAGGACTTTCCACCTGAGATGGGAATTATGGCAGATGGTAGTTTTACTTACTCAAAAATATTCTGAGGGCAGAAAGTAAAATGATTGGTTCAGAGAGACAACCAATCAAATTGCAGAGGAGGCGTGGAAAATGGGCGGGGCTAAAAAAAAACAAAAAATAACATCTTCAGCAGCGGGAGATTGTGGTTGTGCAGCTAAGAAATTTGGAACAAATCTTTGGCAAAGGTAAGCACTTTTTTTATTTTTATTTGTCATATTTATTTATAATGTGGATTTATCTTATTGAGCTAGCTTGCACACAGTTAAGTGGACGTTTATTAGGCTAGCTAGCTGAGTATTAGGCTAGCTGCTTAACGTTAAAGCTAACAGTAATTTCAGTCAATGTCAGCTAGAAACTATAATTATGACAGTTTGCCAGCAAAATTAAAAGACTTATACAACCTAGCTAGCTCGATTTGGTAAGGAACCAAGTAAAGCCTGCTTTTGAGAGCTTAGCTAGCTAGCTAGATTAGCTGTTTATAATGGCAGTCAAAAGCTGTTAGCTGTTTGTTTGTTTTTTGCATTAGCATGCTTAGCAGCCTTACATAATTTGGGAGTGAGCTGTTTGTATTTAACTAAATTCATTGCACTGCAGCATAGCCATGATAGCTTGCTCATTAGCCCATATATTATTACACAGTTTTGGTCTTTGTGTGCAGAGCTACTTTGGAACTACACTTAGGGCAATGAAACTGTAAACTGTGTTGTCTAGTTCTGCTCTTAAGGCAGGAGAAATGTGCTGTATAGTGTAGTTCTGCTCTTAGGGCAGGAGAAATGTACTTTGCAGTGTAGTTCTGCTCTTAAGGCAGGAGAAATGCTCTGTGTAGTCTAGTTCTGCTCTTAAGGCAGAAGAAATGCACTACACTGTGTAGTGTAGTTCTGCTCTTAAGGCAGGAGAAATGTACTGTATACTGTAGTTCTGCTCTTAAGACAGGTGAAATGCTCTCTGTAGTCTAGTTCTCCTGCTCTTAAGGCAGGAGAAATTGTCTGTGTAGTCTAGTTCTGCTCTTAAGGCAGGAGAAATGCACTACATTGTGTAGTGTAGTGTAGTGTAGTTCTGCTCTTAAGGCAGGAGAATTGCACTGTGTAGTGTAGTTCTGCTCTTAGGGCAGGAGAAATGTACTGTGTAGTCAACTTTTGCCCTTAAGGCAAGAGAAATGGACTGTGTAGTCTAGTTCTGCTTTTAAGGCAGTAGAAATGCACTACATGCATGATGATTTCCAGTGTTTAATGTACTGTACACAGGTTATTGCTGTTCTTTGGGCAGATACCGCACATACTGTAAATATAATATGGGTGTGTGTCTCACATGTATATACTGTATATTTCTTCTCTTGGGGCAGGATAACAGCTCTGCAGGTCTTGTGGTTCCATAAGGTTATTATTAGTCTACTGTATATAGCATAAAGCTGCTCTTGGGACGCAAGCACTACTTCTGTCACCTGTAATACTTCCTAAAGTTTAGATTTATGCTACTGTTTTAAGAGTAATGCTCATCTAGGGGCAGGGAACCGAGGAGTACACTACCTATATTTGCATATTTTTCTCTGCTAGTAGCCTGTTAAACTCCTACATAGATTGCAAGTTTCTCTTATTGAAGGATGCTGGCAATAGGAGTGGACTGATACACTCAACACACAATTTGATTCAATTCATGACACTCATTCGAAATTCAGGATTCTTAGATTTTGAAGAGATTTTGAAAACTTATGATTATGTTTGTGTTGTTGTCAACTTTCAAATGACACTAGACCTGGGATGCAGAAGGAGCGCTAAAGCAAAATGATGATTGGTGCTCACTGCTTAAAAGCTTTGGTGTTTAACCTATGTAGTTGCTTTAGACGGCATAAATAAAATGATGCATTGCAGATTTTTAGTGATACATTTAGACTCTGCACAGTACTTAGACCATAAATTCCTATGATGTCTAAGCTCATACCAGCTATGATATATATAAATTAACACCTTAACATTTGTCCTCACATATAACATATTGGTTGTGTTAAAACATTTTTAAAGAAATAGTCATTTTCCCAAAATGAGTCCCTAAAAACTACATTGAAACCATGTTTTACACTAATCTGTCAATCCTTTTCTTTATGTCTTCAAATAACTTAAAGAAAATGAACTAACTGCATGTTTCATTCAAATGAAAGCATATGTAGTCCTGTTAACTGGATCTAGCTTATGTGTAATTATTTTTAGTTTTTGATAGTATATGTTTTAAATGTGGCACTTTATTATAATATATATTTATATAATTTATATTTTATAATTTATAAATTTATATAATTGTTGTGGCATTTTAGTCTGAATTTAGCAAACATAAGAGATACAGGATGCATGCCATGTACTGTAAAAGTGGCTTTAAAACATCACAATTTTATATTTTTGACATATCACCCAACCATACTTAAATGTATAATTCAGTAAGACTTTGGTATTATAATGAGCTGGAATAAGCATGTATCTGTTTGAATAGCACAAAAGCTTGCTATAAAAAGTGTAACACTCCAGGAAGTGTGTTGTCTACCTTCTATAAAAAGACACATTTGTTTTATGTTGTAGTACTTCTTTAAGTAATTCTTTAAATTAATTCTTTAAGAACATTCTGTCTTACCCCCTGTATTTTTTATCATCTAGAGACGACCAGGTGTAGTGGCTATTAATACTCATACTCTGACTGATATTCTTGATGGGAGAGCAAGGGTAAGGAGCCATTATTTTATCAAGGTAAAAATTACCTGACAAACCTTTCATTGGCCTATACTTTCCTTCAGTATAGTTATTATTTTGATCATGATACCTTGAAGAGATCAGTAACACAGTCATTTACAATTTTTCTCCTCTATTAAGAGAAACATCTTTGCAAGAGGTTGTTGGTCCCTATTTGGAGGGTGGCAACCATTGGACATTATTTGTAAGTCACTCACGGACATTCTTTTGTCAAAAATAGTGACTGTTATTACATTAAATGTCTAGTAATTTTGCAGTCAGGGCAATGTACGTTCTTTATTGTAAATTTGTTTTTATTTTTTGTCTAGCACTGCAATATTGTGGATCAGACTATAACTTACCTTAATTTACTTGGGGAACAGGATAAGCAGTATTCTAAAATAGCATTGAATTGGAGGTATGTACAAGGATTTTCTAGATCATCTGTATTTCAATAAAGTTTTATTTATACATGTCACTTACGTAAATCTTTATCCCAGCACATTTGCTGCAGCAAAAGGCTGCCAGGGACCATGGAAAAGGTCAAGAAGGAATCAAGCTCTTCAGGATGACAGTATTTCCTGTGGTGTTTTCACAGCTGTGGTAATGTATTGTTATTTTTTAGTTGTTAAATTTTTACAAAACATGCAAAGAACTGTCTTTTTCGGTCAAGTTTTGCCAGAACTACTGCTGTGGAATTTCGAATAGTACTATAGATATTCTAACAAGTTATTTTGCTCCATTGACAATTCAAATTAATATATTTTTTTTAATCTCTTTAGTATGCTGAAACCTTTCTGCGAGGGGAGGAGGGATATATTGCATGTCCAGCCATACAAGGAGAGAGAGAAAAACTTGGATTGCTACTTCTCAATTCACTTGGTACATAAGTACATAAACAAACATAAAGTGCATTTACAAAGTAATCAGTCACAAAAAGTATGTGACTTTCCTTGTTTTGTGGATTTAAGATTACATACACATATATATAAAATGATGTCCATAATGACAAGGAAATTTATTACAATCAAAACAGCAATCCCTTATTTACACAAGTATTCAGTCCCTTTACTTTGGTACTCCAAATTGTGGTCAAGTGCAGTTTTTTTGCATTAATTACTCTGTATAAATAAATTGGGTCTTCTTGTTGCAATTTTAATTGACTTTTTTAAACATCTATGGAGATACATGAAGATGGCCCTTGCTTACCATCCAGTGTGATCAATGATCTGCCATAAAGAATGGGATAAACTGCTTGAATCCAGGTCCACAGACGTTGTAGAGATGTAACTGCTACCAAAGGGGCTTTTACAAAGTACTGAATGAAGGATCTGAATACTTTTGTGAATAAAGGTTTTTTACATTTCTTTTCAAAAAACTCCAACATTTTTTCACTTCATCATTGGGGATAATTAAGGAAAGATTAATAGGTAAAATGTCCATTCATAATCAGTCCATAACACTTAGTGTGCAAAAAGTCTCAGAATACTTTCAGAATCCATTGTATGTGTTAAGAGTTGCTGGCTGATTGGTCCCTGTTGACAAAGTAAAAATGGAGCCCTCCAGTAGCCCTTAGTTTGTGGTTTTGTATAATTATATTCTCATCTTACTTCTCACTTACAATAAGTCTTAATATAACATTAAAGTGTTACTTCTGTAAAGACATGCTTATGGAGTGGATGTAAGCATGTCTTGGAACCTCACAGAATTTCTGAAACAGTCATTGTCACAGTAAATGAGTAAAACTGTACAAAGCATTTATACTACTTTATATATCAAAGAAAAAATCTAGCAAATTTTTATGGTATGTATGAAAGACTGACCACTATGGGGATGCTCAGTTACACCAAAAAATAGCCCGGGGTGTAATAAGCCCCTCAACTTAGCGCTAGGTTGTTTTACACTACCCACATGGTGTATTATTTACTTATATAGTATATTTAAGTTTTTAAACAGCAATACAAATAATTGTGTTATGTACAATTACTACATTTTAGATGAATGCAGTGACCTGGCAGGTGACATAATCTACCTGGCAGCAAAATTCATCCCCCACAAAAAAGTGGGTCAAGCTTTGAAGGAAGATCACAATGTCCATGCTACCATGGCCAAAGCTGGCGACTGCAGGTAAGAAAGGTGTACTATGTTTGGCATTAACTGAATGCATCAATAATCAATTTAAATGAACATCACTGAAAGCTAAACTTTGTTTTTATTTTAAATTGCAGGAGGACCTTGAAAGCTGTAAGGAATGCTTTGGAGACCAATTGGGAAACATTTGACCTGGCAACACATGGTCTTGGTCCTTTTGTTATAATGTTTTGCATTAATTGATGCATGTCTTGCAGAGAAAATGAGAGTGTTGAAATTAAAAGATTCCACAGATGAGTAAATTTTGTTTCTACCCACTTTATTTTATGTATTTTTATATGCTTGATTATGTTCATGAGTACATTGTTCAGGACAACTACAGGAAAGAATGATGCATGTGTTAAAGAGTACATGTTTCTGTTTTGCTGTACATTTGCATTTATTTATACAAATTTTCTTTACACTGTACATCAGTACAGGAACAACAAACCTTGATTCGTCTTAATCTATCTTGATTTGTTGATAGTTAAATAGTACATATCAAGTGCCACTTGTTACTTGGAGCCTGCTAAATACCATTACCATTTATTCATGGTCATTAAATAACAAATCAATAAAACAGCAAAACCTGTATACAAAACTGGTAGTATTCCCCATACAACTGACACCACTCAACACTTTAGGAACAAGCTCATCACAAGTCAGAATCATAAATTTATTGTTCAGTTCACTTACTACAAACATAAGTTGGGCATCCAAATTCTACTATTTTCATTGTTTTCAGCATCTTGTGCCTTTTTTCTCTCATGTCATTTTAATTATATCAGAAAAAATGCAGTTTAATTCTAGCAGGATCCCAGGATACTTGTAATCAGAATAAGCCTTTATTAAATATTGCAGTAAATGTTGAGCTCACTTATTTACATATACATATACATATATACACTTTATAAAAGTTACACTGTTACCATCAGCCTTGATTTTGCTCCTCTCCCATCCGATTTTTATCTTATCTTAAGCATGTCACACTGTAAGCATGCACAGTGATTAACAGTCAGTCTAAAGAAATTTTAAAACACAAGCAGATTAATCATCATAGATTAATCACATACATTAATTATTGTACAATGGCTCCACTACAGATTTTACCAAATGCGGATTTTACCAAATGCATTGCAGGAAAAAAAAAAAAAATATATATATATATATATATACAGGGGTTGGACAATGAAACTGAAACACCTGTCATTTTAGTGTGGGAGGTCTCATGGCTAAATTGGACCAGCCTAGTGGCCAATCTTCATTAATTGCACATTGCACCAGTAGGAGCAGAGTGTGAAGGTTCAATTAGCAGGTAAGAGCACAGTTTTGCTCAAAATATTGCAATGCACACAACATTATGGGTGACATACCAGAGTTCAAAAGAGGATAAACTCTTACTGGCGCATCTGTGACCAAGACAGCAAGTCTTTGTGATGTATCAAGAGCCACGGTATCCAGGGTAATGTCAGCATACCACCAAGAAGGATGAACCTCCACCATATATATATTTTATGTCTCCCTCTGCTTTCTTTCTATTTGCAAATGTAATTCATAGTGACCATATGTTTTGCCTTTTTAACTTGCTGCCTATAAGTATGTAGTGCAGTTTGTTTTCTCGACAGAATACTGAAGTTTGTGTGCTCTATCTGTCATCTTGTAAAGTTCCCCGATCTCAGTGTACTTGTCTGATTGGATCCATTTAGTAAGGTCCTTCCACATGGCCTGCAGTTCAGGTTTTGTCTTTATCTTGTTTTTTTCTGGCAATTTGTGTCATTTGAGACCAACTTGCAAGGTGTCAGATGTAGGTAGAGGATGTTATGAACCAAAATACAACTTCTTCATATAAGACAACTTCAATCCAAATATTCTCCATTTTTCCCTAAACAAGGGAATAAAACAAAATTAGGGTTGAAAAATTGTATTAATTGCATTACCATGTATAAGATGACCCATGCTAACCTTAAGAAGGCAAGAAGCTTACGGTTCCTGCCCAACCAATACCAACCATCTTTCCTGCCCTGAAAGCAGCATTACCTTGTATACAGTGGATTAATATTAACCAATGTGAATCATCATCAAAATCAGAACTAGACTACAAAGAACATTTCTTCTGCGTTAAGAGCAGAACTACACAATGCAATTCTCCTGCCTTAGGGGCAGAGCTAAACTACAAAGTGCATGCATCCCGCTTAAGGGCAGAACTAGACTGCATAGTACATTTCCCCTGCCTTAAGAGCAGAACTAGACTGCACAGTGCATTTCTCCTGCCTTAAGAGCAGAACTAGACTACACAGTCCATTTCTTCTGCCTTAGTAGCAGAACTACCCTACAAAGTAAATTTCTCCTGCCCTAAGAGCAGAACTACACCACACAGTACATTTTTCCTGCCTTAGGAGCAGAATTAGATTACACAGTCCATTTCTCCTGCCTTAAGGGCAAAACTAGACAACACAGAACATTTCTTCTGCCTTAAGAGCAGAAGTAGACTACACAGTACATTTCTCCTGCCCCAAGAGTGGAACTACACTACACGGTACATTTCTCCTGCCTTAAGAGCAGAACTAGACTATACAGTACATTTCATCTGCCTTAATGGCAGAACTAGACTACACAGTACATTTCCCCTGCTTTAAGAGCAGAACTACACTAGAAAGTGCAATTCTCCTGCCTTACGGGCAGAACTAGACTGCACAGAGCATTTGTCCTGCCTTAAGGGCAGAGCTACACTACACAGTGTAGTGCATTTCTTCTGCCTCAAGAGCAGAACTAGACTGAAAAGTACATTTCTCTTGCCTTAAGGGCAGAACTAGACTGCACAGTGCATTTCTCCTGCCTTAAGGGCAGAACTACACCACAAAGTACGTTTCTGCTGCCTTAAGAGCAGAACTAGACTGCACAGTGCATTTCTCCTGCCTTAAGAGCAGAACTAGACTACACAGTCCATTTCTTCTGCCTTAGTAGCAGAACTACCCTACAAAGTAAATTTCTCCTGCCCTAAGAGCAGAACTACACCACACAGTACATTTTTCCTGCCTTAGGAGCAGAATTAGATTACACAGTCCATTTCTCCTGCCTTAAGGGCAAAACTAGACAACA
Organism: Prochilodus magdalenae; assembly: GCA_024036415.1. Classification (NCBI taxonomy): domain Eukaryota; kingdom Metazoa; phylum Chordata; class Actinopteri; order Characiformes; family Prochilodontidae; genus Prochilodus; species Prochilodus magdalenae. The sequence goes on along the minus strand of JAMWET010005205.1, from coordinate 56,981 downwards.
CAGAACATTTCTTCTGCCTTAAGAGCAGAAGTAGACTACACAGTACATTTCTCCTGCCCCAAGAGTGGAACTACACTACACGGTACATTTCTCCTGCCTTAAGAGCAGAACTAGACTATACAGTACATTTCATCTGCCTTAATGGCAGAACTAGACTACACAGTACATTTCCCCTGCTTTAAGAGCAGAACTACACTAGAAAGTGCAATTCTCCTGCCTTACGGGCAGAACTAGACTGCACAGAGCATTTGTCCTGCCTTAAGGGCAGAGCTACACTACACAGTGTAGTGCATTTCTTCTGCCTCAAGAGCAGAACTAGACTGAAAAGTACATTTCTCTTGCCTTAAGGGCAGAACTAGACTGCACAGTGCATTTCTCCTGCCTTAAGGGCAGAACTACACCACAAAGTACGTTTCTGCTGCCTTAAGAGCAGAACTACACTATACAGTACATTTCTCCTGCCCTAGGAGCAGAACTACACTAAACAGTATAGTGCATTTCTCCAGGCTTAAGGGCAGAACTAAATTATACAGAGCATTTCTCCTGCCTTAAGAGAAGAAATGCACTTTACAGCACATTTTTAGTAGCTCTGCTCAAAAGACCAAAACTGTGTAGTAAATACGGGCTAATGAGCGAGCTATCATTGCTATGCTGCGGCAATGAATTTAGCTAAATATAAACAGCTTGCTCCTTACAAATTATGTAAGGCTGCTAAGCATGCTTATGAAAAAAAAAAAAACCAGCTAACAGCTTTTGACTGCCATTATAAACAGTTAATCTAGCTAGCTAGATAAGGTCTCAAATGCAGGCTTTAATTGTTGGTTCCATACCAAATCAAGCTAGCTAGGTTGTCTAAGTCTTTAAATTTTGCTGGCAAACTGACATAATTCTAATTTCTAGCTGACATTGACTGAAATGACTGTTAGCTTTGACGTTAAGCAGCTAACTTAGCTAGCTAGCCTAATAAAGGTGCACTTAACTGTGTGCAAGCTAGCTCAGTAAGATAAACCCACATTATAAATAAATATGACAAATAAAAATAAAAAAGTGCTTACCTTTGCCAAAGATTTGTTCCAAATTTCTTAGCTGCACAACCACAATCTCCAGCTGCTGAAGATGTTATTTTTCGGGGCTTTTAGCCCCGCCCATTTCCCCATCCCTCCGTTTTTTTCACCCCGCCACCTTTGCAATTTGATTGGTTGTCTCTTTGAACCAATCATTTTTCCTTCTGCCCTCATAATATTTTTGAGTAAGTAAAACTCCCATCTGCATTCTAAGCAGCACAGGGAGCATTGGGCAATCATCAGTTGACATCCAGTCTTTCTTCCACCTTGTTCAAGCATTATCTGTAAGTGGCGAATGTGGAGAAGCTCTGGAAGATGGATGTGCTTCCCTACCGCAGTGAGAAAGTTGTGGTCAGGTCAAAGCAAGATCAGGAAGCTATCCAGCTCCTCCAAGAGAAGACGGTGAGAGTGAACATTGATGGAGTGGAACAATATGCCATCCCACTCCTCACAATCAAGCAAATGCCCCACCCAACCACAGTTGAGGGGGATTGAAAGAAGGTTGGAGAAGAACCCAGAACAAGCAACTGCTTACCAAGCAGAGATTACCAAATTAGTTGAGGCTGGCTATATTGTGAAGCAAGACCCAGATAAAGCAGACAAATCAAATGAGGCATGGTATATACCACATCATATGGTACGGCACAATGGGAAGAACAGGGTGGTGTTTAACTGTTCCTTCCCATATAAAGGCCACATCCTAAATGAGCTTCTACTACCGGGTCCTACTTTAGGCCCCTCACTTTTGGCAGTCCTTCTCCGCTTTAGGGAACATTCCACTGCCATTAGCAGTGACATCCGTGGCATGTTCCATCAAATACGACTACTTCCAGAGGACAGATGTCTACTCAGGTTCCTCTGGAGAGACCTAAAACGAGATGCGCACCCCAGTTTTTTATGAATGGCAAGTCCTTCCCTTCGGAACCACATGTAGCCCATGCTGTGCTACGTTTGCACTGCAAAAGCACGTCTTTGATCACAGCAAACCAGGGGAGGAAGTGAGAGACTCTATTGAGAGATCCTTCTATGTAGACAACTGTCTACAGAGTCTCCCTTCCAGTGACATGGCAAAGGACTTGGTGGACAAGCACTGCAACCTATTGGCTGCTGGTGGCTTTGAACTGCGACAGTGGGCCAGCAATAATCCTGGAGTCGTTAGCCACCTTCCTTCTCATATCAGGTCAGACAGTAGTGAACTCTGGCTCAACTACGGCAAGCAAGATGCTCAGGAATCTACTCTTGGGCTGCACTGGAACTGCCATTCTGACACTCTGTCATATAAGCATCGGCCAGTGGATAATGAAACAACGACTCTACGTAATTTCTACAAAGTCCTGGCCAGCCAGTATGACCCACTTGGTTATATTATCCCCTACACAACCAGAGCAAAGATCCTGGTACAGCGCCTATGGGATAAAAGGAGAGACTGGGATGATCCTCATTTGCCACAAGATGCGCTCAGCGCCTGGCATGCATGGGAGAGTGAACTCAAGGACCTCTCCAGGATCACACTACCAAGGTGTTACACCACCCCAGAACTGGGACACCCTAGTGGTATGAGGGATATTCACATATTCTGTGACACCTCAGAACAAGCCTATGGTGCAGTTGCCTACTTGTGAAAACACCCAAGGTAAGGTGGAGATAGCCTTCTTGACTGCCAGGTCCCGTGTCTCACCCAAGAAGCAACAGTCAGTGCCTCGTTTAGAGCTCTGACTGGAGCACAGTTGGCAAAGGTAGTCAGAACAGAGTTAACCCTCCCAATCCGTTCTGTTGTTCTGTGGACTGATTCGACAACAGTACTCACCTGGCTGCTTTCAGAGTCCTGCAGATTTAAAGTGTTTGTGGGAACACGGGTGGCGGAAATACAAGACCTGACAGGATCTGACACCTGGAGATATGTGCCATCGGGTCACAACCCAACAGATGACATCACGCGAGGTAAATCTCTATCTAACCTGGTAGGAAAGGACAGATGGAGTCAGGGGCCCCAGTTCCTAAGACTGCCTCCAGCACAGTGGCCAGAACCCCCATGCCTAACTGTGGATGAGACAGACGATGAGGTGAAGAAAACCATCATCTGTCATCTAATGACCTCAGATCCTCCTTTGCCTGATCTACATCAGTATCAGACCCTTAGGGAGTATCTTGAGGCTATTGCACAGCAGATTCATGGGGTGACAGAACCCTCAGACAGCCCCACTGCAAGTGAATATGCAGATGCTGAACTAAAGGCAATTCGTCAGGCACAGATGAATTCCTTGCCGAGTGAGGTGACAAATCTGAAGGCAGGAAAGCCAGTACCAAGCAACAGTCGTCTGCTCTGTCTTGCCCCAGAGTTTGATAGGACAACCCAGCTTGTCAGGGTCGGAGGGCGTCTCAGACGAAGTGGTCTTTTAGAGCGAGACGTCATGCATCCAATTGTGCTTGATCCTCAGCACCCACTCACCAAGCTGATCATTAAGGACTATGATGACAAGTTGCATCATCCAGGCCCGGAGAGAGTCTTTGCTGAGGCACGAAGAAAGTACTGGGTGCTGCAAGGGGGCGAGGCCATTCGTCGCCATCAACGAAGATGTACTGATTGCAGAAAATGGCTAGGACATCCTAATCCACCCCGAATGGCCGATCTTCCCCCAGCTAGACTACGCATCTATAAACCAGCGTTCTATTCTACGGGTGTCGACTGTTTCTGACCCTATGTCATTAAAGTGGGACGCCGAAATGAGAAAAGATGGGGTATCCTGTTCAAGTGCATGACCTCCAGAGCAGTTTACACTGACCTCCTCGCTAGGCTGGATTTAGACTCCTTCTAAATGGCTCTGAGGCGCTTCATGGCTCGAAGTGGAAGGCCCCATGAGCTCCTCTGTGACCAGGGTACCAACTTCCAAGGGGGAGAGAAAGAACTTTGAGAAAGTTTTGCTACTCTTCACCCTGATCTTCAAGCCCAACTCGCTAGCCAGCAAATCAAATTCAACCCTCCAAATGCACCCGATTTCGGAGGTTGTTGGGAAAGAGAAATTCGTTCTCTTAAAACAGCCCTTCGAGTCACGTTGGGGGCTCAAACTGTCCCAGAGGAAGTGCTGAAGACTGTCTTCATTGAAATCGAAGGTATTCTTAACTCAAAGCCACTTGACTATACCTCCTCAGATATAGCCCCAAATAGTCTCCTTATGGGGCGGCGGGATGTTTCCCTGCCACAAGTGGTATATCACGACTCTGAGCTGTTGAGTCGGAGGAGATGGAGGCACAGTCAGGTCCTAGTCGACCACTTCTGGAGACATTTTATCAAATACTACTTACCTAGCCTCCAGGCCCGACAGAAATGGCAAAATGAGAATGAAGGAATAAGGATTGGAAAAACCATTATGATCATTGATCCCCAGTTACCACGTGCCCTTTGGCCTGTTGGAAGGGTCATCAACATCTTTCCTGGTGCAGACAACTGTATCAGATCAGCAGAGATTCAAGTGGAAAACAGCACCTATGTAAGACCACTGACCCGACTTATCAGACTACCTGCACTGCCAGATGAAGATTGAGCAATGTCTTTAAACCCCTTTTTTTTTATAGAAGTTCAAATGCACACAGTGAATTTGGGGGTGACTGATAAAAAGGGCCGTTTTGGGACTTTAATTTTGCCTTTAAAGACTTGTTCATGTTAAGCCTGCCTACCTGTGTGCCTTCAGCCAATTGGACTGCAGCACAAAGCATTCTGGGTTTGTAGGTTGGTCTATGTTGTTCGATGCTAAGAGAGTGGAGGACAAGCATGTATTGCTAAGGTTTTTTGGATTATTTTGCAGTGGGATTTATGTGTTGTGTGTGTACATTTAAATGTAAGTATGCAGGTTCACTTTGTCTATTTCTAGTGTTTAGTGCCATCTGCAGCAGCAAGTTCGCCAAGTTTGAAATGTTTAGTGTGACTAAAAGAGGCTAAAATTGTGCATATAATAAGGCCCATATAGAGTGATTTAAGTTGGTCTGCTCAGCAAATGCTTTAAATAGTCTTAGAGAACGATGTAAGCATTGTAGTGTCTGCAGTGGTTATTTCTGGTGTCATATAATATTTTGCACATATTCTTATGTATGTTTTGTGTATATATGTTTGTTCTAGAACCACACCCACCCACACCCACTTGTAAGCATTAAAGGCTATCAGTTGGATTCAAGTTGGTGGTGACTCTGTAGGGTACTAGAGAAGCGTCCTGACCCGACGCCCTGTAGTGATTCCGATTATCCCTGAACTGGCCAGCATTTCAAAGCTTCAAATATTTTTCACCCAGTTTTACACCGCTTCCATTAAAAACACTTAAAGGCACCATGTGTCTCGGTCACTTTTTGGAAGAGTGTTTAGCTGTCTGCTTAGCTGTGTATGCAAATGCATGGGTAAGGTAGAACACATGAAGTTCTTTGCACTTCGTGGCCAAGTTGCTGTTGTTCCCAATCACTTCACTCTTTGTTTTAATACCACTAGAGGTTTACTGTGGAATATTTAGTAGCTAGGAAATTTCACGACTGGACCTATCAAGGAACCAAGCTAGAATTCACTGAGATCCTGAGAGCGACCCTTTCTTTTACAAATGTTTGCAGTAAAAAGTCTGCATGACTAGATGCTTAGTTTTATACACCTGTGGTCATGGAACACCTGAATTCAATTACTTGAATGGGTAAGTGAATGTTTTTGGCAACACAGTGTATAATAGAAACAATAGTCTTGTAAGGTAGTCCTCTGGTAGCTGGCAAGATATTTCAGCATAAGACATCTAGAATAAGGAACTCTTTCAGTCAGATAATGGCATATGCCACAACTGATTGGCCAGCAGAGGGCTCCTTTTTGAAAAAATCATATTTTTCCTTAAATTCTTAATTTAGTTTTGCATGTTATATTGTAATGCTTCATAATACGTATGATATATATGAATGAATTGATTTTTTGTCTCATTCCATAAAGCTTTTTTCTGTCTAAATACATTTGAGTGACATTAGCATGCCATGAAATGTTAGAGACCTGTTTTCTGGGAGGAAAGTTCAAGCATGTACTCTGTCAGCAGACCATGCCTGCTGCATTTTCACTAGACAATAAATTCTTCTTCACACTCCCAGGCAAGCCTGGCCTGTATTTTTAACTATTTACCTACAGGGTGGCAACTGGCCAGATTAGCTTAGCCCAGTTATCTCCACAACAGACAAGAGGCCACGAAATAGGATTAAAATATACTCACAGAAACTTTCTTTTTAGGTCTCACAATATATTTAGTATTCTGTATTTCCTTTTTGTTTCTCCACAAAAACAACTCTGCTAACAGTGTTTTGTCTGCTTTTAAGTTCATGTTCTGATGTACAGACTACCAAAATGTTGGTTCTCTCAACAGCCATTCTGTGTAGCACACATTAAGTGCCAAAAGCTAATAAGTCATGAAGCAAACAACAACCCCTCCTGACATCTCTTATCATTATCAGCCCCCCAGGCAACAGGCCTGCCTGATATCCCAATAGAAGATAGCAGACAGGCGGTTAGAATGCACATTAGCATGATTACTGCAGTCATTTCTGTCTCATAGCTGAAAGACTCAAGTAACCCATCAATCTAAATTTAGCCTCCGTGGCCCACTGAATACTAACCCCAACCCTGGACCTTATCTTCCCCCCTGACATGGTGGCTAGTGGGACTATTTTTAAGATGGTGAGGTGGCAGCTGTGGAGGCAATTATTGGCCCTTGGCTCACAATGACACCCAGGGTGCCCCAGGACTGAGTGGCTTTGCAAGAGATACAAACCAAACAAGCACAGCAGAGCTCCAAGCGTGCATACAAGAGGTGGAGCACAATAACACAAAGCTGAAAGGATAGTCCGCCCCTGAGGAATTACATTGCTATTAACTACAACTCCAGGACTGTAGGATCTTACCAACATCTTTGCTCCTATATACAGCATCACAAAAAAATCTGTGAACTGTAGCAAGGCTCAAAGATCAACGTGATTGAAGAAAGCAAGCTGACACTGGGTTCAATATCCTCTTAGACTAAAGAGGAGGTCTAGAGCAGCAGTATTCCTGCCGGATCTCATTCTGAGAGTCTGGAAATACTCATAGGTAGGTGTTTGTCTTATTGTGGTTAACTATGATTTGTTTGTTCTTTGTTCTATTTTGAGTGACTAAGTATATTCTTTAACTAAATGACTATAAGTGGGGCTTCACCAGTCCAATGGGTTTTTCACTTTAATATACTACATACTATATACTAATGTTTGTCAAAAATAAAAAATTACCTTTGTCTGTTTTTGGATATACCTTATAACAGAGGATAACAGCAAATGACAATTTAATGCCCATACATAATTTGTACAGAAATTGGATAGCAGAAATCATGTAATCATACAGTGTATTATTTCTTTATTCACTTCTGAATAAGATGTAAGCAAGTTTGAAGTCAGTTGGATTTTTTAGGGGGATAAAACCATCAGTGCCAAAGCTGATTGGAAGACACCCATCAAGATGATATTAGTCATTTTTTAAAGCCTGTACTTCAGTTATTGCTCTGTCGATTACTCACTGCATATACAGGACGTTAGACCATAAAACCCTGATTTACTTTTGAGTCATGCATGCTGAAGTGGTATTCTGATGCACTGTTCCACTTATATCATGATGACCTGATGGTGTATTGTGAATGCTGTTATTAAGCAGTTGATCGGTGCAGCTGTATGATGTGTGCATGCTTTGTCTTGTCCACCACATGGCCCACTCATCTCCCCTATCTTTATTTGGAGAGCCTATTTTAAATACTTCAGCTTGATATACAGCACCAGCTGTTGAGGCTAAGGAAGAAAAGGGGAGGGATTTCATGTCTTCTGGCAAAGACTTTCGTTATGGGCGGGTGTTTCAGTGACATACGTGGTTCACATAAATGTTATATATTGATCATTAGGCCCATATGCCCATATCTTTCATCATTAGGCCCATATCCTACAATTGCCTTGAACAACCCCAATTTCCTGAGAAGATCTGACTCTTTTCTAAAATACAAAAAAAAAAAAAACACAAGATCCTAACAATCCTAACAAAAATACAGGACTTTTAAAAGGACTTAAAAGGACTAAAGGACTTTTAATGATTTGGCAAACTAACTGATTGTAAACATTAAGACATTTTAATTTGATGACTGCAACAAACTTAAAAAAAAAGTTTGAACAGAAGCATGTGAGAAGTGCTAATCAGTAAGGGATTATGATTGGATGTACACAGACCCCCACTCTAGGTAAGCAAAGATGGGTTGTGACTCACCTCTTTGTTTTAAGATTTCATGAGAGGATCATCAAACAATTTAAAGAGAATTTCTCTTTTTTTTCTAACAAAATTATAGGTTGGTTAAACTTAGTCTTTAGGTCTAGAATGTAGGTATTTCACCATCTATTGCTGAACGTGCATTGCATTTCAGCCAACAGACAGCATTACATGAGGAACCGTACTGCTGCCCAGTGGGGCCACATTGGCTCGGGAGTACTTTGAAACATTGTTGTTCCTTAACACAGGCCACCATTGAATTAAGAAATGCAACGTGAAACACTTTTACACAAGGAGAAAGCCACACAATAATTGCATGCAGAAAGACCCTTTCTCATAGTCTAATGGATGCTGAGTTCTCGGTGCCAAAAATGAAAAGGCATTCGTGTCTGCAACATTGCATATTTTTGAAGGTGCCATTGACATGGAGGTTTATACTGGGATTTTAAAGATGTATGCAACCAAAACATCTTTTCCAGGGACATTCCAGTTTATGTCAACATGGTTCAGCAGCATAGATTCATAGACACATTTATGTCTAGACACATTATAGACATATTGACTGACCTGTATGGTACAGACAACAGTGACCACAGACTGCTAAAATCTAGCATCAATCAAGAACAGGCAAAAATACCAGTTGCAAAACTGCAACAGGTAATATCTTCAGTTTCCAAATGAATTAAAAGGAAAGGTAATAGAGTAAACATGCCTCTGTTAACTTTTTTGAAAGTGTTGTAGGCTTTTAATATATATATATTATTTTATATGTGCAAATTACAAATAAGTTGAGCAAAGAAAATATTTGTCATGCTGTGTTTGTACATAATAATTAATAGAAAGGTATAAAGTAATTAACATCTGACAGACGCTGTTTTTTTATTGCAATGTTCCTGAAAATGGGGTTTGTATTATGAATTTTATGTGCCAAATATATATATATATATATATATATATATATATATATATATATATATATATATATATATATATATATATATATATAAGAACAAATGAGACTTAACAATGTTGAACACATCAGAACATTCAGTCTTTCATAACAATGATTTTATTATATTAGATCCTTTTGATTATCATCTTAGAAGCTTTAATTTATTCTCATGCAATGTAATCATGAGCCAGTTGACACATTGATGATGCTAATGTAAATTTTGGTTTATTTTCCACAGTTTGGTATGTAGTAAAGGAAGCTGGGATTCCTCAGTTCCAATAAAGATACGCTTTTGTAAAAGCCTGATATTGCAAGCAATTACCCAACTTCAGTACCCATGGATGTGTTTGGTGGTGCTCCCCGCGTGCTTGGGTACCCACGACCAGTTCTGGTAAAATGCGGCTCGGATGCAGTTCTTAAATGTCAGATTGGTGGAGACCCACAACCAGATGTGGTATGGGAAAAAAAGAATGAACCTATGATCCCAGATGGTCGTTTCCGGATTGCCCAGGATGGAAAGGTTTATACCCTCTTCATTTCTAGTGTAACTCTGGCAGATGCTGGACAGTATACCTGCAGAGCTAAGAACAACATTGGGGAAACTTATGCAGCTGCTACCCTTAAAGTGGAAGAGCAAGTGCAGGAGGTTCAGCTTATACAGCCCTTTCAAGAACAGCAAGAATTTAAAGTCATCCCACCTGAAGAAGAAATCAAGACCCTTAAACAACCACAACAACCACAGCCTGAGAAAGAAGCAGATCTTCAATACAACAAACCACGATTCCTTATCAAACCTTTGTCCTTGAGAGTAGATAGAGGTGAAGATGCTGCCTTTTCTTGCAAGCTGTGGGGTGACCCCTTGCCTGAGGTTATTTGGCAGAAAGATGGCAAGCAGCTTAAAGAGATCTATGAGAGCTCACACTTTCACATTGGACATCAGGATGGAGGATGGTTCCAACTGAAAATCTTCCAGACACGAGCCCCAGATGGAGGAGTGTACACCTGCAAGGCGTTTAACGATCATGGGGAGGCTGTGGTCGGAGCTGTGCTGTTAGTTGAACCAGTCCCAGAGCACAGAGGAGAGAGTCATCAGAATGGCTACACCAACGGCCATTGGTCCCCACCCCAGAACAAGGACAAGCGTCCAAATGTGAGACACTCCAAAGACCTTCAACTGAATGTAAGCAAGGCCAAAAAATTTACAGTCACTGAGGGCAAACACGCCAAATTCCGTTGCTACGTCACAGGTAAACCCAAACCAGAGATTGTGTGGAAGAAAGACGGAGAGCCGATTGCACCCGGGCGCCGCCACCTTCTGTTTGAAGACAGGGAAGGGTACTACACTTTGAAAGTGCTTTACTGTAAGCAGCAAGATACTGGGCTGTACATCTGTGCAGCATCAAATGCTCTGGGGAATACACTGAGTGCTGTGCAACTCTCTGTGAAAGGTAGGGTGAAAATGCTGTTTAATGTTGCTTCTTTAAAATACTTTGCTTTATAGAGTTCAGTGTTGTATAGAGTTTGTTCTATCATAATTAAAACCTTAACTTTCGCAGCCTTGTTGGTGGGTTCAGACTTCAATCCCTTTCTCCTATAACCCTAGTCTTGTTCTAGTCTTTAAAAACCTTTATATTTAACTGAAAATGATACACAGATAACATATCACAAATCAATATGTTTTGAACTGTGTTGCTGCTATCAAATCCCAAATAGACACATATTTTAAAAAAAAAAGAAGAAAACAAAATAAAACAAATAATAAAATAAAAATAAAATAAAATAAAAAATAAGTTTGTTACTAAACAAGAGGGAAGCATAGACAGTATACAATGACTACTACAGCCAGCAGACGTTTAGACATATAATGTCTCCACAAAGATTTCTGTAAAGACTATGAAGAAAAGTCAATTGTAAGCAAGAGTGGAACATACTTGAGTATTTTCTGCAATTTCCTTCGGGATCAATAAAGTGTTATCTTATCTTATCTTATCTTATCTTATCTTATTTGTACTTTGTTAGTACTTTAGATTTGTACTTGAATTTAATTTAAAAGGGTTGCTTGTACTTTTACTCAGCAACAGTTACAGAAAAAAAAATATACTCCTTCCAGTGGTCAGTGGTTTTCTAACTCTTGGCTTTGAGCGATAGGCGTTAGGAATAGAGTTATGGTTTGTTGGTGAAAGGTGGAGAAAAGTTCACAATTGCAGAATTTTAGAAGTAAAAAAAATTTTACCTTAATGAGTTTTAACTCTACATACCTTTTGACTTGCTGGTAGATTCTGGCTTCATAAATCCTTGGTAATCTGAGTAAAATATTGACAAGGTACCCATATTCTCACATAAATGCAGAATCTCTGCAACCCCGGTTCATAAGTTCATTTAGGAATAGACCTCTACGCTTCCAGCTCTAAAATGCAGGTGTTTGCCTCAAATATGGTTTTCCCCAAACCCTCTTTGTGATGTAGTTACATAAAAAAAACAACATAGGACAACATTTTTTAAATAAAGCTTATTTCAATAAAAAAATACTTAACGTTTTACATTAATTTTGAAGGAAATAAACATAGATCTTAAATAATGTTTCAAAATATAAAAATCTGTTTATAATTTTTACAAGTTGAATTTATGGGTTTGGGACAACCACCTCTTCAAAAAATAAAAAATGATAATTTTGTATATATTTAGATTATTATGATCTCAGAGAAGATCAATCTTTGGGTTTAATTAGATCATCACATAATCCTTGTAAACATGTTAGGTATAAAGTATGGTAGGGTATTGTTTGGTAAACAACTAGTAGAATGGCCCATATACAGTGCCCTCCATAATTATTGGCACCCCTGGTTAAGATGTGTTCTTTAGCTTCTCATAAATAAGAGTTTTTTTTTTTTCAAAATAATATAGGACCACGATGGAAAAAAAAGAGTAAAATCCAACCTTTAACTCAAGTGAATTTATTGAGTAGGAAAAAAATCCCACATTAAGAAATAATTGTTTAACATCAAATCATGTGTGCCACAATTATTAGCACCCCTGATGTTAATACTTTGTACAACCCCCTTTTGCCAAAAAAACAGCACCTAATCTTCTCCTATAATGTTTCACAAGATGGGAGAATACAAAAAGAGGGATCTTTGACACCATTCCTCTTTGCACATTCTCTCTAAATCATCCCAGCGACTCTGGGTCCTCCCCTATGCACTCTCCTCTTCAGCTCACCGCACAGGTTTTAAATTGGGTTGAGGTCTAGGGACTGAGATGGCCATGGGAGGACCTTGATTTTGTGTGTGGTGAACCATTTCTGTTGTAGATTTTGGCCATATAATGTTTAGGGTTTAGGGTCATTATCATGCTGAAAGACCCAGTGACGACCCATCTTCAGCTTTCGTGCAGAAGCCACCAGATTTTGTTTTAAAATGTCCTGGTATTTCAAAGCATTCATGATGCCATGCACCCAAACAAGGTTCCCAGGGCCTTTGGAAGAGAAACAGGCCCACAGCATCACTGATCCTCCCCCGTATTTCACAGTGGGCATGAGGTGCTTTTCTGCATACTCAGCTCTTGTGTTACGCCAGACCCACTTAGAGCATTTGTTGCCAAAAAGCTCTATCTTTGTTTCATCTAACCAAAGCACACGGTCCCAGTTGAAGTCCCAGTACCGCTTAGCAAACTGCAAACGTTTGCGTTTATGATTGTGAGTGAGAAAAGGTTTTTTTCCGTGCATGCCTTCCAAACAGCTTGTTGGCATGTAGATAGCGCCTGATGGTTGTTTTGGAGACTTTGTGACCCCAAGAAGCTACCATTTGTTGCAATTCTGTAACAGTGAGCTTTGGAGAACTTTTTATTTCTCTTATCATCCTCCTCACTGTGCGTGGTGGCAAAATAAACTTGCGTCCTCGTCCAGGCTTGTTTACCACTGTTCCAGTTGTTTTAAACTTCTTAATAATTCCTCTGACAGTAGATATGGACAGGTGTAGGCGAGTGGCTATTTTCTTGTAGCCATTGCCTGACTTGTGAAGGTCAACACACATCTGCCTTACTTGAATGGTATGTTTCTTTTGTCTTTCCCATGTTGAAGAGAAATGGCCTCTGTGTCACGTCATATTTATACCCCAGGGAAACAGGAAGTTGTGAATTACTAATTAAATGTTCCTACATACTCTGATCAACTTCCTAAACTACTGTAGAAGTGACAGAAATACTTTTATTAAATTTATTTCCTAAGAATTGTTAGGGGTGCCAATAATTGTGGAACAGGTGATTTTATGAAGAATAATCAATCAATCAATCAATATTTATTTATATAGCGCTTTTTACAACCAACGTTGTCTCAAAGCAGCTTCACAAAAAATCAATTTGTCATACAAAGAAAAAACCACAAGGTTAATGTACAGACATGTGAGAGTGGAAAAACCGGGTCCGAGCCCCCCTTGAGCAAGCCAGAGGCAACAGTGGCGAGGAAAAACTCCCTTGGGTAAGGAAGAAACCTCGAGAGGGACCAGGCTCAAGGGCGGAACCCAACCTCCTCAGGTCGAACCCGGATGAAGAAGAGAGGAGAGACAGACAGAATTAACAAAGAGGAACATCTAATAGATCCAGTCTGATTAGTCCAGGAGGCAGTAACTGCAAGTTGGAGTCGACCATAATAAGCATGGCCAGACGCTGGTCAGTGTAAGGTTGTGGTCATGCCGGGTGATGAAACAGGACAGGAGACACACAGTGGCGCTGATGCTCAGGTGCCTCTATCCACTCTGGGGGTTCTGATGTGATCACGTCAATCCAGTGCTTAAACACAGAAGAAGAAAGAAAGAGAGAAAGAAGGATAGAGATAGAGATGGAGACAGACACTGATTAGGAGGATTAAGGATTAAGAGGTAGATATTGTAATTTGTAGGATTGAGTGTGTGTAGTCCTGTAGAGGATTCCTCAGCGCTGGTAGCCCCTCAGTGTGATCCGTCAGGAATGATCCGCTCATAGAGGAGACAGACAAGAGGGAGAAGTTTGGGTATTGGTCCATTTATGGAGAAATGTAAATTAAAGCGGTAAACAGATGTTATCGGCTAAATGCTTGTGCAAACAAGTAAGTTATTAAGTAATTATTCCTTAGTCAGGGATTTTATTTCCCCCTTAAAACTCACTTGATTTAAAGGTTGGATTTTACTCTTTTTTTCCATCATGGTCCTATATTATTTTGAAAAAAAAACTCAATTGATGAGAAGCTAAAGAACACATCTTAATCAGGGGTGCCAATAATTATGGAGGGCACTGTACAGGAATATCTGTGTTCTGTAGATTTCTGTCACTTACGTGATGTGCAAGGCTTGTGCATACTGATAAGACGTTCACTATGACTTTAAATGCCACACCCATATTATTTTCATCACAACATTAGTAAAGTTTTTTTCTGTTAGATTATCCAGGGTCGCTAAAAAGTCATATAGTTTTTTTGCCTTTATATGTTACTATATTTAACCTTTAACTTATATGTTGAGCTATGTGCTCAGTGAATAGTGACCGCTGCACAATGCCTGTGTACATGCATACTGTTGACAGGATCACTAAGAACCTGTCAACTATCTAGAGAGACTCACCCCTTCACCCTCACTCAGTGAGCCTGTGGGATTTGCTGGCTAGTCATCTGATATTCTGTCCTGCTGGCTGGATAATGCAGCTTATTTATTTCTTTGCCCTATTTTGCACTACAGATAATGTTTGCAGAGATGCATTCCCTAGTGTACAGTCTTCACTTTAAAATGTACTGACAACCATCAAACCAATGCCAGATAAAAGGTTGTATTTTCTTTGGTAGGGCCACCGGTGCGGTTCAAGAGGGCTCTGAAGGATGCAGAAGTGAGGGAGAGGGATGTTGCTGTCCTGGAATGTGAAGTGCCGGAAGAATCTATCCCCACAGCATGGTACCTGGAAGATCAGAGACTTCAGCCAGGGAACAAATATGGCATGGAACAGAAAGGCACGAGACGGTGGCTCACTATACGAGACGTGGGAGCAGATGATGATGGAGTTTACCTGTGTGAGATGCCTGATGGAGGGAAGAGCATTGCAGAGTTGGCCGTGAAAGGTAGGTGAAGGTTATTCAAAATAATAATGTCGCTCCTTGTTTCTCAAAAAACTTAAGCAAGCAACCCCATAACCAAAGCCTGTGAGATGCAGACTAGTTGAGATGTTTTGTTTGTTGTCAACACTTTGGTTTCATTACGTTGGAAGAGAAACGTTGTCACAAATTGCATGTAGCCTTAACATAGCCCTATCAAGCCATTAGCCAAATAGCAACATATAGCAGATAAACAAAATGTAAGGTTCAAGGCATGTTGGGGCCTGCTGGTAGGATAACTCACTTGATGCTACAAAACAACAACCAAAAATCCATTAACAGGCCTAATGCCCTGTTTATCCTCAGCAAATTAGCCACAATCAGTTTATTCATCTAGCATTAGTTATGTTAGTATCAATCAATACAATTATCCTATAAAACACTACACTATAAAAACAGGCATGTGATTAGGCAGCACAAAAAGAGACATAGCTAGCCTACTGTGGCCAAATATAATCGCAGACCATGTGCCATAAAAGAAGAGAAAGTTGACATTAGTGATGGGTCAAAAAGACCATTCAGCGTGACACAGCCTTTATGATAGCCAGCTAGTTAAGTGAACACTGCAGCATATTATGAACCGTGGCTTAGCTAATTAGCGATTAGTGATAGCTGAAGCTGGTAGGCCATTTGTGTATTATATTTGTAACTTACCTTGATATGTTTCTTCAAGTTCGAAGGTGAATTTTTGAAGGCCATGATTTCACAATCTTTCGGGAGGCAGAGTCGGCACTTCATTCTATAAGAATTGTCTTTCACCCCGACAAATTAAAACATGGACTCTAAGTAGGGCCAGGGACGGTCTCCTTCCTCACCCTTCTCACCACCACGATCACTGGAAGTTGAAGGTGGTGAAGATGGTGTTTCTTCTGGTGGTTCTTCCATCTCGAAATAACCTACACAACTCTAGCGTTAGTGTTCTCCACACAGTGGCAGTGTGCGTGGCCACAGCTTGAATGCTTGTTCTGCTCAATGTTGAGGCGGCTTCATCAAACCCGGTGACAGTGCCATCTACTGCTCTGGCGGTAATAATGTGGGTTTGAAATGATTCGTACATATTTTTATAATTGTAACGAGTAACGATGCAGCACATAAAAAATGTAACGGAGTAAAAGTACTAAACTTATCCAAAATATGTAGTGGAGTAAAAGTGGAAGTAGGAGAAAAAAAATAATACTCCAGTAGAGTACCGATACAGCATTTTAGTACTTAAGTACAGTAGTTAAGTAGTTCTACTTCGTTACTATACATCTCTGCTCTCGCCACATGAGGCCGGGCATTTTTGTACACCAGGAAGAACCCAGGACCAACTGCATCAGCATAGGGTCTGACAACGGGGCCCAAGGATTTTATCCTGATACCTAATAGCCGTCAGGGTGCCGTTGTCTAGCCTGTAGAGGTCTGTGCATTCTTCAAGGGATATGCCTCCCTAGACCATCGCTGACCCACCACCAAACCAGTCATGCTGAATGATGTTGCAGGCGGCATAACATTCTCCATGGCGTCTCCAGAGCCTGTCACGTCTGTCACATGTGCTCAGGTAAAACCTGCTCTCATCTTTGAAAAGCACAAGGCACCTGTGGCGGATCTGCCAATTCTGGTGTTCTGTGGCAAATGCCAACTGAGCTCTACGGTGCTGGCCAGTGAGCACAGGGCCCACTACAGGATGTCGGGCCCTCAGGCCACCCTCATGAGACCTGTTTCTGATTGTTTGGTCAGACACATTCACAGCAGTAGGGCTCTGGCAGAGCTCATCTTGTTCCTCCTAGCATAAAGGAGCAGATACCGGTACTACTGGGGTTAAGGACCTTCTACAGCCTTGTCCAGCTCTCCTAGAGTAACTGCCTGTCTCCTGGAATCGTACTCTTAAGACTGTGCTGGGAGACACAGCAAACCTTGTGGCAATGGCACATATTGATGTGCCATCCTTCAGTAGTTGGACTACCTGTGCAACTTCTGTAGGGTCCAGGTACCGCACCATGGTACTAGTAGTGACGCTGACCAAAGTCAACTGCAAAACTAGTGAAAAATCAGTCTGAAACTGATTAACAGCCCTCCCTACTACTTAACTGACCAGATCAATATTGCTGAAGTTGAACTGAGTTAATGCTATACTCTGATTAAAAAGTGTTCCCTTTATTTTTTTGAGCAGTGTATAAAGGACTACAGACAGTTTCACAGATTTGAAAAGGATTTCTTTCATGATAAATTTATTGAAAACATTAGAGGAGCCAAACAAATCTGTTTAATATATATTTACAGCTCCACATAATCAAGACATTTAAATACACAGAAAATAATGAAAAACAGATTTGTGGATAATGAAATATTGACCTAAGAATCAAAAATCTTATTGAGTCTAAGAATGTGTGGCATTACACCCCTAGCTAACTGTAAAAAAAATAAATGAAATGTTCTGCTCATTTTAATGCTTAATTACCTAATGTAAGAAAGAAAGAAACATTATGAGACAAAGGGGCTCTTTTTTCCAATATGTTAAACAAGTTGTTGTTGGTTTTTAAATGGTAATATCATTGATTTGGTTTTTAAGGTACCATTGTAAAAAAGCTTCCTCGGAGATTGGAGGTGCTGGAGGGAGAGAATGCAGCATTCTGTGTGGAAGTCGATGAAGAAGAGATGGAGGTGTTCTGGTTTAAAGATGGTCTGGAGTTATGGGACTCACACCAGACCATTATTAAAAACTTTGGGAAAACTCACATCCTGGTTTTTGTCAACACCTCTTACCAAGACTCCGGCACAGTCATATTTAAGGCAGGCAGATCCAGGACAAGCTCCAAACTGCGAGTCAAAGGTAAGAAATCAAACACAAGAACTTTCTTTCTAAGAATACACTTCTGAATATAAAGATACGTGTTAATGTAGTTAGTTTAAAAGAGCAAGAAATTCATTTTACATGGTTTTACTACAAATGTAAAAGCTATTTTTTGCTGGAGCTATGCGGATAGTGTCTACCTCACATCTGGCTAAGATCTACCAGTTTGCCCTGAAGCGTCAAGGCAAATGTGTGTAACTACATGCCAAAAAAGTTAATCTAGATTTCAGATTTTGTTATGGCTGATACTATGTATTTGCTGTGCAATATACAGTGCATATAATGGAAACCAATGTGTCATATAGTGCAAGACATCACATAAGCAAGTCTATTTTAGATCATTGAACAACACAATGCAGTTGTGAGCTGAGTTGTGATGACGTAGGCATACTTTCATTTCTTGTCAGCTACTTTAGCCTTGTAGCTCCAGTTCAGAGCTAATGAAAAAAACCTTCAGTAACCGTGCTTGAGCTGATCTAGTACATTTGGGATAAGGGGGACATTGTGCCCATATTTTTTTTCTTGCTGCTCCTAGCAGTAACACCTGGTATCTTTAGTTTTCCCATACACAGTCATGTATCTGATCTGCTCATCTTTCTTTTTAGCAATCAGACACTGTCCCCCCATCTGTCCAGTGGGAGTCCAAATGAACACAGACTGCCCGAATGGTGTCATTCTGTCCTGGTCGCCCTCTCCTAACCTGCAGGCTTCCACCAAGTCTGTATATGTGGTGGAGTTCCAGGAAATGGGCTCCCAAGAGTGGCAGCGCTGTATGACCACAGAGACAGGCACCTCTACAGAGATCCTCGGAGACAGTGTGCCATGTGAGGGTGATTACCGCTTTCGTATCTGCTGTATAAACAAATATGGTAGAAGCGGCCATGTGGAGTTCCCCAATATGGTTCATTTGGGTAAGGAAACACTTGGTCACTGGGTCGGTTTATACCTTGCATTTACATGTGTATTTAGTAATGGAATCAGCAAAAAACAGGTGTAAGTTACCATCACATTACTTAAACCACACTGGGATTTGGTCAGAGATAGGTCTTGATCACATAAATGTAACTCAGTGTGTTTTCATTATGTGTATACAATTAGGTAAGTGGAAATGCGTCAGGGACTCACTAGCGGATGAAGGGGTAAAGAATGAAATGAAAGGTGAAAATGGCTGGTAAAAGCATCCAGGCCATGCTTGTCTACTCATATGGTAATGGGGAAAATAGCAAACAAAACTGAAATGGAAATTTTGTCTTGACGTGCTTATTATCCCAGACAAGCCATCTGAAATCAAATCTCATCTTGTCACACTAGGGATGCACTTAAAAGAAAGGTATAAATGCAATCCGGTCAAAGGTTATCCAGATATCATTCTGATATCTTTAAACTGGCTCACTGTGCTTTGATTGAATAACCACTGTGTTGTTTAAAAAGAGCTTAAATACAGTGGGGCAAAAAAGTACTTAGTCAACCACTGATTGTGCAAGTTCTCCTACTTAGAAAGATGAGAGAGGCCTGTAAGTTTCATCACAGGTACTCTTCAACTATGAGACAAAATAAACATAAAAAAAATCCAGGAAATCAGGATTTTTAAAGAATTTATTTGTAAATTATGGTGGAAAATAATTATTTGGTCAACCACAAACAAGCAAGATTTCTGGCTCTCCCAGACCTGTAACTTCTTCTTTAAGAAGTTCTTTTGTCATGCCTTACTGTTATAAATGGCACCTGTTTGACCTCGTTAATTGTATAAAAGACACCTGTCCACAGCCTCAAACAGTCAGACTCCAAACTCGACCATGGCCAAGACCAAAGTGCTCTTGATAGAGACCAGGAAGAAAATTGTAGACCTGCACCAGGCTGTGAAGAGTTAATCTACAATAGGCAGCAGGTTATTGTGAACAAATCAACTGTGGGCACAATAGTAAGAAAATGGAAGACATACAGGACCATTGATAATCACCCTCTATCTGGACCCCACGCAAGATCTCATCCCATGGGGTCAAAATGATCATGAGAACCTGATGAATGACCTGTAGAGAGCTGGGACCAAAGTAACAAAGGCTACCATCAGTAACACACTACGGCGAGAGGGACTCAAATCCTGCAGTGCCAGGTGTGTCCCCCTGCTTAAGCCAGTACATGCCCAGGCCCGTCTGAAGTTTGCCTATGGCATATGGATGATCCAGAAGAGGACTGGAAGAATATCATGTGGTCAGATGTAACCACAATAGAACTTTTTGGTAAAAACTCAACTCGTCGTGCTTGGAGGAAGAAAACTGCTGAGTTGCATCCCAAGAGCATCATGTCTACTGTGAAGCATGGTGGTGGGAACATCATGCTTTGGGGCTGTTTTTCTGCAAAGGGGACAGGATGACTGATCCGTGTTAAGGGATGTTAAGGGCCATGTATCATAAGATTTTAAGCCGAAACCTCCTTCCAGGAAACTTACAGGAAACGTTTGACCTCTGTCAATGCCAACAAAGGTTAGGTGACAAAGTATTGAGTTGAACTTTTGTTATTGACCAAATACTTATTCTCCACCATAATTTAAAAAAATGTAATTCTTTAAAAATCCTACAATATCATTTCCTGGATTTTTTCTCATTTTGTCTCTCATAGGTAAAGTGTACCTATGATAAAATTACAGACCTCTCTCATTTTTCTAAGTAGGAGAACTTGCACTAAATTTGTTTATGGAGGTGTATTTAGTGGTTGAGTAAATACTTTTTTGCCCCACTGTATGCGTTTTGTTGGGAAAGTGGGGAGAAGTATATCTCAGGGCCAACAGTTCTAAAGTTTGAAGCACAAGCTATATAAAAAGTTTTTGTTATTTTTTATACAAACCCCAAAGTTGAGACAGTATGTGAAATATAAAATAAAAAAAGAGACAACTGAAACAATTGAGTGTGAAAAATGTGCATCAATAGAAGATATCAGGACAAATTCTTTTTTATGAGACAATAAATAAAAATTCAAATGAAAATCAGAATTAGAATCTTAATCTTTATTCATACAATTGAAATGCAAATGAAACCAAATAACCTGTAGAAACAGATGTGCTATATATAATATATAAACTTAAAAAATAAAAATGGTATGTAAAGGGGATTAGTACATATACAAGGTGCACATAAACAGCATTTATGTATGCAAATAAATAGATTAGAAAAAGACCTACTGTATGAATGCATGTGCGTTTTGAGGATAAGTCATTTTCAGGCTGCTAAAGATAATTACCTAGGACAGATTAAAAAACTGAAAAGAGGAGAGCAGTACCATTTACCAAAATCCTATGTTCTCTGTCACTGTAGTCACAAACGTAATACATTTTTCAATTATTGTATTGCAGTTACTTACATTTTCAACAAACTGTAGCTCACTTCCACTTCTCATGTTCTCAAAAGCAGAACATCTGAAGAGAGGTTTGTTATTATAGGGTCCTATTTGTCTGTCACATGTATTCTATACATAGTCTGAGAATTTGTTACTGTGATTGAATATACTTATAATGTCATCCGTTTGAATCTACAGTCCCCAGTCCCAAGATCAAAACCCAGCTAAAGAATGCTGTTGTGACTGAGGGAGAGGACGCAGTGTTCTCCATCGAGCTCTCAGTCTCTATGATTGGCACCTGGTTCCTTAACAGCACTCAGCTGCAGGCCAGCGAACGCTTTAGCATCAGCCAATCAAAAACCCTCCACATCCTGCGCTTTCACAATGTGCTGAGTGTGTATGATGGAGCCGAGATCACATTTATCGCAACTGGAGTCCGTGACTCAGCAGTCCTGCAGGTACAAGGTACGAAGCGTTGCAACATACTTCCATGGTTTTACTTCTTTATATGTGTCACCATAGTTTTGCAGTCTGATTAGGCCAGCTAAAGTGTCGTTAGTAATCAGGATAACAATTTGTCCTTCTGTACTATATGTACACTGTTAGAACCACTGTTAGTGATATGAAATTTTGGTAATATGAACTTTAATGATAGCCTTTATGAAGCTTTCAATGGTTCTAATATCATGCAGGTGCTATGTAAATCATGGGTTTTAGGTAATGTAATTCCATATTTTTTAAGAATGCCATAGAGCACTTATAATTTTTAGTTTTTAATAATAATATTAAAAAGAATTTGCATTATGATGCATCACAATAATAAATCTCACATAAAGTAATAAACCTAAATATATATAGAGCATAAGAGCATTTCTGCATAAATATTTCAAAGAAATTTATTATACTTGGTGTGGGATGTGTTTTCTTGCTTTAGTTCTTTCCGCAAGGTTTCTATATGATTAAGGTCTGGACACTGATTTTGACCATTCTTTGATTGAGTGACTTGTGTGCATGCGGTTGTCTTGCTGTATGCCGTACATTTCCTTGAGATTTGGTTCACAGACAGATCTGCCAATTTTATTTAGAATTTGCTGGTATGGGGAGAGGTCACGTGACCTGCAGAACAGGTCTTGGTTCTCTTGTTTTATAGTTTGTTCAGGTTTATTTCTGTAAATAGTCAGCGAATTTGGATGTCTAAAACCTATGGGATGTCCTCGACCAAAGGCTCATCAATCTCCATCGGCATCTCCTTTGAGTAAGCGCCCGAAATCTTCCCTCGATTTGCAACAAGATAGGCTTGAGACAGTTGTGGAGAGGGTAGTCGGCAAAGCTATGGAGGGAATCAGAGATTCGATGGATTTTCTGCAGAAGGAACTGATAGACCATATGGAAACGGTTAGAAACCTTGTTGACAAAGTTGACCAGGCTCAGTCTGAAACTAGAGGGCTGAAAAGGAGGTAAATACGATTACCTCGGAGGTAGACAAATTACGGGAGAAAATGGCTGCACTTAAGGACCGTGAGAGATGCAACAACATACACATCGTAAATTTAGCGCCCGGTCGGGAAGGGGACGACGCCATTGGATTCTTACAAAAGATACTTCCCAAGTGGTTGCCCTCACTCGGTATGGAACCACTACAAATTGAGAGGGCGCACAGAATCTACAATCCACAGCCAAAGAATACGGACACTCCGAGGACTCTGATATTTAAGGTCCTGCGGTACAAAGACCACCAAGCCATACTACCAGGGGCTAGAAATGCGAGGAAGAGCGACAACCCCATTCGAGATGCAGGGAGAAACATTCTGTTTTTCGCAGACTACAGTGCCCATACAGCCCAGAGAAGGAAGGCTTTCAGCAGCGTCCAGAAAGAACTGTGTGTAAGGGGCCGCCCGCACCGTGGTCCTCCTGCCACCAGAGGGAGGCCACGTTCTGCCACTCGCAGTAATCAGGCTGATGGAGAACACCTGGTTACTGCCCTTATAAGGACTGCCCACTCTTTAGACGGTGCGGAGTCTTGATTCTTTTCAGACCATGCCATGTACTACTTTGTGTGCGCTTAGAGAAAGAAAAGAACTACTAGTTTGCTCACCAGCCATCTCCCTTGAGGCTGCTTATAGTTTATTTCTCTTTGCTCTTTTGAGTTCTAAGCTCAGAAGATACTCATTCTCTTTTCCTGAGTATCTTCCCTTTTATTTCACAATACAAACTGAGTGCCCGCAGTTTGATCGTCTTCTTTTCTTCTGTTTGTTTTCGGCTCCTTTGTTCTCGTTTTCCCGCCATTTTTTGCCCTTTTGTTTATATTAAAGCTGTGCTGGCCCTGCTTCTGTATCCGCAGTGGCGTAGTGGTTAGCTTGTCGCCCTCGGGGCTTTCTGAACAGTGTTGACGGCGGTTCGAATCCCGCTGGTCATTGTGTATCTTATTTGTGTCTTACTGTGTGACTGCATCTGAGTCCGCCCTGGTGGAAGATTCCATAAGATCGTAAAATATCTTATGGAATAAGACAACAATCCAGAGAGCGTTCTCTCCATATAAGGATTGTTGCCGCGTTACACTGTGGGCAAGAGGAGTGTCTACGTTTATGATCTACCCTGCTACCCTCCGGGTGACATTTCAAGGTAAACAGTTGTCGTTTACATCGGTTCGGGAGGCAGAAGAATTCGCGTTTGTCCGAGGATACTGACAAAGGTCAGGTTTGGGTTTACCCTGTAGATATACGAACGAAGGAGAAATAGACAAGCTGTTTGATGAAAACAATGCTATGTTTATTTGCTTAGGCGGGGACCTGGAACCGACCTGTGTGTTCCCCGAAAACCCCTCCGACCTGCTACAAACACTACTCAACTTACACAAAACCTAAGAATGCTATAATCACATTCTACATCCCCCTTCTTAAGATCAACAGAAACCCTGAACATTAATCGCTAGAGAACAAGAACATTTTAACATAAATTTACACAGGGTATGTGCTGAAAGGAAACTTTACAGACAGCCCTAAAGAGAACAGATTATCTGACAAAATCTGCATATTTTGGTTTGGGTTTGGGAACTCTCCCAGAGCACGTGGTGAAGGGCTTTTCCGCCACTAGTCTGGGCTTCAGCATGGTCTTTCTGGGATTCTGGAGAGCCTGGCCAACAAGATGGAACAGTAGGTGTACGTCCTTCATCAGAAGATGCTGAGGGCTCAGATTGCAGATCATGAGTTGGTGGAGCCCAGCTTTGCTGTCCTGGGTCGTTGTAGTCTTCTGCGGTATGCAACAGGTGGCGTCTGTTCCGCACATATTTTGAACCTTGCACCTGGACTCTGTAGCTGTTTGGCTGTGAAGCCTTTCACATCACCACGGCCAGCCTGTCATGTCCACATGGAGTCTGCATTTGTACCATTTGTCCGTCGTGAAGTGGTGGGAGTGTTCGTGCAGACTTGTCATAATGTACCTTTCTCACCTGTCTGGCCTTCACCAAGGCAGCATGTGCATGACTTTCCACTTTCGGTTGCAGCATACTCTTAATGACAGGGATCATGGTCCGTGTGCGCCTGGAGAGGAGCCGCTGCGCTGGTGATGGTAGGCCATCTCTTGGTAAGTTGCGTGTACTGAGCAAGGCAGCATAGAAGTCAGTCCCATCACGAGCACACTTCTCCAGGAGATGCTTTGCTGAGCGAACAGCCCGCTCTGCAAGCCCATTTGACTGTGGGTATAAAGGGCTGCTTGTAATATGGTGAAAAACTGGAGTGTAGACGGTACTATAAAGCGCTGACCACAAAGCAACAAGTCGTTGCAGACTGTGAGTTCATCTCTCATAGCGAAGAAGGGACGCAAACAACGGGGAGTCAGGGGAGTCAGGCCAGCCAGTTTGAGGAGTCAGGCCAGCCAGTCATAACAAACTCAGTGAGACACCTGAAAAGAGGGTCAGCCATGGTTTCACGCGTAAGTTCTTCAACCCTTCGGGACGACAACACTTCTACAGTCATGACAGTCATAGTCCTCCGTGATCTCATCATGGGCAGAGGAGGGCAGGTGTGCCCGCAACATAGAGTTCTTTGCCCCTCTTGTAAATGACAGTTAAGTTGTAGCGTTGAAGTTTGAGCATCATGCCCTGCAACCGAGCAGAAGCAGTGTGGAGTGGTTTCTGTAGAATTGTTATGAGTGACTGATGGTCAGTTTCGGCAGTAACTGGCCTGCCATATATGTAGTCGTGAAATTTGTGACATGCCAACACGAGGACCAGGAGCTCTTTTTCGATTTGTGCATATCGTGATTCAGTTTCAGTCAGTGCTCTAGACGCAAACACCACAGGTCTGCCAAGTTGCAGACAGACCGCGCCCAGTCCATGTGGTGACGCATCAGCTGATAACATGACTGGCTGGCAAACATTGAATTACTGAAGTAGGGGGCAAGTTGTCAGAAACTTGTCAACTGCAGCTGCATGATGATCTTGCCATGCCCACTCTGTGTCTTTGTGGACAAGCTGGCGCAGAGGACCAGTCACATCACTGTATTTCGAAATGAACTTAGAAAGATAGTTTGTCATCCCCAGGAATCACTGTAGGGCCTGGACATCCTGAGGTGGAGGCATAAGGTGCCTCGGAGACTCTGAAACGACATTTGTCAGGATTGAGCTTGAGACCCACTGCCCTTATTCTGTCCAAGACCTGATGAAGGCGCTAGTCATGTTTATGTAGGGTGCAGCCCCAGATGAGGAGGTCATCCACCACCATGTCGCATGTAAGCCCGGCAAACAGCTGCTCCATACACCTCTGGAACACTTCACTGCCTGTTGAGATACCATAGGGCATTCGTAGAAAGGCATATCGGCCAATTGGAGACATGAATGTAATAAGTTTTGATGACTCTTCATCTAAGGGAATCTGCCAAAATCCACATTTTGCATCTAGAATGGTAATAATTTTGTCACCAGGCATGTCAGAGATTACTTGTTCCACCATTCTCAGTGGGTGGCGAGGTCTGAGGAGTGCTTTGTTGAGATGCACAGGATCAATGCATAGCCGTACTGATCCATCCTTTTTTCGTGCAGCCACCATGGCAGAAGCCCACTCAGTGACCTCCTCCATAGGGGCAATGACACCCAGCTACGTCATATGCTCCAGTCCTTTAACAACATCATCTTTCATTTCAATTGGGATCCGCCTCGGAGCACAAATAGTTGGGTGTATGGAATTGTCCTAACGGATTTGGTAAACCACAGGAAGTTTGCCTATGGTGTTGCAGTCAAATACATCCTTCTATTCAGACAGCTCTGGAGCGTCTTGCTGTAATTCATGAACATCAGGCCCCAAATGGACAAGACAGAGTTCGATGCTGTCTGTGAGCCCAAGAAGCGGCTTGGCATTGCGGTCCACCACATGAAATTGTAGTCTCCCGCATGTAAAGTCTATGTCCACACACCCAACAGTCTTAATGACCTGACCTCCATAAGCCATAAGGTTTACTTTAGTGGAGCAGTCTATGTGAGCTGTTGGGTCAATGTGATGCAAAAGTGTGAGTCGTAGCACGTTGCATTTTGCCCCAGTGTCTATTTTCACCTCAACAAACGGCTGCTCTTGGTGGCAGTTAGATTTGTGAAGATTTCTCCACGCCCCGGGGTGGTGTCTACACTTTCACAATAGAGAACATCAGTGGATTGAGGGGGTTCTTCTGTTTCAACCTCATAGATTTTGTGTGCGTATCCCCCTCTGCGAAAAGGTGTAAATGAAACTGACCTGGCCTGGCTCAGCTTTTTGGCTGACCTACAGCATCTGGAGAAATCATTTTTTTTTGCCACAGGCGTTGCAGTGTTTGTTAAAAACAGGGCATTTGTCTCTGTCAGGTGGTTGGCGCCCACCACCGTGGGAATTGTAGTGAGAATACTTCAGGTTCTCTACACAGTGCTTTGATATGCTTCTCAGACTGCTCGTGCAATTTGCTGAGGCTAACAGCTGGTTCTAATGTGAAGCGTTGCTCTCGGAGCAGACAAGCACGGAGGGCGTCATCCTTGATAACACACACCAGCCGATCTCTGATTAACTCATCGGTCAGAGCACCGAAGTCACAGCGTGCCGCGAGCAGTTTTAAGGTGGACAGGTACATTTGGATAGATTCATCTGGCTTCTGGTTACATGTGTTAAATGTGTGCCTGTCCACAATAACATTCTTGGCCAGCAAACATACCTCATCAAATCTTTTCAGCAGCATGTCCAGGTCCTCTTTGTCCTCGTCCTCCGCAAAAGTGAAAGTGTCATATTTGCGCAGGGCATCAGAACCCATGAGGTTCAGCAGCGTGTAGGCTTGAACTTTTTTTTGAGCTAGCCGACAGGCCCGTGTTGCGTTTGAACCGTAGCCAGTTTTCTGCAATATGTTCATCAAAGACCAGCGGTTCGATGCACCGTAATACGAGTGCCATGATCCACTAACTTCTTTTTTTTTTTTTTTTTTTCCATAATTTTTATTATTTTTTAGAAAAAGCAGTTATATTACAATGTATTGTAAACAGTAAGCATATCTAAACACACAAACATACAATACCCTCCCTAGAAAGAAAAAGAAATCAAATACAAATAATAAACATGTACAAACTAAGATAAAATAAAATAAAGCAGTCCTTATGGAAAATAAGTAAATAAGAATGTACATACATACATACATACATACATACACATCTCTTACAATTTACTAAAAGCTAGGCAACATCCTTTTATTGCATTTTACATCCCAAGCACGCTAAGTACCACCTGATCCTAAGGGGGACCTCCACTCCAAAGAGTGCTGACCTTTTAAAACAGTATCAGCCAGTTCAGGAGGCAAATGTTCTATAAATGGTCTCCAAATTTTCATAAACAGCAAGTCACTGCCCTTTAGTACTGCCGCGAGTCGTTCATGAGGAATTATCCTAAATATTTCTCTATACCACTGTGTAACAGAAGGGGGCGTTTCCCTTATCCAGGTATTAAGGATACATTTCCTTGCCAAGAGTAAGAGCTTGTCAAGCAACTTGTATTGTGTATGAGACAGTGAGACTGTTTTGGAGGGGAGGCCCAAAAGAAATAATCCGGGGTCTCTTTTTATTTTTATGTTGAAAATTTTGCCAATTACCAGAGCTATACATTTCCAAAATCTTAATATGGCTCTGCACTCCCAAAAATAATGGAAGTATGTCCCCAGGCTCGCACGACACTTTACACAAAAAGGTGAAATCTTACGATCTATTTTATTTAGTATTACTGGTGTTATGTGTAATCTGTGAAGTATCTTGTATTGTGTTTCCCGTAGCTGGTTACAAAAAAAAGTACTCCTTACAGACTCTATAGCTTCCCGCCAGTCATCATCAATGTACATGTTGCCCAGATCCTTTTCCCATTTGTGAACCACATTATCCAGACTTAGAGAACTTTGGGAAAGTATGAAAGAGTAAAATTTGGATATAAAATGAGCAGTATTCTTTGTGTTAACAAGGAATTTTTCCACCTCGCTATATGAAGGGGTCTCTGGTGGTGATTTAAATTTTGCTGTAATATAGTGACGGATCTGCAGAAAAGCGTAATGATCTTGTTTCGGGATATCAAATTTTGTTTGCAACTCTTGAAATGATATTACAGAATTATCATGCACAAGGTCCCCTATTGTCCGTATACCTTTAGAATGCCATCGACTGAACAGTCTAGACTTTACACCAGGGGGAAATTCTTGGTTTCTACTTATAGGAGTTAGCAAAAGTACAGTTCCACTTTTTTTTTAATGTATCTCGTAATCTGCCGCCACACTTTAACAGAGGTATACAGTATAGGATTGTCTCTAATAATTGAATTAATATGCTTATTGTCACCTGTGATAAGACTCAAGGCATCCACAGAGTCAGAGGTCTGCATATCAAAAAAATTGTGAAACCATTCCCATATAATTCTGGCATGACAAGCCCAATTGTAAAATAAAATGTTTGGCACAGCAAGGCCACCCCTATCAGCTGGTATCTGTAAAATCTTAAATTTCTGTCTGGGTTTTTTCCCCCGCCATATAAACCTTGACAGTATTCGCTCTATGTCAGTGGCTATCTTTTTAGGCACCAGCAGGGGTAGCATCTGAAGGGGGTACAGCAGCCGGGGGAGAACATTCATCTTAATCAAACTAATTCTGCCCAGAAGTGAAAGAGGGAGGTTCTGCCACCGCCCCAAGTCACTCTTCACCTTATCCATTATGGGTGGGAAATTCAATTTCCAGAGTTTGTTAAGGTTTGTGGAGATTTTCACCCGATCCACTAACTTCTGACACCATGTAGATGTACAAACAAAGGAGAAATAGGCAAGCTGTTTGAGGAAAACAATGCTACGTTTATTTGCTTAGGCGGGGGCCCAGAACCGACCTGTCTGTTCCCTGAAAACCCCTCCGACCTGCTACAAACACTAGTCAACTTACACAAAACCTAAGAATGCTATAATCACATTCTACAGACCCTTAGGGTATAGAATAGTTTTGTTAGGCTATTTGTTTAGTATATGGAGAAGAGATGGTGAATTCATGGACATTCGTTGACTGAATCTTATCTCACCCACACTTGGTTATTAGGGTCCTAGCACGTAGTGTTGTATTTGTTAGAATGTTTCTTAATAATAATAATAATAATAATAATAATAATATTAGGGTCCTAGCACGTAGTGCAGGGACCTTATTGTATTTGTTAGGATTTTTCTTCTTCTTTTTCTCGGCTGAAACGCGTTGTAGAGCAAAGGCCGTAAAGCCTAGAGACACCAAACTGAAGGTACAGAATCAGTGAAATGACCAACTGGGTGGCGCTATAGCAAACAAAAATACGTTTTGGCTTATAGCTCCTAAACCAAAATTTTGCCGGACAAAATGACATTTTTCCCATGTTCCTTGGGTCAAAACCAATCACTTTGCTATTTGGACCATAAAGCTCCGCCCACTTAGATCTTTTCTAATTAGCATAATATGCAAAACCTACTTTTGCAAACTAGTTTTAGGGTTTAAGCCTGAAAATTCTGAAAAAAAATCTCAAAAAATCCTCTAGACACTGAACCTCAATTATTAAAAACATGTCAACTTTTGTAAACAGAATGGCCGCCAAATGCAAATTAACCCTTTTGAGAAAATACATAATTAATAAAAAATTCTGTAACTCAAACATGCTTCATCAAAAAAATGTTAAACTTTGGAATTTGGTTTAGGACTAGATTCTGAGTTGGCCTATTGAATTTGGCACAATTACATTTATAGGGGGCACTATAAAAGCTACATAACTGATTCTCGACAACCGTAAGTCCGTTCAAGCTGCAATTTTGCATGCTTCATCTTTGACACAGTCTATAAGTGAATCTTTAAGGACGATTTGATACATCAAAATTTATGGACGCCATTAGCCAATAAGCTTTCAGCAGGCATTTGATAGGCTTAACATTAACCAATCAGCATGAAACTTTGGAATGTCCTTGGAGGGACTTTGCAACATGCAGTGAAATTTCAAAAATTTTGGTCACTAGGTGGCACAATTTTGGAAAATCAGGTATATCTCAAACAAATTTCAAAATAATCTCAAACAAATGCATTTGCCTTATGCACTGGTGTATTCCAAACAAATTAAAAAATTGTATAATTTTTTAAAAATCTTTAACGGTTAAAAATGCTACTTTTCAAACTAGTCCCTGGATTTTGATCATAGCCATTCCAAACCAGTCTTAAAATACTCTGTGGAGACTCTAGGTAAATAATTATCAAAAAAAGTTGACTTTTGTATTTAACATGGCTTCTATAAATAAGCAAGTTTCTTTGGCCTTGGAATTTACAGCCTATATTGCTATAACTCCTCAGCCTTTACTCAGATCAACTCAGTATTTTATAGACATGTGGCAACTAAGGCTCTCATGACATGTACAAAAATTTATGCAGTTTGGCCTTTAGGGGGCGCTATAGCACTTGAAAACACTAAAAATCACTAAAATGCTTATTACAATGTTATTACACAATCTATAGCCAAACATCTGATTTCATTTGATTCAGCTCTCTTTCCTGCACAACTTTGTAATTACATGTTGTGTCAGAAAATGGACTACTGCTCTGCTATTTTGACCTATTTGTTCAGAAATAACCGCTTATAAAACCAAGGGTCAAAGGTCAATCTTAATGAAACTTGGTACACATGTCTGTCTCAGGCCCCTGATCAATGATCTTAATACTTAGAGGCTTTCTGAATTAATCTGTGTGCCACAATAGTCCCTAATGCTATAAGGGCCTGTACACATAAGCCTCAGCCTCTATAATGTTAATAGACCCACTGCTCATTATTTATGGCGAATGAAGACCTGATGATAAACTCCCACTTCATATAAGTTTTACCTCTCTGTCTGTAAACAAGGTCAAAAGTGCTTTAAGCCTTTTGAGGCCTCAAGGGTTTTAAAAGCAGCTGAACAGTTTTCAGTGGGTCTTTACAACACTGAGCGGAAAGTGAGATGTTCCTTTTTTGACAAATACAAACAAATGACATGGTTACTAATGACATGAAAACTGCCTGGGTTGTTAAACCTGTATTATCTTTATAGATCTAGAAACAAGGTCCGAACTGCTTTAGGCCTTGTGAGCCTTGTCGAAAAGGCCTCAGTGGACTTATGACAAGCTAGAACCCTCAATTGCTGCTTGCGGCTATATTTTTAAGTTAATTTTGGCTAAGCTTAAGTTTTCATGTAAAGGTTAGGGAACTTATTTCTTTTTCAAGAAATAGATTACTTATTCTTAGTGTTGGGATTGGTTTTATAACCTGATGTTTATAAATCATTCAGCTAGTTTGCAAGGGACTAGGTTAAGCGTTGGAGAGTTATGTGGTTGTCACGCTTCTTAGAAACACTGTTCAGGGATGGGGACTGTGGGCTGGGTTGGGAGGGGAGGCACCTCAGTTGGGAGATCGTGTTAAGTATGCGCATCTTTTTTTTGTTTTTCATTTTTCGTTTATACTATATTCAATCCATTTGATAATGGGTAAGTTATCGATGCTGTGCTGGAATGTAAGGGGGCTGAATTCAAGAGTTAAAAGAGTGAAGTGTTTAGAATTTTTACGAAGGAAAGACATAGATGTTGCATGTATTACAGAATCACATTTAAATATACTGTATCTCGTATGCAGGATAGGACATATAAAGTGGTGGCTTCTTCCAGCGAGCGTTCCAAGTGTAAGGGCACGATAATACTGGTGAAGAGAAGTCTTCAATTGGTAATTCAGAGAGTTAGCTCTTCTCAAGAGAGGGTTGGTTCTCTTTCTTATGTTTGCACTTCGATACATGGTAAAAACAATGCGTTTGTGTCATTGTATGCTCCTACAGTATATGATGGCACCTTTTCCCCATGGGTAGCCAAAGAGTTGTTGGCCCTTTCAGGCTATGATTTCATAATAGGAGGTGACATGAATGCTGTTATTGATTATAGATTGGACAGATCAACACAAACTTCATCTGTTTCTCAACAGCTGGTATCAATGGCTTTGACTAAGTTCATTGAGGACTTAAATCTCCTTGATGTTTGGCATGCACATAATTTAGGTCCTCAAGGTTACACATGTTTCTCTATACAACACAAAACATATTCAAGAATTGATTTTTTTCTACTTTCTAGAAACTTAAATATGTTTGTAGAGTCTAGTTCAATTATCCCAGCAGTACTGTCTGATCATAGCCCATTAGTGGTGGTAATGGATTTAGGAATTAAGGTTAGAAGGTCATCAAAATGGAAATTTTATACTAGCTTACTACAAAATGAGGTTTGAATTTAAATCAAATCTACAAGAAATTTTAATGAATAATAAGGAATCTGTTGAGGATCCAAGATTGGTCTGGATGGCCACTAAAGATTTTATAAGGAATTTCTCCTCTGCTTTTGCTGCTCATCTGAATAAGAATAGACTTAACAGAATCAATATGTTGGAACAGCAATGCCATGTATTGGAACAAAGTCTTAAAAGGGTATAAAATTAAGATATTAAAAATAAACTTTGCATAGTTAAAGCAAAATTGAATGATTTGTTAAGAAGAAAAGCTGAGTTCATTATTCAAGGATTCAAGGATTCAAGGATTCAAGGAGACTTTATTGTCATTCGCATCACATGTGGTACATGGGGTGGAACGAAATTGTGGTACCCAAGGACCCAGTTTTACCCAGACAGCAGTACTTAAATAAATAAAATAAACATAAATATATAAAAATATATGTAAAAATGAAAATAAAAATAAGCAGGAATAGAGAAGGTAGCAGCAGAGTGTAATAAAGTGACTAGTGTTGCTAAAGTGTCTGTGCAGTGGTTCCACTAAGTGGCGTTTAAAAGTCTTACAGCTTCCGGAATGAAGCTGTTCCTCAGTCTGTTCGTTCTACACTTAATGCTCCGCAGCCTCCTGCCTGAGGGGAGCGGGACAAACAGTGAGTGTGCTGGGTGAGTGGGGTCCTTCATGATGCAGGTGGCCCTCTTCCTGCATCTGGAGGTGTAGATGTCCGTGGTGGTGGGGAGGCTGACTCCGACAGACCTCTGTGCAGCCTTCACCACCCTCTGCAGAGCTTTCCTGTCTGCAGCAGAGCAGCTTCCGTGCCACACGTTGATGCTGGAGCATAGAACGCTCTCCACCACACATCTGTAGAAGGAGGTGAGGACCGAGCTCCCGAGCCCAGCTCGCCTCAACCGCCTGAGGAAGTAGAGCCGCTGGTGTGCCTTCCTGACCAGACTGGAAGTGTTGTTGCTCCAGGTGAGGTTGTTGCTCAGGTGAACACCCAAGTACCTGTAGCTGGAGACCACTTCCACCGCAGACCCTCCGACATGCAGGGGGAGGTGGGCATGTCTGCCCCTTCTGAAGTCCACAATCATCTCCTTCGTCTTCTTTATGTTGATGCAGAGGTTGTTCTTTCTGCACCAACCCTCCAGGTGTTCTACCTCCTGCCTGTAGCCGGACTCGTCACTGTTTGTGATGCATCCGACCACTGCCGTGTCATCCGCAAACTTCACAATATGACAGCCTGAGTGGATGGGTGAGCAGTCATATGTGAGCAGCGTGAACAAGAGGGGGCTCAACACACAGCCCTGAGGGGAGCCAGTGCTGAGGATTGTGGTGGAGGAGGAGAGGTTGTGGATCCTCACAGACTGCGGCCTGTTGGTCAGGAAGTCCAGGACCCAGTTGCAAAGAGAAGAGCGCAGACCAAGTGAGGACAGCTTATCTGTCAGTGTCTGGGGTATCATGGTGTTGAAGGCGGAAGTGAAGTCCACAAAGAGCATACGGACATAAGAGTCCTTCTGCTCCAGGTGGGTGAGGGCAGTGTGGACCACAGAGGAAATGGCATCATCTGTGGATCGGTTCCTCCTGTAGGCGTACTGGTGTGGGTCCACAGTGACGTCGATGGTGGCTTTGATGTGGGTCATAACCAGTCTTTCAAAGCATTTAGTGACTATCGGCGTGAGAGCTATCGGCCGGTAGTCATTCAGACCTGTCACTGTGGAGCTCTTGGGGACCGGGATGATGGTGGCGGTCTTCAGGCAGGTGGGAACAGCTGCCTGGGTGAGGGAGACATTGAAAATGTCTGCCAGGACCTCGGAGATCTGATCGGCGCACTCCCGTAGTACTCGTCCGGGTATGTTATCCGGACCAGCACTTTTCCGGGGGTTGATCCTCCTGAGGGTCCTCCTTACCTCTGCTGGTGTCACACTGAGGGGTACTTCTCCAGGTGTAGGGGTGAGTCTTATGCTGGGCGGGGTGTCAGGGTCCTCAAAGCGGGCATAGAATTTGTTGAGAGCCTCGGGCAGGGAGGGGTCTTTGGAACATTGTGCATCTCTGGTTTTATAGTCTGTGATGCACTTAATTCCCCTCCACATGCTCCTAGGATCCTGGGAGGAGAAGTGTCCCTGGATTTTCAGAGCATATGCAGCTTTGGCCCTCTTAACACCTGCGGTCAGCTCTCTTCTAGCCCTCCTGAGGGCTAGAAGACACACAGAGTTCGACAGAGATACTACTTTAATGAAAGCAGACCTAGCAAGCTTCTTGTTCTGAAATTAAAGCAGTGTGAAAGGTTTGCTACGATAGATTCCATCCACTTTTCAAAAGGTTTAGTAGTTGATTCAAAAGACATAAATGATACTTTCAAATCATTCTATCAGGATCTATATTTGTCTAATACTGAGGATTGTAGATGATTTTTAAATAACCTTGACCTTCCAAAGCTAAGAGCTGAAGCAGAAGATTTAGGCTGCCCTGTATCTGTAGAAGAACTACATTTAGCACTGAAAAATGCCTCTAAAGGTAAAGCACCTGGACCAGATTGTATTCCACCAGAACTGTTGCTGTCCTTTTGGGATATTCTTGGTTGTATGAAGCCATACAGTTTGCAACTGAGGTGGGCTCTTTTCATGATCATATGAATATTGCTATGATATCCTTTGTTACCTAAAAAAGGTAAGGATCTCACTCAGTGTTCTAATTTTCGCCCAATTTCATTGATAAATTCTGATGTTAAATTCTATTCTAAGGTGCTAGGTGCTAGAAGGGACGGCTTGCTGCAGATAATATTCGGCGCTTGATGCATGTTCTACATGAGTCACAACAAAAAGATGCTCCGTATGCAGTCTTGTCTTTGGATGCAGAGAAAGCGTTCGATAGAATCGAGTGGGATTATCTGTGGATGGTGTGAGAGGTTGAGAAGCGAACTAAGTGTGGCATAACAGGGATAAGTCAGGCGGCAAACCTTTTGAATCTGAACAGTGGGCTTCAAAGGGCATTAATACTCTTGGTAATGTTTATGATTCAGATGGGCTTTGCAGTTTTCGGGACCTTTGCCTCATTTTTGATATCTCAGGAACATCATTTTTTCTGTATTTGAGGCTACGATCGGTGCTCCGACATATGGGGTTCCATGGGGTCCTCATCCAGTTGTAGAACAGATACTAAGGTGCCCTTCCAAGCTTTGTTTCATATATATATATATATATATATATACATATCCATTTTATTATTTAATGATAGCCATCCTGGCCATCTTGGTCCACAAAAAAATTTTCCTATACTCTTGTGGCTTGTCCATGTGATCTTTAGCAAACTACAGACAGCAGCAGTGTTATTTGTGGAGAGTAGTGACTTTCCCTGCAACCATGCCATGCTCTCCATTGTTGTTCAATGTTCTCCTGATGGAAGATCTATGAACATTAACATTAGTCACTGTGAAAGTCCTTGGGTTCCTTTGTGACCTTGCAGATGGTTAACCACTGAGGTATTGGATCTGTCCCACTGTGGATTGGTGGAGTCTTTAGAGATGGGTTATAACCAACCTGATGAACATCAACAACTCTATTTCTGAGGTCTTCATGTGGTTTTAAGATCTGCTTCTGATGAATGCCCACTCACACCTGATTGTCATCCTGGTGAATAAGACACTATATAAGTTGCTACTTTTGTCATTTGTTTAATACTCTTTATCTGTATTTAGAACTGTGAAAATTGGATGTTGTTAATTAGGTTGTAGATCATATTTGTGCAGAAATATGGAAAATTCTAAAGGGTTTTTAAATGTTCAAGCACCACTGTGTTTAGTTTGTTATAATTTAGTTTATATATATAAAAATAATTGTTGATTAAATATGAGAAGGCATGGAACATTTTACATTGGATGTTTTTTTTTTTTGTTATTTTACAATATGTTAAAATCAACTAAACCTTATTTGACTGGGTATACAAACTTTTTTGCATATGCCTATTTATGTGACACTGTACATTGATTTCTCTTCTTTTCTAGCTGTCTGTATCTTCCTAATGTACAGTTGTTCTAAAGAGTTATCATTGACAAAGGTTTGTTTGTCTTCCAGCTGCTTTGGCAAAGTTTGCCCCTCTGGCAGAGGTGGATAGGTATAAGACAGTGGAGGCTGGAAACCCCATTGTGCTGTACTGTGAGGTCTCCCAGCCTGCAGCAGATGTGCACTGGTTCAAAGATGGGCAGGAGCTTCACGGAGAGGAGGGGCTGAATATCCAGTCAGATGGCAACATGAGAAGAATCGTTATCCGATCTTCAGAGTACTCCCACTCTGGAATGTACACTTGCCAATTGAATGACGATGTCATTACCTTTAATGTGGATGTTGAAGGTAAATACCAGTTTGTAGTTTCTACATTTATTATACTAAAGCTAAACAATTTTCTAGTACATTACATAATCAAAAGCATGTGAACACCCCATCTAGTTGCTGAGTCTGGTGTTTCAGCCAAACACATTGCAAACAGGTGTATACAATATGATTAAGTAGCTACACTCAGTTCGCAATGCCAAGCATTGCCTGAAGTGGTGTAACATGCATCTTTACTGAACTCTTTACTGGAGCAGTGGAAATGCATTATGTGGATTGGCACAAATTCCCACAGACACACTTTAGCATCTGGTAACCCTTCCCAGATGAAGGTTTTCATAAGTTTTGTGGGCTTTATATTAATGCTGTATTAATAAAGGTTTGAAATGGAACGCCTATAAAGTTCTTGTAAGTGATATGGTCAAGTGTCCACATACTTTTATCATGTTGTGTTTGTGAACTAAGCGTCTTAGTATCAATGATATTACTGAAATTGCTAAAGACGATTGTGTGGCAGGCTTTAACAGCAGAGTTTGACTGAATCCAGACTTTACAGCTGGATATAATTGAGAACTTATTCTCATTACAACCTGCTTCATTTTATTAACCAAACACCCTAAGCACCAAGGGCCATCTTCCAGAGTTTGACGGAGAGGACCATGTCTGTTGATGCTGGACATCCCTTAGTCCTCCACTGTGAACTATCTAATCCTGACGCAGCAGTTTGCTGGCTCAAAGATGGGGAACTCCGCTGTTCCTAAAGTGGTATAGACATGCAGAGTAAAGGGAATACTAGGATTCTGGTCATCGAGTCTGCCGATCTCTACAACTACGGCACATTTTCCCTTTAATTTTTCTTTTTTTTCACAAGCAAGATTTTTGCACATTGACTACTATTGTTAATGCTTTTGAAATGCAGAACATGCACCATTTTTTGCTTAGTATTTCTACCTATCCTCTTTTCTCCTCCAATTTTCTTCTGTGCTGATACAACCTACGATGCACATTGCAGTAAACCCTGAGTATCTCATTTACAGTCTGAAACCTGTCTAATTGCATGGATAGGAATAAACTGAAACTAATGGCTGATTTATTGTGTGATAAATCATGTAACTAAATCACTCTCATAACTTGCAAATCCATGTAGGAGAAAACAAACAAAAAATGTTTTCTTAATTTAAGCATTTATATAAATCGACTTTTTTTTGGGGGGGATTTTGTGTTTGCATTATTATTAGGTGCTAAGAAAAAAAGACTGAACTTAGTCACTGTTGGTTTATCATTAAGAAAGCAGTATGTTTGATTACTCTTGACTGTTTTTTTAAATGCTGCACTTCATTGATGGTGACTGACAATCTAAGACAAGTTTAAAAGCAGTTATGCATGACAAATCAGACAATATCAGACAATAGACAATTATCCAATTCTGTCTGATTGTCTGATATGACTGCATTCTGATTTGCAAAGGAATGCATTGTGATATGACTGTATTTGATCATATCATGTTTTAGTCCACATGGGACAACAAAAAAAAATCCTTTATTGTGAATAAAGGTATGACTAACATGTAATCATGGGTGGGTGACTAACTGAGTAATAAGCCTGTGGTTTGAATGGTTAACATCTTTCATACTTATATTTACTTTTTCCCAGCAAA
Organism: Prochilodus magdalenae; assembly: GCA_024036415.1. Taxonomy (NCBI): domain Eukaryota; kingdom Metazoa; phylum Chordata; class Actinopteri; order Characiformes; family Prochilodontidae; genus Prochilodus; species Prochilodus magdalenae. The sequence goes on along the minus strand of JAMWET010005205.1, from coordinate 17,667 downwards.
AAGCTAATCAGTTACTAATTCTTGATTTATTTTTCACAAACTACATTTGTTCATATCAACCCATGTTGATTTTATGAATGTCTCTGATTCTGGAAGGTCCCCCGGTGGCATTTAAAGAAATCCCAACAGAGGAGAGGCAGAAGAGCACTATGGAGCTGGACCCTGTGGTGCTGCACTGCGAGATCTCCCGGCCCAACACTACTGCTCGCTGGCTCAAAGATGGAGTTGAGGTCCTCCAGAGTGACAACGTCACCATCCAAGCAGAAGGCACCATGCGCAGGCTCATCATCCGTTCGGCACAGCTGAGTGACGCTGGCGCCTACACATGCCAAGCAGGAGACAACACTATGTCCTTCACTGTCAACATTAAAGGTTGTTGCTGATAAAGTGCAGTTTGATATATATGCTGTCCAGAACAAGAGCTAGATTCACACAACTAGCCTAAAATGTATCTGTTCATGCTCTGCACACAGCCTCTACAAACAACAATCTGCTGCATATTTTAATGCTCATTTTCATGTCATATTGACTTCTGTTCTATGTAGATGTATTAATAGAGGAGTATATGATTCTGGAGAATAATTTTTCATATTTGAATGCTCCTTTAAAAGCTCCAGCCCCATATTTGTGGGTATGAATTCCTGACATGAATGTTACTAGCACTTATTTTTTTGTGGGCACCCTTCAGCTGTATGTATGTAGCGCTAAAGCACACTATGGCACCGCAAGTACTGCTATTGAGGTTGTGGTTTGGTTACTATCAGAAACATTAACAAATTGAAAAAAAATACTGACCTACTGAAAGTTTGACACAGCAAAAAGAAGTTAATGTTGCATCAGTTTCTTGTTACAGCTTTTCCTTACACCTTAAATGGTCTAGCAGTTGCATTCGGAACCCAATAGGGACCAAATTTTAGGCTTGTTAGGCATGAGGAGAATTGTTATCCAATCTTCAGAGTATTCCCACTCTGGAATGTACATTTGCCAATCGAATGACTATGTCATTACCTTTAATGTGGATGTTGAAGGTAAACACGCCATCTAGTTACAATTTTAGGCTTGTCAAACTATCAGATATCTCTCCACCATTGAAACACCTTGCCATCAACTCTAGGAGGTCTTTCAACTGTTGAAAGTTCCTTGCCTGACAGGTCTTCATATCTTCTCCTGTTTGACTGTTTCTCGGCCTTCTGTCCTGCTTTACGATGCATGGAGTTTAGCATGTAACCCCTCTTCTTCTCCCTGTCTTGTGCACCCTGTATTACTAATTACCAAGTTTACTGATTTTAAGCTACTGATGATAAGATTTCCAGCCTGGCTACAAAAATAGCTACAAAACAATAAATCTATGGGTGGAGCGTGAATTAGATTAAATTAGATTGCAAGTTGGTCAAACCTCTACAGAATGCATCTGACTGTGGAATCACAATTTAAGGAAATTATTTATGGAGTCTGACTAGAGATAATTGAATTCAGTCCTGTAGCTGAAGGATTGATTTGGATGTTGTTAATTTTGTGCATATTTGTTTTTTTTTAACATTGAACAGAGCCGCCGGTAATGATTGTGGACCCTAAAGATGATGTTCGTATGGATCGCTATGTCTCAGAGAAGATCATTCTGAGCTGTGAGCTCTCCCGCTCCAACGGACAAACGTGCTGGTTTAAGGATGGCCTGAAAGTCAGTGACAGCAAGAACATTCAGCTGAGCTCTGAGGGACCATACAGGAGGCTGACTATTCTGTGTGCCTCCAGGAAGGACTCGGGAGAATATGTGTGTGACACAGGAGGTGACTCTGTTTTCTTCCAGCTTAGCGTCACAGGTGAGCACTACAAAATAAATTATACCAGGGCACATACTAAACTTAGGGATGTCAACTGTCCACTCTGTGCTGCTGTTGAGAAAGTAGTGTTTGACTTCAGAAATTTCCAAATTTCCAATTTCCAGTTTAAGTCAAACTTAAATCATATGTAAACATTGAACCAACTTAAATTTAGTATTTGTTGCAGTCCTGGTGTGACATTCTTCTTCTGCGATAACTTAAAATGTTTTAGAGCATCGTCCAAATACCTTAAAACAACAGACTGTCCAGTACTGAGATGCCTGGTAATCATCTGCCCCAGAGAATTTAGTTTCAATACACCCAGTTGTAATATTCAGAAGCTTCTGAAGAACTAGAACTAAACTCTCCAGGACGGTAGATCACCAAGACTAGACAGCCCAGTAGAGTATCTTATGTGTCTTTGGTTTCCTCATTGTGACTTGGCATGACTCCTTAGTGTAACAACTTTATGAACTCTTTTTGTCAACCCTCATCAATCAGAAGCTCCAGTGCGCATCGTATCCCCAAGAGAGTCTGAGGTGGAAGTGTGTCTCCTGGCTTCAGAAAGGCTGGTGCTGAGCTGTGAAATCTCCAAGAAAGAGGCAGACGTCTGCTGGTACTGTGACGGCCTGGAGGTAGAGGACCGTGAGGGGCTCTTAGTGGAAGAGGATGGGGTTCACCGCAGGCTGATTATACCTCGTACTACCACAGACGACTCGGCAGAGTATGTGTGTGAAACTGCAGATGATTCTGTGACCTTCTGGGTAAAAGTGGAAGGTAAATTAACCATTGGACTTGGTGTTTGTATAATGGCTATTTATTTACCCTCTTAAACCTCTGTGTCTAAATAACTTTTAACTGTTTATACAGGTGGTGTTGGTTGGTGCATGACTTGGTTTATTAAGAAAGGTTTGCCAGTGAAATGAGTCTGTGACTGTTAATATATCCTTGTTGTTGTTGTTGTTCTCAGAGGCCCCTGTAAAACTCTCCACCTCAAAAAAGACAGAAAGCATTGTCCAAAATTTTGCTGGGAAAGCTGTGGTCCTGGAGCTGGAGGTGTCTCGTGAAAACGCAGAAGTGTGCTGGATGAAGAATGGAGTGAAGGTGGAGGAGAACAGCAACATCACCGTCGAAATGGAGGGCTTAGTCCGCAAACTAGTGATTCATTCACCAACACTAGCAGACTCCGGTCTCTATACCTGCAATGCTATCGATGACACAATGGATTTTCAAGTCAAAATTACTGGTATGCTAATTCAGTCTGGTATACATTACAAATCCTACCAAATTAGAGATGCTTTAGAGAACACTGGAAAACAATTGCATTAAGAGAAATAAGTCTCTCTTAAAATACCCAGATTGGGGTGCATTACTAGTAAAACTTTTAATAATACTTGCTAACCCCTTATTTCAATCTGCCATATAACTTTGACCTAACTTTACCATAAACACGGAAGACATCACATGCTGTCATTACCTGTCATGATACCTTTTGGTCAGTAATATAAAAATGTCATACCATGAAAGTGAACATGATGGTTGATTAACTGCAATAACATAGGCCAGCTTGGTATCATAGCATTTTAGAAGGGGAATGACGAAAGAGGTTATATAGTGAATCTAACCTAAACTACCGAAATTAATTATGTTGAATTACAATGTTCTGTAAAGCTTTTTCAGGTCTAGCAACAGTTGTAATTGACTAAATTTGTTTGGCAAAACCATTTACAAGTGTCAACAAAGACAGCGTGTAACAGGTATAGAATATGTATAATAAGTGTATGGTTATATAATCTCAAAAATTCTCAAAAACATCCCTTGGCCTTAATGCTGCGAGGGAGGCCAATTTAGGCAAACATCTTTGGATGCCTGCAAGAACAAAACAGATTTCATGATGAAGCACAACAAATGAGGCCTTGAAAAGACAACTATACCTATATCTTGCAAATAACATTACATCACTTTTTTGCCTTGCTGGCTTTAACTATATGCTATATGGTCAAAGGTATGTGGGTGTCTGGCCATCACACTTAAACACACTTGTTAGACATTCCATTATGAAATCATGACCGTTACTATGGAGCTGACTCCATGATGCTAGTATGGTCCATTGCTTCATGGCTGTGCTGTTGTACTACTTCTAAATAATAATGGCCTATGTATGATCCAGATGTCCGCACTTGAAGACACTTGAAGATAATATGTGTGACACAGATCTAAAGAGGCCACTTTGAGTCTGTAATGTGAATGCAGCAATAGACATAGTCACATTAGCATTAAAAAAAGACTTTCCCTTGGCCAATTTCATTCCAGTGGATCTCTCATTGACCTTGTCTGATCTCTTCTTTCTCTGTTAACAGAGGCACCACTGAAAATCCTGAAGAAAGATGAGATTAAGACAGAGTACAAGGCTCTGCTGTCTGATGACATTGTGCTGGAATGTGAATTGTCCAGGTCAAATGGGGAGGTCAAATGGTACAAAGATGGTGATCCTATTGAGGAAAATGAGCGCTTTTGTTTTGAGGAGGAAGGTGCTTTCAGATCCCTGGTCATCCTTTGTGCAGAGTTGGAGGACTCTGGGGAATATTTGCTTGACGCGTATGATGACAGTATTTCCTTTCATGTCACTGTGCAGGGTATGCTTTAGAAATGCATTACTTTGAATAGATGCTATTTGTGTACATGAATATTCTGAGTACTGTAATGTTGTTTGGTATATTTTATCCCCTAGAGCCTCCTGTGAAAATTCTAGGAAACACTGGGCAGCCTGATGTCCAGGAAATGGTGGCAGGTGATGATCTGATCCTGGCTTGTGAAGTGTCCAGAGTGAACGCGTCTGTTCAGTGGGTCTTTAACGAGAAACATCTGCTCCCTGACTCTCGCACATGCATTGACAATTATGGCACCCTACACAAACTCGTAGTATCCAATATTCAACCTTCGGACTCTGGCAAATACATGTGTGATGCAGTTGATGACAAAATGATCACTGTAGTTAAAGTCCAAGGTATGAAACCCAACAACACTGTTTACATAAAAAAAAAACAATCCAGTTGAGGTCGTGATTCCTTTTGTATTTGATACATAATGGTGAGAATGCCAGTCTTTATATGTTAAATGCTATGTGCAAATGTGTTTCCTTACAAAAAGCATTTCATCAGTTTTTAATTCATAGGTGATAGTGAAGGAAAAATGCACACTGAATAAAAGTATTTAGGCCTTGCTTAATTGTCTTCCAAAAAATGTTTTCCCCAGGAAAAATACTAAATAAGGTGGCCGTAAGTGGAAAAAATAAATTTATTAAGTATTAAATGCATCTCTCCAAAATTCATTCAGGCAATTCCTCAACCAAGATAATAAAATACAGTATATTTGTATAAAAATACATTTACATGCTATATTAAAAGAAATGGAAGAAACAGTACAAAAGATTTAAAAAGAAAACTGCTATTAACCAAGTAACATGTACATACTGTATACATCTTTCGACTATGACTACACCATGTTGTACAAAATATAAATGTTTTTTTTAATATTTAATATATATTTTTTTATAAATAAACCAAGTTTTTCTCAAAAAATGTTTAAAAAATGTTTTTGGATGAACAGTATTTGTAAAAATTTCATGCAAGGGACCTTTTTAGAGACCTTGGATTTCCATTAAAACTATATTTTTTTATATTTCAGACTTTAGAATAAGGTATTTCAGATTCAACCAGGTTTACAGCCTAACCATTTTGAAAAAACTGAGGAATTCATTTTTCAGAGAGGATAAAATTATTATATTTTTCTTCAATACATTTGTAACAACAAGATAAGTAAGAACAGAGAAGTAGAGGGTGTAGAACAGTGTAAATGTGGCTTTTCTCAGAATTTCATAAAACTTGTTGGATTTTTGCCTCCTCCAGAGCCTCCAGTAGAGTTTCTGGAAAAACAAGATATGATCATGGTTACGGGTTATGAGGCGGAGAGCATTGTTCTGACCGCCATGGTGTCTAGACACAATGCCCAAGTGCGCTGGCTCAAGGACTGGACGCCGGTCAGTGGGGAACGCTTCCACGCAGACAGTCAGGGTCTGACCCGCACTCTCACCATCGACCCTTTGAAAAGGTCAGACGGTGGAGAGTACACATGTGATGCCAATACCGATGAGCTACACTTCAGCCTGCTGGTCAAAGGTTAGAAGCTTCATTTGACACAACAAAAACAAATCAAATAGCAAAGTAAAAAGCCACACATTGAGAACCTCTGTCATAACAAGAATCTATCGACTTTATGAATATGATACAACCTCCCGCTTCTGTACAATAGTAAACAGCAGTTTATTTTCATGATTACTTTATAGAATGACATGAATAATGCTTCTGAGTTTTTGAAAGTAATAAGTACATTATAGTGAAGCTTATTTTATACAGTTAAATAGTTACTATATAAAAAAACATTGTATACAAATGTATATTGGAACCTTTCTACTGGATTAATATCAGAGTTCAAAGCACATTTAGAGTAAACTCCTTTATTTCCACTCAGTTTTGTGTGTTTCTGTTTGTTGTGTTCATTCAGAAATGCGCATAAAATTTGTGAAACCACTGTTTGACACTGTGGCCCATAAGGATGGCATGATTACTCTGCGCTGTGAGGTCTGTAAGCCTAAAGCTGATGTACAGTGGCTAAAGGATGGCATTGAAATCATTCCCAGCCGCCGTTTTTCCATCCGGGCTGATGGTGTGGGGAGAAGTCTTACCATCCACCGCATCACCAAAGAGGATGCAGGAGAGTATACTTGCGAGTCCAGGGATGATTGCACCACTGCTAGGATCAGGGTGGAGAGTAAGTTGCAACTCCATATTGGATAGATCAAGAATTATTTTTTACAAAGACAAAACATTATCGAAGGCATTTAAGCTACAGCAGCTACATCCACTCCTTCTACTACTCTGAGCCATTTTTGCATAAACATAAAAGCTATGAATAAAAGTAAAAGCAAATTTGCACATTTTTAAAAATTGATTAGCTAAGACCCAAATATTAATAGTGTAATCCACATAAGAAAGGCAGAAATTACAAAAACATAATCAGAGACCAAATAATTTACTGTACTAATATGTACATTCTAATGAAGTCTATTTTGTACTACAATAAAATATACTATTTAATAGGATCTTTCCCTAGATCAGATTTATGGTTTCCCAGGGTTACACACTGGTGCCTATAAGAAGGGTATTTCTGGGCCAAGTGGTTTTGGCATTAAGGCCAATGTGGATTTAAAATAAGTGTAAGAGCAGAAATAGTGCTGTGTTTTTCTCTAAAGGACATTTAGTTAGTACAGAAAGACATTAATCTGATTAGGCTTTTCTAATAGTAGAAGTGCATTTATTCCTTCACTCCCTAAATATAAGCCAATTGTCTGGCATTACATTTACACCTCCTCTATGTGCTGTCTTCCTGCAGTGCCCCGTGTGGTGGAGTTCCTGACTGAGCTCCATAACACCACTGTAATGGAAGGTGAAGAGGCTACCTTTAAGTGTGTGGTGTCTCCTGATGACGTTCAGATGGTCTGGTTCATGGATGGAGAGATCATCAAACCCAGTGAACGTTTCATCATTGAGCAGAATGGCCTGTGTCACATGCTGATCATCCGTAATGTCCAGCTCCTTGACTCTTCCAGGATCACAGCAGAGGCTGAGGGAGTGCTTTCCAAAGCCAGCCTGAGAGTCCAGGGTGAGTAGAAGCGCTGTGAATTATGAAAGCAGGATTACTCAGGTAGATTTATGATTACCATGTTCCTGAAGCCCACAGACATATCTGTTTACATATTACTAACATCAAAGTTGAATCTCTGTTAGTCCAGCCAAATGTGGTACATTTTAAGTCAGTTAACCATTAAGAGTATAGGGTTGTTATAAATGTTTAGCTATCATTTTTTTATTGAGCTGAACTGAGAAGAAAATAAAATTCCTCTTATGCTGTGTTTTGGACTGTTTTGCAGAGGCTCAGGTAATGTTTACTAAGAAGATGGATGCAGTAATAGCTGAGGAGTTTGGAGAGGCCACGCTGGAAACTGAAGTCAGTTTGGAGTCAGGGGAGGTACAATGGATGCGGCAGGGTGTGGTCATCCAGCCAGGACCACGCTACTCACTGGCCCAGAACGGCTGCATTAGAAGCTTGAGGATCACCAACCTCAGCCTATCTGACCGTGGCACATACCGCTGTGAGACCCTCCATGACCGCACACAAGTCAAATTGAACGTGGAGCGTAAGTGTGGATTTTACACAGCACTGATTAAAAAATGTCATGTTTTTAATCACATATCATATATGTCACGATTAGATTAACCTTCATTAATCACCTGGGATAGAAAAGCATGAACTATTTCTCTGAAAAACTGCCAGAAAAACTCCATAGAAAGTTAAAAACTCAGAAGTGCTCAGATTTGAAATCCTTCTGTTCAACATCATGTTTTATACGTTTTTTAATGTGAAAATAAGTTAACACCACAGGAGACAAATTTAAACATGATATTGTTCTACAAATTCTATTGCATAATTTTTGCAGACTTGGAAAAACATAAGAAATAACATGTGCCATAACTTTTGTGTAGGGCACAAATTTTGTCCCCATATGCTAAAATCAGCAAACCCCAATCATACACTAAAATGTGCATACATTTGTACTGTGTAGAGGATGTGCACTTATTGGAATTAGGCCATAAAAAAAGACCATCTCTGAACCCCCTTCTCTCTCCACCCTATAAATAAATCCACTTCTTGTAACACAACAGTAAGAGTATTTTTACTATATTTTTGCTAAGTAGCAAAAATGAAGCAACCAGAAGTGGGTAATCAAACCTGATGATACTGAATTCAAACAGAATATAAATGTAATTCATTACAAAACAATTTATAGCAATGACAGTAGCCTTATAGCTCTAGACTTCTGAGGGTTAATGTGATAGAAGAACAGGCATTATGATGATTCAGCCTGTGCCTACTTGTGCTCTAATTATGATAGTTGATCTGCTATTACTTTTTCTCTTTTCAAATATGTTTATAAATAGCAGTAGTGTTGTGAATTGTCACTAAAGAATCAAGTCATCTTTTTAAATGTAGAGAAAAAACAAGACTTGGTTGACATACAGGACCGTGCTATAGTTTGGAATAATTCTTTTCAGTAAAGTAAAATTTGATGCAAATAACTGTAAAATAACTATGACATTACTATATAACTTTATAGGTTCTAAAAATATAGCAAGAATTTGTGGGGGAAAAAAAGTTGAGATTTTAGTTAGCATTGTTAAATCTATAGAACATCAAGAATGAAATCAAAACAACATTAATACTCAGGATGTCTTATATTTCAAATGTGCTAAACAAATTTCAAGGCAGAAATCCTAATAAAGACACAGGATGTGTGAACAGAATCTCTGTATTTAATTTACCATTTAATAAGCTTTGCCATACATAGGAACACATCCTGTAGTAGCATTACATCTGCATAGGATATTGACTGTACACAGCTCAGTCTTTTGGGTTGTGGTACATACTTTATTACTTAAGGCTCGACAGGTTGAATCAGGTTGAAACCTTGCTGAAAGTGTTCTGGCTAACCACTTAACCACCTAAGCAGTTTCACAGTATCCTTTTGCTGCCTGACCTCTGCTTTTGGTATGTGGCACAGTGCTATCACATACAAAAATAAACTTGTCCTGCTGCCTGGATAAAGCCTGTTTGTGTGAGAGGAGACTGATGAAACATTGGTATGTCATTTTAGAGAGGGTAGTGTGCAGCTACCACTGCTTTAGGAGACACTAGACATGCACCCTATTCATGTGCTATTTGGATACTGGAAGTGGTACTCAGTATTTCCTGCCAAAATTTTTAACTGGATATGATACGAGAAAAACTATAGATCCCGTCTGATCTAATCTAAACTTTTTACCTAAAAAACATTTCTTGATTATTGTGTAAGATAAGTTCATTTGTCTTGTATCCCTGCCCCTCCGTGACCTTTCAGGGACCAGATAGTGCACATCCATAGCCCCACATGCATATCCTACAGGTCAGTGCAGCATTCTTCAGCTTCTATGAGATATGGACCCACCAAAGTTCCTTGGTTAGCACCACAACATCACACACAGAGCCTTTAACACTTATGAGGTTACAAACAGGTTCCTAGAAGATTGGCAACATGTGGTGTGGTCCAGTGAGTAAAGGTACCAGTTATTTAAACCCTCTATGGTAGGGTTTGTGTGTGGTGCATTATACCCACAAGGGTGGAAAATTGAAACAGATACGTCAATTTCAGTAAATGATGTGGCCTGCACATTAAGCTAACATAAGTCCAATCAAGGCATTTCACTATCATGCCTTGTTCAAACTTTGCTAATTCACATTGCCTTGCCATGAGCATGCTGCCCAGGGATCAACCACACTCACAAGATAATGACATACTGGTGTGGGCATTCCCAAGCCATCCCCTAAGTTAAGGCCATTTCATAAAGAATTCACATACTGCTGTTCCATGGCTTTTGCTATACCAGTGTAATGCCTTGGGCTTAAATAGATTATCACATATTCCTTATAAATATCTGTTTTTTATTTTACTTTTTTTCTGTGAGATTGCACTTTGAAATACTATGTTAATATTATCCCTATATAGTGTGGTGGAAAAAAGTATTCAGTTTCACTTGCTACTAGGCTAATTAATGGAAGCTAATTAAACCCAATAACACATACTTTATGGCTAAGCTGATGGACAGGTTTTGGCCCATGCACGTTTCACCTTATCTCTCCAGGCTGTTACATGATTGCTGGTGACGAGTTCCACAGCTGCAGTGTCGTCAGCAAACATGAGTCATGCAGCACAGTCGTGTGTGAGCAAAGTTTAGAGTACTTGGCTGAGTGTTCTGAAAAGATATTGCGAATGTTGTGGAAGTGCAGTTATATGTAGGAGCTGAAGTTGCCTTCCTATTCGTCAAATTGTTTTGCACATTTTCTGCTCCACCTTAATAGTTCTATTTTTATTTTAAAACGTCACCTTGCGTGTTTAATGTAACTTCAGACTACTGCATATGGTGGTGCATGTGAATGATCGGGCTATAATTACCTGGAGGGTGTGTGACAGAATTCATAGATTGAGAATAGGTGGTACAGTGCAGTAAATGTTTTGATGTACAGATTACATTAAATGATAGTGGTGCTCTGATAGGACTGAGAAGAAGGCCTTTTAGTTTTATTAGTTGATTCATTGAATAATTCTGCGACAATAATTAGTTATGAAAGTCATTAGTTGCAGGTGTTTGACAGCATCTCCTAGTAAAAACGTCTAAAAAGGAAGTGAGTAAACAATTATAAGGTGAGTTGGTGCTGATTGGATATCCTCTGTGTGAATTGCACATCAACTACTGATATGATGGTTAAAAAGATCGTTTTGACTTTTAAAGCCAGGAAGATTTCCATATGCAAAGGGCTGATGGACACAGAGACATTTGAGAGAGAAACAGCCTCGTTCGAGGTGGAGCTGTCCCATGCGAACGTGGAAGGCGTGTGGCAGAAGGATGGTTTGAGGGTCAAACCCAACAATAACTTTCGGGTCAGCACCAATGGATGTGTGCATGGCCTCACACTCACCAACCTCACCCTGGAGGACACAGGCACCATCACCTTCTCTGCAGAGGGGCTCCGGATCTCTGCACAGCTATTGGTCAAAGGTGGGCGGCTTACACCACCCTTTGAGATTTCACTAGTGGTGGCCTATATAATGATGCCATATGCACAACTAAGAAGCTTGCAGTTACTATTCAAAGTTTGGATGAAACTTCAGTTCTTTTCTGGAGAAAATGTGTTGTCCCTTCCATCCTTCAACCTACATTGTAGAACCTCTTTTAAAATAAAATAATCTCATAATTATATTCCAACCATAGTAGTGTAATTTAATGCAATGAAGGAAGGGTAATTGAAATGATCATTTGAATACAAGTCATCTGCTTACGGTCATACACTTTAAAACACCAGCATCATCACTGAAAGCATCACAGATATCTCCTAGGCTCTGGCATCTAAATTTCTTCTTGAGTCACACATATTTAATACACAGAGCCTTGCCATGAAAGGTGCTAAGACATCAGCTCATGTTTAAGTCATCCAATAGCTCTTGGATGAGTCATCAGGACAAAAGCATAACAACAGCCTGACTTTATCACATAGCTCTAAGCTGAAATTTACATTTACATTTAAGGTATTTAGCAGACGCTCTTATCCAGAGCGACTTACAACCGTGCTTAGTGTTCCGATGGATAATGTTCCAGCTTAAGGAAATGTAGCCTGTGTACTGCATGCAACTGGACAGTATAATATATGTGAGTTTTGTGAGTCCAAATTCAGATTCAATACAGAATTCAGTAATATTCTGTCTTTAATTAATTGCTCAGTGTTCTGTAATTGTCATGACTGGAGCAGTGTGTAAGATATGCAAGATGACCTGTTGAGTTTATAGTCCAAACAATAGGGTGACATATCACCAAAGTGTTCATTTAAAATGTGTTCTTACAAAAGAGGTGTTATGGAATGACAGGATATACGTCATAACTTAAATATATAAAATTATTTAATAGAAAAACTATGAGAAGAAAAACTTGTCATGTCATTGATCTATCCACATGAAATATTTAAGAGTCTTTATTTTTATTTGACTCACCTCAAAGTGAAACAATGGAAAAATGTTTTATGTGCAGAGACTCCAGTGACAATCATAAAGAAGCTGTCTGATATTCAACTAGAGGAGGGCTCACCTGTCACGCTGGAGTGTGAGCTGTCCAGGCAAATTGTGGAAGTCAGATGGCTAAAGGTATTGCTACACTAGAGCTCTCTATAAAAGCATGTGTATGTATAATATGTCTGTTCTCTGATACAGCTGTACATTTCTAACGGCAGAATGGATTGGAGCTTAAGTCAGACAAAGGCTTGAGGATCTACTCAATGGGTCGTAAGCGCTGTCTGCAGATCATGCAGACAAGCGTCAGTGACTCTGGCCTCTACAGCTGCGAAATTGGCGACCTCTGCACATTCTGCAAGCTTGATATCTATGGTATGGACTTTGTTGTAACATTCCTTGCCCATTACCTGTCATTGGTTATTGTATTGAGGGAGTGGACAGTATGGCAGGTATGGCTAATTATGGCCTCTTTGTAATAAAGCACACGGCTGATCAGGGAGATTAAAAGCAACAGTCCCTCCCCAGTTGTGTGATTGTTAATGCTATCAGCATAACTTGAAAATTGGCTTTTCATGGAAAGGTACAATACAGAAAAAATGTGATCTTCTCCTATGCTGGGGAATCTTCTTGACCATGATACATTGCCAATCATACATTATGCTTAGGCTTACATTTTTACCATCTAAAAATAGAATGAAGCTTTCCTGCTCAACAACTTCTACAGTTTAGAGTTGTTCTGATTCAGGATTTTTTATAGCCTAGAGTTACATATGTGTTAATGCTCAGTTTGGAAATCTACAATACTGTTGTAAAATACTGTGTGTAGTAAAAATGCTGACAGTTTTTAAACTTGTCCAAGTTTATATTGTCTAAGGCCACTAGAGAAAATGCTTCTCTTTTGCATTGTTTTCTCACTGGATTAACTGTTCATTGCAAACTACACTGCTCAAAAAAATAAAGGGAACACTTAAACAATACAATATAACTCCAAGTAAATGAAACCTCTGTGAAATTAAACTGTCCACTTAGGAAGCAACACTGAATAGACAACAGGTGGAAATTATTGCCGATTAGCAAGACACACTCAATAAAGCAATGGTTCTGCAGGTGGGGACCACAGACCACTTCTTGGTACCTATGCTTTCTGGCTGATGTTTTGGTCACTTTTGAATGTTGGTGGTGCTTTCACACTCGCGGTAGCATGAGACGGACTCTACAACCAACACAAGTGGCTCAGGTAGTGCAGCTCAACCAGGATGGCAACTCAATCCGAAGCTGTGGCAAAAAGGTTTGCTGTGTCTGTCAGCATAGTGTCCAGAGCCTGGAGGCGCTACCAGGAGACAGGCCAGTACACCAGGAGACGTGGAGGAGGCCGTAGGAGGGCAACAACCCAGCAGCAGGACCGCTACCTCCGCCTTTGTGCAAGGAGGAACAGGAGGAGCACTGCCAGAGACCTGCAAAATGACCTCCAGCAGGCCACAAATGTGCATGTGTCTGCACAAATGGTTAGAAACCAACTCCATGAGGATGGTATGAGGGCCCAACATCCACAGATGGGGGTTGTGCTCACAGCCCAACACCGTGCAGGATGCTTGGCATTTGACAGAGAACACCAGGATTGGCAAATTCGCCACTGGTGCCCTGTGCTCTTCACAGATGAAAGCAGGTTCACACTGAGCACATGTGACAGAGTCTGTAGACACCGTGGAGAGTGATCTGCTGCTTGCAACCTCCTTCAGCATGACTGGTTTGGCAGTGGGTCAGTAAATGTGTGGGGTGGCATTTCTTTGGAGGGCCGCACAGCCCTTCATGTGCTCGCCAGAGGTAGCCTGACTGCTGTTAGGTACCGAGATGAGATCCTCAGACCCTTTGTGAGACCATATGCTGGTGCGGTTGGCCCTGGGTTCCTCCTAATGCAGGACAATGCTAGACCTCATGTGACTGGAGTGTGTCAGCAGTTCCTGCAAGATGAAGGCATTGAAGCTATGGACAGGCCCGCCCGTTCCCCAGACCTGAATCCGATTGAGCACATCTGGGACATCATGTCTTGCTCCATCCACCAACACATTGCACCACAGACTGTCCAGGAGTTGGCGGATGCTTTAGTCCAGGTCTGGGAGGAGATCCCTCAGGAGACCACCCGCCACCTCATCAGGCGCATGCCCAGGCGTTGTAGGGAGGTCATACAGGCACGTGGAGGCCACACACAATACTGAGCCTCATTTTGACTTTTTTTTTTAAGGACATTACATCAAAGTTGGATCAGCCTGTAGTGTGTTTTTCCACTATTTTGTGTGTAACTCCAAATCCAGGCCTCCATTGGTTAATAAATAAATAATAAATAATAAATAATTTTATAAATAATAAAATAGATCTCGAGATTTTCTAGGTTGTCAGGCTTTCTGATCCTGTTTAATATATATTAACATATATGTCAACATATACATTGTGCATCCCATATGCTAACCACTAATTCCTCTGCTGTGGGTTTCAGAGCGGGAGTTGGAAATCATCACTGAGCTGGAAGATTTGTGCATTAAGGAGGACCAGAATGCTGTGTTTATGTGTGAAGTGTCTATGGAGGACATGCCTGGAGAGTGGTACAAAAATGGCTATAAGATGCGGTCTAATAGCACCATCAAGACTCGGAGAGAAGGTCAGCATGTCCTTTAGTCATTAAGTGGTTAAGACTTTAAGAAGTACAAAGGGCAACTTACTGTTCTTCGTAATCTTTTTCTTCTTATTATTATTATTATTAAGTTGGCTTGAAAAAGCCAACTTACTGTTCTTCGTAGTCTCCTTCTTCTTCTTATTATTAAGTTGGCTTGAAAAAGCCAACTTACTGTTCTTCGTAATCTTCTTATTCTTATTATTATTATTCTGTACTGAAAATTTAAACAGTTACTCCTCCTACAGTTTTTGACGTAGAACCATGACGTTTTGCAGGATCCTATTCCCGAAAAGTGTGCTTGTTTTTTTTAAGCATTCCGACGTAAGGTTTTCCTACGGCAGCCGTTTTTCGGCCGATTTTTTTCCCATAGGGAATGAATGGCGGAATGTCGAGCCAATTCAAATTAAAGGGACTCTCAGCTACAACTATGGAGTTAAGGTGGAACAGTGAATTTAAGGTAATATTGAATTTAAGGTGGTATGAGTAAATTTAAGGTGGCAAGAAATTTAAGGTGGTAAGAGTGATATTGGGGTGGCAGAGAATTTAAGGTGGTATGATTGAATTAAAGGTGTCAGGGAATTTAATGTAGTAGGGAATTTAAGAGAGTAGGAGAGAATTTAAGGTGGCAGTAAAGTTAAGGTTGTAGGAGTGAATTTAAGGTGGCAATGAATTTAAGGTGGCAGAAAATTTAAGGTGGCAGAGAATTTAAGCTGGCAGATAATTTAAGATGGCCAGCAATTTAAGGTGGCATTGAAGCTCAGGTGGTAGGAGTGAATTTAAGGTGGCACTGACGTGAAGGTGGCAGTTAAGGTGGTACGATTGAATTTAACGTGGCAGGGAATTTAAGGTGGTAGGAGTTATTTTAAGGTGGCAGGGAATTTAACGGGGTAGGAGTGAATTTAAGGTGGCAGGAAATTTAAGGTGGTAGTGAAGTTAAGGTGGTAGAGCATTAAAGGTGGCAATAAGTAATTCAAGGTGGCAGTAAAGTTAAGGTGGTAGGAGTGAATTAAAGGTGGAATGGGATTTAAGGTGGTAATGTATTTAAGGTGGTATGAGTGAATTTAAGGTGGCAATAAATTTAAGGTGGAAGTGACGTTAAGGTGGAAAGAGTTAATGTAAGGTGGAATGGGATTTAAGATGGTAATGTATTTAAGGTGGAACTGAAGTTAAGGTGGTAGGAGAGAATTTAACGTTGTAGGTGTGAATTTTAGGTGGAATGGGATTTAAGGTGGTATGAGTGAATTTAAGGTGGCAATGAATTTAAGGTGGAAATGAAGTTAAGGTGGTAAGAGAGAATTTTACGTACCAGGGAATTTAAGGTGGAAGTGACGCTAAGGTGGTAGGAGTGAATTTAAGGTGGCACTGACGTTAACTTGGCAGTTAAGGTGGTAAGAGTGAATTTAACCTGGCAGGGAATTTAAGGTGGCAGTGAAATTAAGATGGTAGGAGTTATTTTAAGGTGGCAGGGAATTTAACGTTGTAGGTGTGAATTTTAGGTGGAATGGGATTTAAGGTGGTATGAGTGAATTTAAGGTGTAAGCGAAGTTAAGGTGGAAAGAGTGAATTTAACATAGCAGGGAATTTAAGGTGGTAATGTATTTAAGGTGGTATGAGTGAATTTAAGGTGGCAATGAATTTAAGGTGGAAATGAAGTTAAGGTGGTAAGAGAGAATTTTACATACCAGGGAATTTAAGATGGAAGTGAATTTAAGGTGGTGTGACCTTAAGTTGGCAGTTAAGGTGGTACGAGTGAATTTAACATGGCAGGGAATTTAAGGTGGCAGTTAAGTTGGTACGAGCGAATTTAACGTGGCAGGGAATTTAAGGTGGCAGTGAAGTTAAGGTTGTAGGAGTTATTTTAAGGTAGCAGGACATTTAAGGTGGTAGTGAAGTTAAGGTGGTAGGAGTGAATTTAAGGTGGAATGGAATTTAACGTGGTAATGTATTTAAGGTAGTATGAGTGAATTTAAGGTGGCATGAGTGAAATTAGTTGGCAATGAATTTAAGGTGGAAGTGAAGTTAAGGTGGTAGGAGTGAATTTAACGTAGCAGGGAATTTAAGGTGGAAGTGAAGTTAAGGTGGCAGTTCAGGTGGTAGGAGTGAATTTAAGGTGGAAAAGAAATTTAAGTGACAGTTAATTTAAGGTATTCCAGCTTTTAAGGTAGTTCAGCTTTTTAAACGTTTCAGCGTTTCACTAACTTTCCCTTTCTAGTTAAGTTGGCTTGAAAAAGCCAACTTACTGTTCTTCGTAATCTTCTTATTAAGTTGGCTTGTAATAAGAAGCTCACTTTTCGAAACTTTTCTCGTCCCACAGTTTTCGAGCTAGAACCTCCAAACTTCACACAGTTGTAGACCCCATAGCGTAGATTTATGCTTGTGCTTTTTGAAGCGATCCGACTTACAGATTCCGAACAGTTTTCCTCAGAAAACCGTTTTTTCCCATAGGGAATGACTAGGGCCCC
>JAMWET010005204.1:0-32261 GCA_024036415.1 Prochilodus magdalenae | reverse complement strand
GGCCAATTTTTGGAGTTTTGTGTGAAATTATTCACTTTGGCCTTTTTTCTCTCTTTTTGGTGTTCATCCCCAAACCAACCAAAAAGGGGGAAAAAAAAAAAATAAACGTCTATAACAAAAGGGTGTAGTTGCTAAATTATCTGGGAGATATACAGGGGTTTGGACAATGCAACTGAAACACCTGTCATTTTAGTGTGGGTAGGTCCTCATGGCTAAATTTGAATCCCTTGTTGATCCCACAGTGGGGAGATTTAGTCTCCAGCATTTAACCCATCCATGAAGTGTGAAAACCCACACACACACACTCACTAGTGAATCACAACACACTAGGGCGGCAGTCGAGCACACTTACCCGGAGTGGTGTGCACTCCTATCCACGGCGCGCCGGGGGGGAGCAGTTGGGGGTAAGGTGCCTTGGGCTCAAGGGCACCTCAGTCGTTACTGTCAGTTCTTCTTGGTGGTATGCTGACATCTACCCTGGATACCGTGGCTCTTGATACATCACAAAAGACTTGCTGTCTTGGTCACAGATGCGCCTAGCACGACGTGCACCCAACAATCTGTCCTCCTTTTGAACTCTGGTATGTCACCCATAAATGCTGTGTGCATTGGCAGTATTTTGGTCAAAAACTGTGGCTCCTAAATTGGGACCAGCCTGGTGGCCAATCTTCATTAACTGCACATTGCACCAGTAATTTTTCGAGTAGTGAAGGTTCAGTTAGCAGGTAAGAGCAAAATACTGGGCAATGCACATCTAGCATTATGGGACATACCAGAGTTCAAAAAGAGGGACAGGACTGTTGGTGCTACGTCTTGCTGGCTCATTCTGTGACCAAGACAAGCGAAGTCTTTGTGATGTATGCAAGAGCCACGTTATCCAGGGTAATGTCAGCTTACACAAAGAAGGACGAACCTGCCACCAGCCATCACGTTAGTGACCTGGCCACTATCCTTCAAGAAGAATGGCTTAAACTCCCTCTGACCACTGTGCAGGACACAGTATATGTCTATTCCCAAGACCAACTGACGCTGTATTGGCCGCAAAAGGAGGCCCCCTACACCATACTAATAAATGACTGTGGTCTAAAACCAGGTGTTTCAGTTTCATTGTCCAACCCCTGTAGTTCAATTTCTGGAAGAATGAATTCAGGGGTGCCAACACTTCACCATGACTGTACATATCCAGTATGAAAGAAAAGGACGCTGTATTTGAATGTGCTCAAAATTTATTGAAGATTTAAGAATCATCAAGGAGCTACAGTTTTTCACCCATGCACTGAATATTCGGTACTTTGTAGTGCAGCAGAGAAGGCGGAAGCGGAAAGAAATCCAACATTAATTCGGGAAATGAAAACTCTGTATCTGTCTAAGATGGGATGGGATGGGATGAGATGGGGAAGGGATAGGAAGGGATGGGATGGGATTGGATGGGAAGGTATGGGATGGATGGGGTGGGATGGGGGTGGGACTGGGATGAGATGAGATGAGAATGAGATGGGATGGGATGCGGATGGGATGGGATGGGATGGGATGAGATGGGATGGGAAGGGATGGGATGGGTGGATGAGATGGGATGGGATGGATGGAGTGGGGATGGGATGGGATGGATGAGATGAGATGAGATGAGATGAAGATGAGATGAGATGGGATGAGATGAGATGAGATGAGATGAGATGAGATGGGATGAGATGGTCATAGAGGATGGGATGAGATGGGATGAGATGGGATAGGATGGGATGAGATGAGATGAGATGGATGAGATGGGATGAGATGGGATGGATAGGATGGGATGGGATGAGATGGTATAGGATGGGATGAGATGGCGATAGGATAGGATGAGAATGAGATGAGATGAGATGAGATGAGATGGACAGATGGGATGAGATGGGATAGGATAGGATGAGATGAGATGAGATGAGATGAGATGAGATTGAGATGAGATGAGATGGGATGAGATGGGATGAGATGGGATGGATAGGAGGGATGGGGATGGGATGAGATGGTATAGGATGGGATGAGATGGGATAGGATGATTGATGAGATGAGATGAGATGAGATGAGATGAGATGTGATGGGATAGGATGGGATGGGATGGGATGGGATGGGAAGGAACGGGACGGGACGGGACGGGACGGGACGGGACGGACGAGACGGGGACGGGACGAGACAAGACGGACAGGATGAGATGAGATGAGGATGAGATGAGATGAGATGAGATGAGATGAGATGAGATGGGAAGTGATGGGATGGGATGGGATGGGATGGGATGGGATGGGATGGGATGGGATGGGATGAGGATGGGATGGGATGAGATGGGATGGGATTGGTATGAGATTGGATAAGATGGGATGGGATTGAATGAGATGGGATGAGTGGGAGGGATGGGATGAGATTGAATGGGACGCCTAAGGACGTTTAAGGTCTCGCTCCTTTCAAGCTGCCACGCAGTCCATGATGCTGTCGTCTCTGCCGATGAGCCACAGATGGCCGAGGATCGTAGGAAACATGCTTGACCTTCTGAGGATGCTGGACCTGGTGCCACCCAGTGCCAGCAGGGTTACTTGCTGAGACACCATCCCTGCAAGACACCAATCAAATCAGTCACTCGATACCACAAGCTAGACATAGGTGTCCCTACGGATGCAGCTACTACTTCCCAAACTTCCACGTACCTCTGATAGATATCTCCGTTGGAATTGACCCCATAGACTTGTCCTATCAGTGGGAAGACTTCGATCATGGAAAGAGCTCCAGATATCTAGCTCCCAGTTTAAGGAGCCAACACAGGCAGCAGTGGGAGGTCACTTCCTGGAATGTACAGTAGATTCAGACCTCAGGATACAGTGTATGTAACGGTTTTGTACTGTAACGGCGTAATATTCCGGTTGTTAGCTGGTTTATGTGCTGTCCAACTAAAGCTAATATAGCTAGCCTTATAGCGCCACCTTAGCCAGATAGCTAGCTCTCATCATTAGTCCTTTTCTGACAAACAAAGATGTGGCTTCATAGCGAGAAAGCACCCTGAAAACCCACAGGCACGATATCAAGCACCTGTAGGAGAGCCAGTTCGGCATTTGGCAGTAGGTGCTAACATTAGCTAGGTTAGCTGTAGGAACTGGAACTCAGTTTATCAGCTGCTGACATCTCCTCTTCTCTTTCTAACTACACACAAGGAATGAGCCTAGAACACAATCACTGAGAGGTGTTTGCGACTCAGGTCTATTCAACGGAACGATGAGACTCAGCCTCTGCAGCAGAGGCTACAAACCTGGACACAGCTTAATACAACTACACGTCTGTACCTCATTTAGAACCTGATGGCAGGTCAAGGTGAGGGACAGTGGGGACATCTGGGGAAGTGAGGAGACCAGCTGCCTGCATGCCGCGAAGTCTGGGAGAGGTATGTTGGCTCAGTCTGGTGTAGGCACTCTAGCTGCAAGTCCTGGGTCTTCTCGCCAGATTTTCCGTCTCATGAGGTGCCCAAATGTTTTCTGTTGGTGAAAGGTTCTGGCCTGCAGGCAGGCAAGTTCAGCACCCGGTTGTTGTGATGGATGCAGTATGTGCTTTAGCACTGTCCTGCCAACATATGCAAGGGCACCTTTATTCCAAGATATTGAATTCAAATCAAGATTCAGATTTTGATCCATCTGACCCCTGAACAGTTTTACATTTGGCCTCAGCCCCTTTTCAAATGGCCGTTGGCCCTAGAGAAGTCTGGCGGCGCTTCTGGATCATGTGGACATGATGCAGCCTTAACCTGCATTTGTGAGATAGCACAGTGAACTGTGAAGATCACAAACAGCCAATACTGACCGTCAGCCGTGTCCCTTGTGCACAGGGATTCCTCCGGACTCTCTTGGATCTGTCGCTGATGTTATGGTTGGATATATCCAAAGTCTCAAATAGTTCCACACAATTTTTAGATGAGACGTTTTTTGCAGATTGGTGAACCTCTGTCCATCTTACCATTCTGAGAAACTCTGCCTCTCCAACATTGTCTTTTTATACCCAGTCATGTGACTTAGTTTGCACTAATTGCTCCTTCAGCTATTTCTATTAGTACCACTGACTTTTCTAGCCTTTTGTTTCCACTGTGCCCCAATGTTTTTTGAGATGTGTTAGGTGCCATCGAGTTCCTCCCACCAAAGCCTAAGAGCACACAGCAAGCCCCTATATGGCTGTTTTAATGGACGTACTCATGGTGGCCGTCGTCTTCAGCACTGTGTTGTAGAGTTACCTTTCATGATAAAGATCCGTGGTCTGCAGAGTTGACTCCCCAGCAGCTGTTACGGACCACAGCTGTAGTACCTCAGCCTTCCTGGGAGTTGTGTCCAGGAGAACTTTGCCCCCAAAGAAGGCAGAAGATCTCATCCTCAATGTTGACACCTGCTGGAGAGATCATTCCTCCTGCATCCACTGCTTCAGCAGACCTTGGAAACAAAGCCAGACAAAAAGGAAGTACAGAAGTGTGGTACCAGGGTGGACGGAATTAATGCTACTCCATGTTACAGAGGGACCTTTAGGATCGTGAATGCGTCAAAAGAATAGTTGTACAAACAGCTGCAACCAGAAGGGAGTCAACCGAACAGGAGTGAGACTTTGACACATAGGCGAGACATGCTAATGATTCAAGTTCTCACACTCGGCTGTGCATGTGACATACACGCGAGGACGGGTCTTATCCCTGTCTACCTGACCCAGCACCACCACTACAGACCTCCGAGAGAGCAGTGGTGTCCCTCCATGAGTCCTCCTGTTTGGTGCAGCACCACATCGGGCAGACGGCTGCACCACGCGCAGGACTACATGCACACAGACCGTTACCACGACTGTCCTTAACACCACGTCACCGTCACCAAAAGACTGCAGTGGTGTCGTAACCAGACTGTCATGAGTCAGTGACTCAGAATGGCAGTGGGTCATCTTCAGTGACGGGTCCAGCTTTAGTCTTGGTGTGAGACGCCCAACGAATCCGTGTGTGGAGGCACCGTATGGTCAGCACCGCAGAGGGGGGATCAGCGGTCACGGTTACTGTCATGCGTCCAGAAGGCCTGGTGTCCCTCCACCCTCCACCCCTACCGCACCATCTGCAGGAACTGTGTGAGGATGTTCAAGCTGCATGGGATGGATTATCCAGGACACATCAGGAGACCTCTACCAGCTATCCATACCGAGACGTCTGGCGTATTGGGTTAGCGAAACACGGCGGCCCGACGCCATACTGAGAGACAGACTTCTGTATGTGTAGCTCAAATAAATATTGATCATATCAGTCTAAATTTATCACAGTTATTAGATCCTGGTCTCCTTGTATCTCCCTTCCCAAACACACCTGCNCTCCCACACCTCCTCCTGGGTGCAGCTGTTCTGATGTGTATGTGCAGATTTCTACACGTTGTTTGCGTTTGCACGTTTGTATAATCTGTTAAATTCAGCAAATAATCAGTTTCAGTCACTTTTTGTCAAATTTCAAAGACCAGCTTACCCTCAACTCGGAAGCCAGTCTCCTCCCACCAGTTTGTAGATGTAGTTGTTTTGAGTTGACTCCCCACACACCAGCGGGTCCCACGCTGACGTGCTTCAGAGATCCTGGAACCTGTATCCAGCCGGTGCGGTAGAGAGTGTAGATCTGGTTGTTGGAGTTGACTCCAAAAACACTTGTCCACTCCCAACATCGATCTGCTTCAGGCTGCCTGGGACCACCCTGCACTCTAGAGCTGTGAGGATCTCAGAAATGATGTAGTGGACATATGCACTGTTTAATACACATCAGATCTCAATGGAAAAAAATCCTGCAGGATATCTTTCCTTATATAGACTGGGTAATGTGTGAGGAAGGAAAGGATGCCACATGGTTTGATGGAAATTAAAATGATCCCCCTACAGAGGGCTGGATTCAAACACACCCTGAAAATCAAAGTGAGTGAATGGTGCAGCAGGCTCGTCCACTTAACCCAAACTCCACTGCAGCAGCTCAGAATGGTCCTCAGTAGTGTGTATGGCCTCCACCCGCTCCTAATGAGACGACGGATGGTGTCCTGGGGGATCTCCTCCCATATCTGGACCAGGGCATCACTGAGCTCCTGGACAGCCTGAAGTGCAACCTGGTGGCGTCGGATGGACCGGAACAGAATGTCCCAGAGGTTCTATTGGGTTTAGGTCAGGCGAGCCGGTGGGCCAGTCAATGGTATCAATTCCTTCATACTCCAAGAACTGCCTGCATACTCTCGCCACATGAGGCCGGGCATTGTTGTGCACCAGGAGGAACCAGGACCCACTGCACCAGCGTAGGGTCTGACAACGGGTCAGAGGATTTCATCCTGATGCCTAATAGCAGTCAGGGTGCTGTGGTCTAGCCTGTAGAGGTCTGCGCGTCCTTCCAGGGATATGCCTTCCCAGACCATCACTGACCCACCACCAAACCGGTCATGCTGAATGATGTTGCAGGTGGCATAACATTCTCCACGGCGTCTCCAGAACCCGTCACGTCTGTCACATGTGCTCAGGTAAAACCTGCTCTCATCTGTGAAAAGCACAAGGCGCCTGTGGCGGATCTGCCAATTCTGGTGTCCTGTGGGAAATGCCAATCAAGCTCTACGGTGCTGGCCAGTGAGCACAGGGCCCACTACAGGACGTCGGACCCTCAGGCCGCCCTCATGAGGTCTGTTTTTGATTGTTTGGTCAGACACATTCACAGCAGTAGGGCTCTGGCAGTGCTCCTCCTGTTCCTCCTTACACAGAGGAGCAGATACCGGTCCTGCTGAGGGGTTAAAGAGCAGATACCGGTCCTGCTGAGGGGTTAAGGAGCGGATACCGGTCCTGCAGAGGGGTTAAGGACCTTCTACAGCCTTGTCCAGCTCTCCTAGAGTAACTGCCTGTCTCCTGGAATCTCCACCGTACTCTTAAGACTGTGCTGGGAGACACAGCAAACCTTGTGGCAATGGTACATATTGATGTACCATCCTTCAGTAGTTGGACTACCTGTGCAACCTCTGTAGGGTCCAGGTACCGCACCATGGTACTAGTAGTGGCACTGACCCAAGTCAACTGCAGAACTAGTGAAGGATCGGTGGGAAAAGATGAGGGGGGACAAAATGTCAATGACCTCGTCCTTTTAACCATTCCTGTTTTGGGGGGAGTCTCATTGTTGCTCCTCTACTGCACCTGTTGTTCATTTCATTAACACCAAAGCAGCTGAAACCGATCAGTAACCCCTCCCCCCTCCCCACCCCCTGCTACTTAACTGACCCGATCACTCTCCAGAAGGTAACTGAGCTGATGCTGTGATGAAAAAGCGTTCCTCGAGTGGTATATTTACACTCACCCAGAGAGGTGGTCCAGGAGTTGAGGAGAAGGAAGAGAAGGACTGCTGTTCTCTCCATGGCTTTAGTTAGTGCCAGTGTCGGTCCCGATGGAAGCCGCAGTGCTGGCAATTAGCTAGCCTCAGGGCTACATATAGTCGGAGAAGAAGGATCACGGTCAGGTGAACATGATGAGTAAGTGACAGGGTAAACAGAGAGTGGAGGATCTTGGGGTGTTTGTGGTTTGAAGGCATGTTTATTTTCATGCACTGCAGTCAGAGAGCGGCGTGCTCTAGGAACTGGAAAATAGAAACAGAGCTCAGTTTAAAATAAAAAATAACAACTAAAATAGGGTTAAAACACTAAATTATAATAATTAGAATAATTAGAAATGAAGGTAAATATAGTAAGGTAATAAAGTCTAGCTTATGTGATAATACAGAGTTTTAAATAAAGTTTTAAATAAAGTGTTTAGTATCAGGATTCTTCTATAAGGCAAAATATAGTATTTTGGTGAGTGTAATGATCCTAAATGTATAAATACGTATCTAATATTTCTAGTGTTACAGACTTTTTACAAAAATAAAAAATCAAATAAATCAAATAAATAAATAATATATATAATAAGAATAATTATTATTTATATATATATATATATATTATAATAATATAAATGAAATAATAATATATATTTGTGTGTGCTGGTAAATCATTTTACTCAACAAGCAGGTAGTCTGTGCTTGTCCTCGCTATTCCTGAACAAAATAATAATTTAATTACAGACATTTCTGTGCTTAAATCACTTAAAGAAAGGGAACAGTGGTTTTGGGGAATTGTCTAGTAAATCTGAGTATCTGCAGAGTCGCGGTAAGAGATCTCCAAGGATCTGGTCGAGAGGAAGCATGCCAAAGAATCAAGCGCTAGACGTAGACTCTAAAAATGAACCCTGAGGTTAATTAAAAATGTAATGTCAGCTGGTCCCATGTAGTGTACAGTAGCTCTTAGGATAGTTGACTGAGTAAAAGCTACTTAAGTAAGTCGGAAGTGGTTAAAGTAGGTTCTAATTAGATGTTAATTAAACGCTGAGTTGAGTTAAAAGCGTTCCGCAGTGTGGTTCCGTGCCGCTGTGTAAATTAGGATGCTCTTCTGAGGAATATGTGCTCAGTGAATTCCCATAAATCACACACGAGCGGTAAACACAGTCCTGAACACGCCACCTGTCCTCTAAGTACTCATGTTTCATTATTGACATGACATTTTCACCAGGTGTCGGAAACCACACCCTGTATGTCCGTAAATGAAGTGATGTGGAATACTGGAAACGACACCGGAAGAAGGACAGCAGAGTCATGTGACACCATCAGTGATTAGCAATCCTGATAATTAGTGCAAATTAATATCAGCTGGTTCCTCTGATGGCCTTTAAAGGTGTCCCGTTACCGAAGGGTCCACCGAGCACTATCCAAGATGAAGCTAAGAGTACAGCAGCCGAGACGTGAAGAACTAAGGAACATTTCAGAAAAAACTATTTACACAATTAAAAACTAATTTACAAATGAAAAAATTACTTTCAAAAAACTAATGACAAAAGCAAAAATAATTTTCAAGGGCAAAAAAATGATTGCATTTTAGAAAACAAATTTACAATATTTAAAAGATATTTACGAATAAAAAAATAATATAATATAACATAATAAAAACAAAACTACAAAAGTAAAAACAATTTTACACCACACTGCTTTAGTATTTCCTCCGTCTGCTCTTTAAAACTCTGAAGTCCTTCAACCAGAGAAACAGGAACGCCAGCTGGACAAAACACGCCACACAGACTGGACTAAACATGCTTTAGCATCGTCACCATCCCCAACTCCGCCCACTCTACCACTGCCCAACAGTCTGATTGACAAGGGTCCAACAAGTACTTCCTGTGTGTTAGGTCGGCCCTTTCCCTCAGAATTCCCAGTTTGTAAACCCGTTTCTGTAGTGGTAAACATGTTTCAAATTGTTTACTTGAATGTAACTTATCATCAGTTACTTTTTCACTTGTAAATTTGTTTTTGCTTTTAAGATTTTGTTTTCTGGAATGTAATTATTTTCCGTTTGTAAATTTGCTTTAGAAATTTTGTTTCTTGAATGTAATATTTTCCGTTTGTAAATTTGTTTTTGTTTTTGAAATTTTGTTTTCTGGAATGAATTTTTCTTCATTTGTAAATTTGTTTTGCTTTTGAAATTTTGTTTTCTGGAATGTTTTTTTCTTCATTTGTAAATTTGTTTTGCTTTTGTTTTCTGGAATGATTTTTTTTTTCATTTGTAAATTTGAAATTTAGTTTTCTTGAATTTATTTATTTTCCGTTTGTAAATTTGTTTTTGAAATTTTATTTTCTGGAATGTAATTTTTTTTTCATTTGTAAATTTGTTTTTGCTTTAGAAATTTTGTTTTCTTGAATGTAATTTTTTCCCGTTTGTAAATTAGTTTTTGCTTTTTAAATTTAGTTTTCCTGAATGTAATTTGTTTTGTTTGTAAATCTGTTTTTATTTTTGTTTTTATGATTGTAATTTTTGTTTTCATTTATAAATTTGGTGTTTTTTTTGTCACTTTGTTCTCTGGAATGTTCATCTGTTTTGCACTCCTCAGCTGCCACTCAATAACCAATGCCCAACACGATTACACTGATCATCTTCATTCACTTTAATTCATTAAAACAAAACTACTCAGTTTCACGTACTTACATAAATTTATTAAAATTAAACGGAGTGACCTCAGGGGCCACAGGCACTTTTTCTATTTTACAGGCCTTCTGGAGAACAAGCTGGTAAGCTGTTTGTAGGGGAGTCTGCTGATGATGTTTCCAGCGAACGGTACAAATAGAAAAGACAGGGCGGCTCTGGTCTGGACTCGGACCACGACAGTGACCATGAACAATTCCAGAGCCCTGTGGACTGTGATGGTACCCCCTAGCCTGGGCATGGTGCCGGGTTGATGGAGTCCCTCAGGGGTTCAGGGTCCAGGATGTCCCCTACAGTGCTCCTCTGGACTACACCCTCCCCAGTTGACAAGGTACTGGAAGTAGTCCACATGTGTCTCCTGGAATACAGAAGCTCTGCCAGAGGACCAGAAAAGGGACACATGGAAAGACAATGAGACTCAAAAATGAGACAATGAGACTTTGGGGTCTTCCCCAAACTGTCCCCACAAAGTTCTCACTGGAACTGAGGGGTCGAGCCCAACTTCTGAACAACCCCACACCATAATCCAACCACAGAGCTCCCACAAGCAGCCGAACAGGAAACACTGACTCCAGCTGCGTGTTGAACTCCAGCCACCTCCTGCAAACAGCCTCCAGCTACAGCCAAACGCTTTCTAGGAATCCACCCCAGAATGCACTAGGACCCAGCAGGACCTGTTCCTCCGCTGATACTGCACACTGATGATAACACCAGTAACCACATCTCTGTGGCTGTGCAAACAGTCGCGGGGGGTCAGAGGAGACCCACAGGGTTACACACGAGACCAGGATGGAGGCAGGACCTCACTCGCTACACCAGGATGTATGAAGATGGCACCGCAGACCTGGAGGAATGCTGACTGGGACGTGCATGGTGCTGGGTTCGAGAGGTGGTGGTGATGGAAGTCCCTGAGGGAGGTCCAGGATGTCCTGAGAGGCCTCACAGCATTGCCCCTCTGGACTGGACCGGGGGTAGACCTCACGTCTCCTGGAATACAGAAGGCTATGCCCAGTGTAAACACAAGAGCCCCAACCTCCTGAAGGCCCAGGGGACCTAAAAGGGGTCAAAGTTCATGCTAAATTATTAACTTATTAAATAGATATCTTCATTATTGATCCTTTATTAACTTTAATGATGGTGGTAAATATTTTACTTTATGAATTATTAATGTTACTAATGGTGAGTACTAATGCTGAGTTATTAACTCACCATTTATTATTGACATTAATTATTAGTTATTTATTAATACTAATTTGCTAACTTTATAATTGGAATTATTAACTTTTTTAGAGTGAATTATAAAATTATTAGCATTATTAATTATGAGATTTTAGCTTTATTAATCATGAATTATTAGCTTTATTAATCATGAATTATTAGCTTTATTAAGCATGAATTATTAACTTCATTAATGGTCAATTATTAACCTTAATTCAGTGTGAATTGTTGCTTTATTATTATTAGCTTATTAACTTTATTAAATGTGAATAATCAACTTTACTAATGTGAATTATTAATTTACTAACTTTATTAATGGTGAATTATCAACTTATTAACTTTATTAATGGTGAATTATTAACTTATTAACTTTATTAATGGTGAATTAATAACTTATTAACTTTATTGGTGAATTATTAACTTTTTTAATGGTGAATTATTAACTTATTAACTTTATTAATGGTGAATTAATAACTTATTAACTTTATTGGTGAATTATTAACTTTTTTAATGGTGAATTATTAACTTATTAACTTTATTAATGGTGAATTAATAACTTATTAACTTTATTGGTGAATTATTAACTTTTTTAATGGTGAATTATTAACTTATTAACTTTATTAATGGTGAATTAATAACTTATTAACTTTATTGGTAAATTATTAACTTTATTAATGGTGAATTATTAACTTATTAACTTTATTAATGGTGAATTATTAACTTATTAACTTTATTAATGGTGAATTATTAACTTCTTATTAAGTGAAGGAATGAGCTGGAGATCAGGAGTTTGGGTTTGGGATCTGTAGGTCATGTGGATCTACAGGCTGGTGAGAGCGCGT
Organism: Prochilodus magdalenae; assembly: GCA_024036415.1. Classification (NCBI taxonomy): domain Eukaryota; kingdom Metazoa; phylum Chordata; class Actinopteri; order Characiformes; family Prochilodontidae; genus Prochilodus; species Prochilodus magdalenae. The sequence continues at coordinate 20,173 of JAMWET010005204.1, read as the reverse complement.
TGCTGGACAGGAAGTGTAGGGCTGTTGTTGCCGGAAGTGGCCTCCGCAGGGTAACTCCGCTTCTGCTAGCCGGAGCAGTGAGCAGTGATGGCCCAGACCAGCACCAAGAGCTTCTGCAGCGTGCCGAGGTGCTCGAACTCCAAGCAGAAGCAGCCCTACCTGCACTTCCACTGCTTCCCGGCCGACAGCGCGCTCCGGGACCGGTGGGTGCGCGCGGTGCGGAGGGAGGAGGGGCAGCACTTCGTGATCCGCAGAGGGAGCACCTTCGTGTGCAGCCAGCACTTCTACGCGGAGGACTACGTGGGGGGGAGCTCGCGCTTAAAGCCCGGGGCGGTTCCGAGCCGGTTTCAGTGGAGCGGCCTGCAGGCTCAGCCTCTGAACCGGACCCACGGGTTCCGAGCAGGGAAGTTCCGGCCCGTAAAGATCCTGAGAGAGGAACCGGGGGAGGAACGCGGAGAGCGGAACCTTCATAACGCAGCCGCGGCGGAACACGATCACGACTACACCGCGCGCCGCGCTTCCGGTACAGGACGTAATACTTTCATACAGCTGTAGTTTATTTTTACATTCATCCATCCACTGCAGATTTTATTATTATTATTATTATTATTATTATTATATTTAAATTATTTTATTTTATTTTATTTTGAGTTCGTGATTCATGTCTGCAAAGATTTTAAAGCAATTCAACAACAACAATAACAGTAATAAAACCAAATAATACTATAAAATATTAATAAAAATAATAAATATAGAAATGAAGGTCATTTTTAAAAATGTTAAATGTAATAGTCACTAAGTAAATACTCTTTAATAATAGCATCTGAACAGAAATGCTGACGGTTATTATGATGATTCTCTTTATTTTAATTGTGTTTGTGCAAATATACTACTATTACTGCTACTACTAATAATAATATTAATATTAATAATAATAATAATGAAATGTAAAAATGTTACAAAATTGATCAATATGTAAATCATTATTAATAATAACAACAGAAAAAACATTAATAATAATGTACTGGTGCCATCATTAATTTATGAATTAATTTATTTAATTATGTTTATAAACCATAAAAGCATTCACTGCAAATATATTATTATTATTATTATTATTATTGTTGTTGTTGTTGTTGTTGTTGTTGTTTAATTATAATTGTACTACAACAATCATATTATTATTAATAATAATAATAATAAGAAGAAGAAGAAGAATAACTGTTATTATATTTAAATTATATTTGTAATGTATTATTTTAATTGTGTTTGTGATCCATAAAGCTTTCACTGTAGATTTATTATTTTATTATTATAATGTGAAATTTAACTCACATCGTCTAGAGCAGTGATTCCTCACCCTGATCCTGAAGCTCCTCTGATTGGAGCTGACCCGGTTGGTTGTTTATACCCCTGACTCCGCCCCCAGCATAAACAGTGCAGAGCAGCTGGGATCTATAATGTGGTGAATGTTCTTATAGAGAAGTCTCAGAAACACTGAGGGATTTTAACACTATAAAGTTTGTCCAGCAGGGGGCGCCATGCACTCAGGCCTGTGCTCTGCTTTTAACCGGAGCTTCGAGCTACTGGAACAGATCTCTACCCTCTACACGTGAACTCTTTCGTTTCCCCATGCTGGCTCAGCACCTAGTACCATAGTACAGAACCCTCCTCACTCTGTTTAGTCATCAGGAGAACCTCAGTAAGGGAACTTGAGTTTAGAACCTAAGCCCTTACCGTTCTAACTCCCTAAACTTCACCTTAAACTACAGATACAGCACAAACATCCTAACTAGACCAACCCTCCTAAATACTGTCCTAACTGTAGGATCAGCCTCCCAAACGACTTAAACTATGTCCTAACTCCTCTTTAAGGGTCTATGGCGTTCTGCAGTGGCCGACAGCAGACCGGCCCCCCGGACCCCCGTGCCACTAAAAGCATCTTATTTTGGATTCAGTAGAAGAACACTAGAGATATAGAGCTTAGAACCTCCCATTTCTGTGCCATTCCGCCTCAAACAGTGGTCCCGTGTAACGTGGGTATGGAAAATGCACTACAGCAGACAACAATGAGGAACGTCAGGAAGTCCATTTCCACATAAACACAAGAAAAGGCCATGTAGTAAGTCCTAATTATGACATAGTAAGTCAGAATTCTAAGATAGTAAGTCAGGATCTGAGATAGTAAGTCAGAATTCTGAGATAGTAAGTCAGAATCTGATATAGTAAGTCGTAATTCTGAGATAGTAAGTCAGAATCTGAGATAGTAAGTCAGAATCTGAGATAGTAAGTCCTAATTCTGAGATAGTAAGTCCTAATTCTGAGATAGTAAGTCCTAATTCTGAGATAGTAAGTCCTAATTCTGAGATATTAAGTCAGAATTCTAAGATAGTAAGTCAGAATCTGATATAGTAAGTCCTAATTCTGAGATAGTAAGTCGTAATTCTGAGATAGTAAGTCGTAATTCTGAGATAGTAAGTCCTAACTCTGAGATAGTAAGTCCTAATTCTGAGATATTAAGTCAGAATTCTAAGATAGTAAGTCAGAATCTGAGATAGTAAGTCAGAATTCTGAGATAGTAAGTCAGAATCTGAGATAGTAAGTCCTAATTCTGAGATAATAAGTCAGAATTATGAGATGCTAAATCTTACTTATGAGATAGTAAGTCTTAATCATGAGATAGTAAATAAGACATGAGAAAGTAAATCAGAATTATGAGAAAATAAGTCATATTTATGAGTCATATTTGAGATAGTAAGTCATAATTTCGAGATGGTAGGTCTTAATTATGATATAGTAAATCAGAATTATAAAATAGTATGTCTTAATTATGAGATAGTAAGTCAATTATGAAAATGTCTTAATTATGATATAGTAAATCAGAATTATAAATAGTATGTCTTAATTATGAATAAGTCGATTATGAGATAGTAAGTCGATTATGAGATAGTAAGTCAGAATTATGAGATAGTAAGTCGATTATGAGATAGTAAGTCAGAATTATGAGATAGTAAGTCAGAATTATGAGATAGTAAGTCAGAATTATGAGATAGTAAGTCAGAATTATGAGATAGTAAGTCAGAATTATGAGATAGTAAGTCAGAATTATGAGATAGTAAGTCGATTATGAGATAGTGTGTGGCCTTTCTTTCTGTACGTGGTGGAAACGATCTTCCATAGGAACTGGATTAACTTTATATTTTTATCCTTCTAATATTTTTACTTATGGAGTTTTGCTGAGGCTTTTATTTTGAAATGTGGTGCTCCACCAGCTGTAGTGTGAGACCAGCATGTCTCCAGGCAGTGAACCTGAGGCTAATTGACTTGTAACCCAGTGGAGTGAGTAGGAGGCTCAGACTCGCTGGTTCATATGGAGGCTGATTTCTGATTTTAGCTGCTGGGTGTTTGGGTGCTTGTTTTCAGCTCCTGGTAAAATTCTCAGAAGACTGGGCTCATGGAAGAAGAGGAGGAGGAGGAGGTCAGTGGGTCTGGGCACTGATCTGTCCATGGCAGATATCGAACGTCTACAGACAGGAATCGCTGAACTGAAAAAGGAAGTGACCAGACTGAAGACGGGACTAACCCAATGGAGGGAGGAAGAGTTTAATAAAGAGGTGTGGTCTTCTACTGTTATTGGTCTTCTACTGTTAATTAAAAATCAGTTACTGTTTATTTATTTAGTTTTAGGATAGTACTGTAAATCAGAAATAAGGTTTCGCAGGTTACTGTTAATTAAAAATGAGAACTGGGTTGTAGCTCAATGAAAAAATTAGATTTGGGTTGTATTTTAGAATTAAAATTGAGATTTTGGTGATATCTCAGAATTAAAAATAAGACTTAGCTTTTAGCTCATGATTAAAAAAATGAGATTCACATTACTTGAATTAGTTTAAAAGTAGATTGATTCTGAATTTTTAAAAATGAGATTTGGAATGGGCCTGTTTATTAAAAATGAGATTTGGATTGGGTCTGTTAAAAATGAGATTTGGATTGGGTCTGGTTTTTAAAAATGAGATTTGGATTGGGTCTGTTAAAAATGAGATTTGGATTGGGTCTGTTAAAAATGAGATTTGGATTGATTCTGATTTTTTAAAAATGAGATTTGGAAGGGGTCTGTTTATTAAAAATGAGATTTGGAAGGGGTCTGTTAAAAATGAGGTTTGGATTGATTCAGATTTTTTTTAAAAATGAGATTTGGAAGGGGTCCGTTTATTAAAAATGAGATTTGGATTGATTCTGATTTTTAAAAAATTAGATTTGGGTTGTATTTTATAATTAAAATTGAGATTTTGATGATATCTCAGAATTAAAAATAAGACTTACGTAGCTCATGATTAAAAATGAGGTTCACATTACTTGAATTAGTTTAAAAGTAAGGTTTGGATTTAATTACAATTTGGTTGGGTCTATTTATTAAAAATGAGATTTGGATTGGGTCTGGTTTTTAAAAATGAGATTTGGATTGGGTCTGGTTTTTAAAAATGAGATTTGGTTTATTAAAATTGACAGCTGTGGACTTTAGCAATGCAACAGCCTGGGAGGTTTCCAGTCTCGCTGTAGAAGGTTAACGAACTGTTCCTGATTTGTTGGTTATTGCAGGAGGTCTCGGGACCCGTGTGCTGTAAGAGTGAACCCAACCCCACACCAGTACATCTCTATGAGGACATGGGTGGAGACCAGCACACACAGCCCAAGCTGGAAGATGAGCTCTGCAATGCTGTGGAGTGTAAAACTGAACCAGACTGGTCACAAACTGACCATGAAGACCATCACGGTCTGCCGGCGAGCCAGGGTTTATACATCGTTTACAAGGAGGTAAGAAACGGAATAACTTTCAGAGGAACCAGGGTTCTTTAACGACCTAAATTTATAAGAACTGCCACGAGTTAAAATAATAATTAAATAACACTTTATAACACCAGTATACATAATCCATTATAAACACATTCATAAAGATTCACTAGGCTTTATAATACTGGACATAAATCATCATAGTCAATAACTGTTCCAACACCACAGTATAAAGCTTCATAGCATGTTTTAATTAATAGGCCCAATCTCATCAAATCTCATTTTTTATTAATGGACCCAATCTAACACTCATTTTTAAAGAACAGGCCCAATCTAAATCTCATTTTTAAAGAACAGGCCCAATCTAAATCTCATTTTTAAAGAACAGGCCCAATCCAAATATCATTTTTAAAGAACAGGCCCAATCTAAATCTCATTTTTAAAGAACAGGCCCAATCCAAATCTCATTTTTAAAGAACAGGCCCAATCCAAATCTCATTTTTAAAGAACAGGCCCAATCTAAATCTCATTTTTAATAAACAGAACAATCTAAATCTCATTTTTAATAAACAGAACAATCTAAATCTCATTTTTAATAAACAGACTCAATTCAAATCTTAATTTTAAAAAACAGGCCCCATCCAAATCTCATTTTTAAAAAGCAGACCCAATCCAAATCTCGTTTTTAAAAAACAGGCCCAATACAAATTTAGTTTTTAAAAAACAGGCCCAATTCAAATCTCATTTTTAAAGAACAGGCCCAATCTAAATCTCATTTTTAAAGAACAGGCCCAATCCAAATCTCATTTTTAAAGAACAGGCCCAATCCAAATCTCATTTTTAAAGAACAGGCCCAATCCAAATCTCATTTTTAAAGAACAGGCCCAATCTAAATCTCATTTTTAATAAACAGAACAATCTAAATCTCATTTTTAATAAACAGACTCAATTCAAATCTTAATTTTAAAAAACAGGCCCCATCCAAATCTCATTTTTAAAAAACAGGCCCCATCCAAATCTCATTTTTAAAAAACAGGCCCCATCCAAATCTCATTTTTAAAAAACAGGCCCCATCCAAATTTCATTTTTAAACAATCTAATTTTTAATAATTTAATTAATATTTATAAGCTCTCTTTAGAGACTTTAGGTTGGGCGATGTTATTAGATTAGATTAATTAGTACATGTTAATATGAGTTGTTATAACATACCGACTGTGAGATTGCCTCGAATAAGATTGCTCTGTTGTACTGGCATGCTGGACGTCTCGTTCCGAAAGCATGTCCGCTCATATGGGGTGTTAACTATACCAGCCTCCACTCTTCTGGGACGTCCTGAGGGAATCTGATCTGAATCGAGAAGACTTGAATCGGTTCATCCTAAAGGGGTCCAGTGGGGTTGAGGGGTGAAGGATCTGGAGTTCCTCCACACCCATGCAGCATTAACACCACCCTGAACCCCCTCCCAGACTATTATATATAGCGTCCCTGCTCTGTGGGTTTGGGTGGTGTACCACTATGCGGTTAGGTTGTTGTGGGTGGTTCTAGATACCTGTATTTCACGCGAGCTTCGATTCGATGCACCTGTTAGCAGTGGGTGTGGCTAAAACACCTGAAGTTGATGTCCATATAACGGTCGGTACATTAACGGCTATGTCCGAATGTCCAGTGGTGCAGGTGGTCTACAGAGCCAGCGTTTGAGGCAGTGAGGCAGTGAGGCAGTGACTCTGGATGAATTTCCCGTTTTCCTGCACTGAGCACATGATTAATTATTATTGATTTCTAGGAACCGGATGATCCCGCTCCGTCCGTTTGCTGTAAGACAGAACCGAACACTATACCAGTACCAACCCCTGAGGACGCTGGCGGAGACCAGCACGTGCGGCCCAAACTGGAAGACCAACCCTGCCTGGCTATGGTTAGTCACCAAACGGTAACATGCCATGTCCGTGCCTCACTCAACACTCTGTAACAGTGTTCGTCATGTGACCTGAAGCCTCTCATACTGATTTCCATTTCATAACTGAACGATGAATCCATGACAGGGTGGACTGACGGTTAGAGAACCAGGGTTCCCCAGGGGGTCACCGGTTCTGTCCCCTGAAGTGAAGTGTACTCACTGGACGCTACAGTGTGTGTGTGTGTTTCACCACACGGGTGGGCAGAGTCCCTTCATTATTCCAGAGGACTTTTATTATATAGCAGAATCTGCAAAGGAGAAAACATAGGTTCTAGATAAGACCTTTTTCCCAACCCTGTAGAAACTCTGTCAGGTTCTAGATAGGATCTTTAACCCTGAAGAAACTCATTAAGTAATGTTCTAGATATGACCTTTTTTCTAACCCTGTAGAAACTCATTAAGTAATGTTCTAGATATTACCTATTTTCTAACCCCATAGAAACTCATTAAGTAATGTTCTAGATATTACCTCTTTTCTAACCCTGTAAAAACTCATTAAGTCAGGTTCTAGATAGGACCTCTTTTCTAACCCTGTAAAAAACTCATTAAGTAATGTTCTAGATATTACCTCTTTTCTAACCCTGTAGAAACTCATTAAGTCAGGTTCTAGATATGATCTATTTTCTAACCCATGAAGAAATTTATTATGTCAGGTTCTAGATATGACCTCTTTTCTAACCCTGTAGGAACTCATTAAGTCAGGTTCTAGATAGGACCTCTTTTCTAACCTTGAAGAAACTCATTAAGTAATGTTCTAGATATGACCTTTTTTCTAACCCTGTAGAAACTCATTAAGTAATGTTCTAGATATTACCTATTTTCTAACCCCATAGAAACTCATTAAGTAATGTTCTAGATATTACCTCTTTTCTAACCCTGTAAAAACTCATTAAGTCAGGTTCTAGATAGGACCTCTTTTCTAACCCTGTAAAAAAACTCATTAAGTAATGTTCTAGATATTACCTCTTTTCTAACCCTGTAGAAACTCATTAAGTCAGGTTCTAGATATGATCTATTTTCTAACCCATGAAGAAATTTATTATGTCAGGTTCTAGATATGACCTCTTTTCTAACCCTGTAGGAACTCATTAAGTCAGGTTCTAGATAGGACCTCTTTTCTAACCTTGAAGAAACTCATTAAGTAATGTTCTAGATATGACCTTTTTTCTAACCCTGTAGAAACTCATTAAGTAATGTTCTAGATATTACCTATTTTCTAACCCCATAGAAACTCATTAAGTAATGTTCTAGATATTACCTCTTTTCTAACCCTGTAAAAACTCATTAAGTCAGGTTCTAGATAGGACCTCTTTTCTAACCCTGTAAAAAACTCATTAAGTAATGTTCTAGATATTACCTCTTTTCTAACCCTGTAAAAACTCATTAAGTCAGGTTCTAGATAGGACCTCTTTTCTAACCCTGTAAAAACTCATTAAGCTCGTTCTAAAGGGTTCTTCTGTTTGTTTTGGTTGGTTATTGCAGGAACTGGAGAACTCCATCTCTCCATGCTGGAAGCGCGAGACGAGCCCCATACCAGTACAGCTCCTTGATATTGGTGGAGGCCAGCACATACCGCCCAAGCTGGAGGAAGAACCCTCTATGGCTGTGTGTAGGACTCACACCAACCGATCCCAAACGTGCCATGAAGACCAGCACCACCTGCCAAAGCTGGAGGACTCGTCCGCGTCGTACGAAGAGGAACCGACCCCAACAGGAGAAAGTCGCTCCGTACGTGAGGGCGGACCCCAGCACATGGTCCGCACTCGGTGGTGACGTGTTCGGTGAAGCTGGAGGACTGCAGGAAGATGATGGAGCTGAATGGAACCATGACTGGGGAGGGGGATCTCCAGGGTGGTGGTGCTGATCGTGAAGACGATGCTGGTGACCGTATAGATGAGGGTTATTGTTCGTTAGGTGGCCTCATGGTCAGGTAGAGACGCTCAGGAGGTCCGTGAGGGGTATGAAAACGGAAGGTGAAGGTGTGAACCACAGCTGCGAAAGTCATGGCACCCCTGGACCCTTAGACAGCTGGGTGATTTAAAGTGACCCGAGGCGAACGACGTCCCTGCAACAGACATTCAGCTCCACTACACCGCCTCTCCACATTGCTGCTGCGGTAGAACACTTCATGTAGGTTCTACCACCACATCCGTCACCAGACCAGCTGTGCAAATTCCTTGCAGAATAAACTTAATAAATTAATTAATAAACAGTAATAACGCATTATTAAACGGGAAAACGTGGGTCTTTGTGCTTTAGGAATATGAATACGTACTGGAGCTGGCGGTTTTACTGCCGACTGATGAGTAGACAGATCCGTAAACATCACAGTCTGAGGTTCACCAGTCAGAAAGAAACTGGGTTCACTGTTCGGTAAACAACTATTATTTTTATTGTTCATTTTTTTTGTTGCCAGGTAACACACTATCACCTTGTTCCTAGGAAACACCATGCCAAAGCTTTGATCAGTCTGGAAACGGGGGAACGTACATCCCGTCATGCTTCACTGATCTGGACACGCTAACGTCACCCTCCCTTACCCTGACTCCGTTTCCCCCTGGTGTGCCACTATGCACCGGTTCCTTTAGCTTCCTGTCAGCGAGTCTGAGGCTTTAGGCCACTCAAAGCTCATGTAACCTGTGACCTCAGCTAGCGCAGCTTACCAACATCTCTCATTTAGCTCGTTAGCCTCGTCCGGAAAGGGGCGCGAGCTGACCCGGAGGTGGGTCCTGGAATCCCGTTTATTTGAATATGATTACTGTCTGAAGAGATCACTCACTCTCCAAATCCTGCCAGGGAGACATGCCTGTAAACTGGGCTCACATTGACAAACATATAAAAAAATGATTAGCTATAAAACGTGTAGGTTATTTTATTGTTTCATTATTGTTTTTATTTGTTCATTTTCTTACCCTGTTTATGGATACGCTGTATTTTTTATTCTGTAAATTGTAAATTAATAATCGATCTGTCAGGGTTGCTGTGGGATATTGATATTTTTGGAGGGTTTTTATAGTGATGGAAAATAAAATAAATAAAAATGTATTTGAATAAATAAATGAATGAAAGAACTAATGAATGAATAAATGAATGAATAAATATCTAATCTGCGGTCTTATATTAAAACGATGACTAATCAGAAGCAACATATTTTTTTCACACTCATTTCATTTACTAAATTCAAGAAGCAACTGAAAAAAAGTGAGTAATTAATTAATATTTTGTTTATTTTATGTTTATTACTTTCTAATAATTCTTGTAAAAATTCTAGGGTCTAAATATTTATGTTTTTTTACTTTTTTTTTTATTGTGGCTGAGGAACTTGAGCTAATTTGGAAGAATGGTCCATAAATGGAGATACAGGTGAGGCAGAGGTGCAGATAACTCCCCTCACGAACACTGGAGAGGTGCAGTGTGTATAAATTATTACTACAATATAAAAGTACATGTTCAACAAAATACAAAATAAAATAAATTAAATTCTATTGTTTCATTAAGATTTGGTTTTGTGCTGGCTGTGGGGGAGCTGGGTATAAGGTTAAAGGTCACCTGCCTGCCGTACCTGGAGCTCCGTGTGGGCCTTTCCGTTTGGTGGAATGAAGACAGAGTTGTCGCAGCTGAAGTCTCGACCTCCGCCGCGTGTCCTTCTTCTCTAAAGCTCTACAGCATTACTACATATGACCGTGCTGACTCCCACACCTTCGTTCACCAGTTGGTGGAGTTCGAGTCGTGTCTTTAAACAGCGTTTCCATGGTGAAGTAAGGAATGAAAGGCATCTCGTCTGAATTATGGAATTTTTATTAAACCGTACTCAGTAAAGGACAGCCTGAGCAGCCTGCTGGACGTTCTACTACAGAAGACAGAGGAGAAGATGAATAGGACCACACCTGTCCTATACTGCCCCCTCCTGGGTGTGGCTGGTACCACACGTGACTACTACCATGTGCTTCTGTGTTGTTGTTTGCTGCCACCACTCTGGCTCCACCCATTCCACACACCGGCCTCTGATCACAGGCTCCCCCACCTGTGCTTGCTCTGTCCGGTAAGCTCACCCTGACTGAGCGTGAAACCCCTCCACCAGCACCAGTACCAGCTGGGACCGGATCGGGCATGGCCTGGACAAGGTTCTGGATGTAGCCACATCAGTGTTCATTCCGAGGAGAATTCCCTGTAGGCTGGGATTGTATCCACTGCTGGTAGACCCGTATGACCGCACGCTTCCACACACCTGCAGATTCAGCTACTTCCTTCACACTATGGTCTTTGGCCACGCCCACATGCAGTCCCTCCTTTCAGCCAATCATTAACATCTGCTCCGGAGCCATTTTCCACACATGGAACGAGACACTCCCTGCACTGTAGCACCTCTTCCCAATCTATGGATCCCATCACTCACCCCACAGGTATTTATAGCTCCACCATCCTGGTGTAGCCCCACCTGCAGGAGCCTGAAGGTACTACCACCTTACACACACAGGGGGACTGATATTTTGTCTGATGAGCTGATGTACATCTACACCTTGTTAGCATCTAATAACTGGCTGGTCCGGGCTAGAGGAGGAGGAACTCGTTACCATGACGACGACCTGCTGATGGACAGGACGCTTTTATTGTGCTTCAGCATCGTACAAACATGACCCGATAACAAAACTCGGAACCGCACAAGGTTCTAAACCACACTAAGTCCTTCCCCCCTCGCCCTCCCTCCTCCCCTCTCCTGGCACTGCACCTAAAGGTGGTGCGGCAGGTGGTGCACGGGTTTCCTCGGATGAGGTGTACGCGCCGCCATCCCCTCGCCTGGAACCGGACGCAAGGCCTTGCTTCAAGGGAGGTCCACTCTGGTGGGCAGCCTGTGGCACAGATATCCGCTGGACGGCCTCCACATGAGGAAGGGGGTCAAGCGCGACCAGGTCGAAGACGAGCGCCATCAGGTGGAAGACGTAGCCTGTAGAGCGAGGACAGGTCATTCGTACCTTCGCCTTGTGTCCACGCGGTTGGAGGACAGTCTGAGGTACTTACCGAACGTTGGATGTGTCTTCCCTGCTGGGCTGACGCCGTGTCCTCTCTTTCTGGGCTTTGGGGACAGAGGTTTGGGCATGTGCTCCCCTCCAGATGTTGTCGTTTGGGGACGGGCAGCATTCTCATTGAAGTGCATCGATGCCAGGTACAACCTGAACCACAAGACAAGCAAACAAAGACCGTTCACCTTCGCTGTGAGCAGGTAGCCAGTGGGTGCACCCAGGAGGAGGTGTGGGAGTGCGGTGGTGTTGGGAAGGAAGGTAAAGGTGACCAGGATCAATAACTGATGATAAATTTAGACTGATATGATCAATATTTATTGAGCTACACATACAGAAGTCTGTCTCTCAGTATGGCGTCGGGCCGCCGTGTTCGCTAACCCAACACGCCAGACGTCTCGGTATGGAGCTGTAGAGGTTCCTGATGGAGTCCTGTGATAATCCATCCCATGCAGCTTGAACATCCTCACACAGTTCCTGCAGATGGTGCGGTAGGGGTGGAGGTGGTGGCTTTGGTGGCTTTCAGGAAACCGGAGACACGGACTCTGGAATCCCCAGGTTCCTCATCCGCTGTCTTCTCCGAGGCGCCCAAAAGGCCGCAGTGCCCACGCCAGGTGGCAGACCAAACCCAGTTCCCTCAGACAGAACCCCCTAGCGTGCCCTCTAGCGTTAGATACGGTTCTACCACACTGAGTTCTCAGAAAGAGGACGTACCTGCAGAGCATTGCGATGAACGGGAGAACCCCGGTTTTGGGTACAAAGCGGGAGATGGCGCTGTGCAGTCTCTCCCTGGTGGATGTCTGGTAGGGTGGGCTCAGCCTCTCCACGTCCGAACGGACCCTCTGGTTGGTCAGGAGCTCATCCCGTGCTGTGGAACCTGCGGAGGTCAGTACAACGTAACTGACATGATACAGCAAAATTCATCAACCAGGAATTGCTCAAATTCATGCCCCGCCCACTGAACCACAAGCCCACCTCCCTCTGTGTGCCCGACTTTGCGATCCTCCAGCAGTTTTTGGGTCTCAGGGTGACGGTCAGTAACAACGCAGTCCAACTTAACACCGCTTTCCTCCAGAAGGTCCAGGCTTCTACTGAGGCCCTCTCTCTCCATGTGGTGGCTGCCCCCCGCCTCAGAGCTCTGTGAACACACAGTGAGGGGTTTATCATGAAGTGGTCAGGAAACATAACCAGGATCAATAACTGGTGATAAATTTAGACTGATATGATCAATATTTATTGAGCTACACATACAGAAGTCTGTCTCTCAGTATGGCGTCGGGCCGCCGTGTTCGCTAACCCAACACGCCAGACGTCTCGGTATGGAGCTGTAGAGGTTCCTGATGGAGTCCTGTGATAATCCATCCCATGCAGCTTGAACATCCTCACACAGTTCCTGCAGATGGTGCGGTAGGGGTGGAGGTGGAGGGACACCAGGTCTTCTGGACGTGTGATGCGTGACACCTGACCACGGTGCCTCCACACACGGATTCGTTGGGCGTCTCCACCAAGACTAAAGCGGGACTCGTCACTGAAGATGACCCGCTGCCATTCTGAGTCACTCCATGACAGTCTGGTACGACACCACTGCAGTCTTTGGTGACGGTGACGTGGTGTTAAGGACAGTCGTGGTAACGGTCTGTGTGCATGTAGTCCTGCGTGGTGCAGCCGTCTGCCGATGGTGCTGCACTAACAGGAGGACTCATGGAGGACACCACCTCTCGCTGGAGGTCTGTAGTGGTGGTGTTGGGTCAGTCAGGTACAGAGATAAGACACGTCCTTGCTTATCCTTGTCCTCACATGGCTGGTCAGGCTCAAGAGAAGCTCTCCGTTCACTTCCATGTATTCCAGACTGTCTTACGTCCTTTGAAGAGGACACACCTGAGCTAGCCAGAACCCTGTCCACTTCTACAGAGACCTGACATGTGCTTTCACATACCTGCACCAGCTGTACGTCTATGACGGTGTTGCTCTGCAAGTGCATCATGGAGTAGCTCCCATACTTTGTAGAATGTCCTGCAATTCAAAGGAAACAGAACTATTTCTAATACGCGAAAACACCATCACCTCCACCCTTACAAGGCACCGAGCAAGAGTCCGATCTGTAGTTTAAAACAGAACACGTGATGTGGCAGAGGCATCTACTGGAGTTAGCATGCTAACCAGCTAGCCCTGTCCTGTCTCGTAATACCACTGTGTACCTGAGGAGGCGATAGTGAGTCACTGTAGTGGTGTAGAAGTGGAATCAGTCCAACATGAGAGGATGGAGAAGTAGCTCTGCTGCCCTGACGGAGTATCCTAACCTCCTATGAGTCACGGTGACGGAGCTGCTCCCGGTTAGATCATTTAAGGACAGGGAGACCGCCACCGCCACCGCCGCCCGCTCTTGACAAGAAACCACGTTCAGCAGCAACCAGAAGACGTGACGTACACAGTAGCCGAGGGAGCGTTAACACTGGGTACCACTCTCCACCAGTGGAGGCGCTCTTGGAGAGAGGGAGGAGGTTTCTGGTAAGGAGTGAAGAGGGAGGAGGTTTCCCGGGCCCCGTTGTTTGGAGTTTGAACGTGCCAGGCTGCTTCATCTTACAAACTGCTCTTACAACCAAAAACCGAAATAAAAACACGCACCTCCTGCTGCTGCTCGCATATCACCACCAACAACCACACCGTCCTCCTGGCTCAGGCGCTGGAGCACCTCCTTCTGCTCCGTATTCCACTTGTGGACGATCGCAGGTTCTATGTACGTCCTGGCGTGCCTTCTAAAGGCGTCGTACGAGTGCGTCTTCAGCTGCATCGCCCGAAACACCTGTAAAGCAACAACAGCGTATTGAGTTATCAAGACCGGCTGTAGCTAGCACCTTCGCCAGCGGGCGACGGACCACGTACCTTCTGCATCTTCAGAAAGGAGGCCCCGCTGAAATAGATGGCGGCAGACAACTGAAGGTCGCCCACCGGGGTGCTGCCAATGACGGGCTGACTCCTCCACTGTCTGTAGAAGGCGCAGTGAGGGCACAGTTGGTCCACGGCGACGAAGGTCCCTCGTCTGTGCGGCCGGACGTTACAGACCTTGGTACACACAGGACACGTCTGGAACAGGCTGAGGAGGCACTGCTCAAACACCAGGAACTTGGCCTCCCCATATGACGACCTGGACGGGCCACTGCATGGAACAACAACATACCGTCAGTGGGCGGTCATTCGCGCAACCTGAAGACACAGCCGGAGTCGCACCCTGACTTACGGAGGCCGTGGTGACTCTGAGGCAGGAGCTGTGGACTGGGAAGGTTCATAGGTCAAATCTTCCTCCTCCTCCAATTCCAGACGGGGTCTTTTCGCCAGCCTTGGGGACGTCTGTGGTTTGGAAGATGGCCGCTGTGACGTGGTGCCCACCGCCACGCTCTGACACGGCACTGTCGCCTGTACGCCTGTCAAGTGAAGTTAGCCACTGACATTAAGTACACAGTGCCGGTTTAGAGACCTCCTGCCTAAAGAACATCTGCACAACCTTCAGTGGAGCTAGCAGAACAATGTTTGGTGGAGACCAAAATAGACCTCTCTGGTTTGAATGAGGAAGGTTCTATCTGGAGAACGGAGAACACTGCATTCCAGTATAAGAACCGTATCCCCTCCGTGAAACATGGTGGTGGTAGTATCAGGCTTTGGGCCTGCTTTGCTGTGTCTGGGCCAGGACGGCTCACCAGATGGAACCATGACTTCTGGATTATACCAGCAGGTTCTAAAGGAGAACATCAGGACATCTCAGGAGAACGTGGTTTATGCAGCAGGATAACGACCCTAAGCACACAAGACGTTCTACCAGAGAACCGTTAAAGAAGAAGAAGGTTAATGTTCTGGAATGCCGAGTCGAAGTACTGTGGGGAGCAGAGAACCCACCAGAGTGGGTCTGTTACCACCACCACATTAGGATGGGGGAGTGATTACTTCTGCCAGCACAGTGTATGCCAGTGTAATATCCTGGCACAGCGTATACGGTAGACTGGCACATGTCTAGCACCTGCCATGACCAACATTACCTTTGCTCCGGAGGTGAGGTCTCAGGGTCTTCCAGGACAGCTGTGTTCCTTGGGATGCTAAACTAGGAGCTTCGGTTTGGCAGCCGACATCATTTGTGAGTGGCAGCTGATATGGTGTACTCTGGAACACAAACAGGCCCAGAGGTCAAAGTTCACTTCTCAAACATGAATGAGGCTACTTGAAGCTCACGCTAGCTACAAGGAGCGAGTTAGCCGAGGAACCGAAGCCGGTAGGTCAGAGCTATGAAACCTAAATTCACCTGACGAAGAAATGAATGAAGCTGGGACTCATCAGCGGTAGCTAGCTGTCTCTATCGGAGCTTGCTAGCAGCTAACGCTACCTATGCTAGCTACTCGCTTTCCATCGGACGTCAACACAAAGCAGCCTGGAGCTATTAGCTGACTCTGGAGCTCCGAAGATGATCTGCTGCCAACAAACCAACGGTGGTAAAGCCACACAGCACGGCTGCTACTTACAGGTTCTGGTTGGGGTTGGGATGCTAGCAGAGTTGGCACCGCCCCTCTCTTCAGCGTCAGGCGCTGAGCAAAGCCGGCCCGGTATTGTCCGAGGTTGGAAAAATTGTCCGGAGTGAAGTG
This sequence comes from Prochilodus magdalenae, assembly GCA_024036415.1. Lineage (NCBI taxonomy): Eukaryota > Metazoa > Chordata > Actinopteri > Characiformes > Prochilodontidae > Prochilodus > Prochilodus magdalenae. The sequence goes on along the minus strand of JAMWET010005204.1, from coordinate 3,778 downwards.
TTCAGAGCAGACTAACAGCTTGGAGTTGAAGTTGTCCGGGATCCTGTTGTAGATGAACATCAGCCACGCCCGCTGGCACTTGGTCTCCTTGGGAAGGGTATGGAAGGTGCCGACATCCCCTTCACAGCCCGGAACGGCGCACTTCTGCACGTAGTCCGGCATTTTCGCGCTCGTGGCTCCGTCATTGTTGTCTTCCTCGCAGTGCCTGGCCAACTGCTCGACTTCCGGCTGTGCCGGTCCCTGGACCGGAACGTGAGCTGGTGCACCTAAATGGGTGTAAATATGAATGAGTCTGATCCGTGACAGTTTAGGATTTGGGAATCGACCCGTTTTCCCGTCCTCTTTTGGGAATGGATACAGTAATTGAGGGACATGGTACTGTCCTTATTACACCATCGCTGTGTACAGTCTATGGTACCTGTGGTCTCCTGGCAACGTCACCTGAAAGCTACGGAAGCCCTAAAGGATCCTGGAGTACTAGGGATTGTTTGGAGTACTAGGGATCATAGGGATCGCTTGGAGTACTAGGGATCATAGGGATCGTTTGGAGTACTAGGGATCATAGGGATCATTTAAAATACTAGAGATCATAGGGATCGTTTAGAGTATTAGGGATCATAGGGATCATTTGGAGTACTAGGGATCATAGGGATCGTTTGGAGTACTAGGGATCATAGGGATCGTTTGGAGTACTAGGGATCATAGGGATCGTTTGGAGTACTAGGGATCATAGGGATCGTTTGGAGTACTAGGGATCATAGGGATCGTTTATAATACTAGGGATCATAGGGATCGTTTGGAGTACTAGGGATCATAGGGATCGTTTATAATACTAGGGATTATAGGGATCGTTTGGAGTACTAGGGATCATAGGGATCGTTTATAATACTAGGGATCATAGGGATCGTTTGGAGCACTAGGGATCGTTTATAATACTAGGGATAATAGGGATCGTTTGGAGTACTAGGGATCATAGGGATCGTTTATAATACTAGGGATCATAGGGATCGTTTGGAGTACTAGGGATCATAGGGATCGTTTGGAGTACTAGGGATCATAGGGATCGTTTGGAGTACTAGGGATCATAGGGATCGTTTGGAGTACTAGGGATCATAGGGATCGTTTGGAGTACTAGGGATCATAGGGATCGTTTGGAGTACTAGGGATCATAGGGATCGTTTGGAGTACTAGGGATCATAGGGATCGTTTATAATACTAGGGATCATAGGGATCGTTTGGAGTACTAGGGATCATAGGGATCGTTTATAATACTAGGGATCATAGGGATCGTTTGGAGCACTAGGGATCGTTTATAATACTAGGGATAATAGGGATCGTTTGGAGTACTAGGGATCATAGGGATCGTCTATAATACTAGGGATCATAGGGATCGTTTGGAGTACTAGGGATCATAGGGATCGTTTATAATACTAGGGATAATAGGGATCGTTTGGAGTACTAAGGATCATAGGGATCGTTTGGAGTACTAGGGATCATAGGGATCGTTTATAATACTAGGGATCATAGGGATCGTTTGGAGCACTAGGGATCGTTTATAATACTAGGGATAATAGGGATCGTTTGGAGTACTAGGGATCATAGGGATCGTTTATAATACTAGGGATCATAGGGATCGTTTGGAGTACTAGGGATCATAGGGATCGTTTATAATACTAGGGATAATAGGGATCGTTTGGAGTACTAGGGATCATAGGGATCGTTTGGAGTACTAGGGATCATAGGGATCGTTTGGAGTACTAAGGATCATAGGGATCGTTTGGAGTACTAGGGATCAAAGGGATCGTTTGGAGTACTAAGGATCATAGGGATCGTTTGGAGTACTAGGGATCATAGGGATCGTTTGGAGTACTAGGGATCATAGGGATCGTTTATAATACTAGGGATCATAGGGATCGTTTGGAGTACTAGGGATCATAGGGATCGTTTATAATACTAGGGATCATAGGGGTCGTTTGGAGCACTAGGGATCGTTTATAATACTAGGGATAATAGGGATCGTTTGGAGTACTAGGGATCATAGGGATCGTTTATAATACTAGGGATCATAGGGATCGTTTGGAGTACTAGGGATCATAGGGATCGTTTATAATACTAGGGATAATAGGGATCGTTTGGAGTTCTAAGGATCATAGGGATCGTTTGGAGTACTAGGGATCAAAGGGATCGTTTGGAGTACTAAGGATCATAGGGATCGTTTGGAGTACTAGGGATCATAGGGATCGTTTGGAGTACTAGGGATCATTGGGATCGTTTATAATACTAGGGATCATAGGGATCGTTTGGAGTACTAGGGATCATAGGGATCGTTTATAATACTAGGGATCATAGGGATCGTTTGGAGCACTAGGGATCGTTTATAATACTAGGGATAATAGGGATCGTTTGGAGTACTAGGGATCATAGGGATCGTTTATAATACTAGGGATCATAGGGATCGTTTGGAGTACTAGGGATCATAGGGATCGTTTATAATACTAGGGATCATTGGGATCGTTTATAATACTAGGGATCATAGGGATCGTTTGGAGTACTAGGGATCATAGGGATCGTTTATAATACTAGGGATCATAGGGATCGTTTGGAGCACTAGGGATCGTTTATAATACTAGGGATAATAGGGATCGTTTGGAGTACTAGGGATCATAGGGATCGTTTATAATACTAGGGATCATAGGGATCGTTTGGAGTACTAGGGATCATAGGGATCGTTTATAATACTAGGGATAATAGGGATCGTTTCTAATACTAGGGATAATAGGGATCGTTTGGAGTACTAGGGATCATAGGGATCGTTTGGAGTACTAGGGATCATAGGGATCGTTTGGAGTACTAGGGATCATAGGGATTGTTTGGAGTACTAGGGATCATAGGGATCATTTGGAGTACTAGGGATCATAGGGATCGTTTGGAGTACTAGGGATCACAGGGATCGTTTGGAGTACTAGGGATCATAGGGATCGTTTGGAGTACTAGAGATCACAGGGATCGTTTGGAGTACTAGGGATCATAGAGATCGTTTGTTTTCCTATTATAATACAGCCACATAAATAATCGGAGATCTCTGGAAAACCACACTGCCTGTATAATCACATAAACATCACATGATCTCAGGAAAACAAAATAAATCATACTCTGGGGAAAATCTAGCCAACATATCCTAATCCATGGCTCCTTCGGGCTTCCCGAGTCCAATCCCCAAACCCATGGGGTCCATACTCACCACTGTCCACATCCTGGTCTTCTGTCTTCAGTCCATGCACCTCCGTCACAGTGATCTCCTCATATTCCTCTGCAACACAGACAGGCCACATTAACACCCTGTCTGGACTCTATTCCCCATCACTACACAATTCCAAAGGAATTCCAGATTCCAAAGCTTCCTGATGGTTCTAATGGTCATAATAAATTCAGGGTTGTCCTGGTGGGTCATTACAGCGTAACAGACTCTAATGGTATTCTTCTGGACCCTAGTGGTCTCTAATGGTAACCACTAAACCGGTTCCCATCAGCTGATACCACTGAGGAGTGAAGCTGACCATCTCAGATCACACATCAGAACCCAGAGGATAGGAAGCACCTCCCACACTGACCTTTCTTTACCTCCTGCTCCTCCGTCTTCAGTCCAGACACCTCCATCACACTCACCTCCTCATGCTCCTCTTTAACGCAGGACATTGTTCTTATTTACCCCACACAGCTGGACGGAGAGCTCGGGACCTCCTCCTTCTTCTTCTGTGGATTCAAGGAGCGCCACATT
>JAMWET010005203.1:32500-95424 GCA_024036415.1 Prochilodus magdalenae | reverse complement strand
GTGGGGTGGTGGGGGGGGATGGGTGGGGGGTGGGGGGGGGGAGGGGGTGGGGTAGGGGAGGGGGAGGGTGAGGGTGGGGTGGGGGAGGGTGGGGAGGGGTAGGGGTGAGGTAGGTGTGGGGTGGGTATATTTGTTTTTAGTGTGGTTGAGGGGTTGTGTGTGTATATTTTTGAGTTATTTGGTGTGTGATAAATGTGGGTGAGGTGTTGAGTTTTGTTGTGATTTGGAGATTATTGTGTGATGTGGTATGTGTGTGTTGTAGTTTGTGTGTTTGATGTGGTGATTGGTGTTGTGGTTGTTGATTGTTGTGATTGTGTGTGTGATGTGTTGATTATTGTGTGTGTGTGGAGGTGTGTGATATTTGTTTTGATTGTGTGTGATGTTTTGTGCTGTGTGTGTGTGATGTGTGTGTGTGATTGTGGGATGTGTGTTTATGATGTGTTTGAGTGGTTTTGATGTGTTGGTGTGTATGTATGTGTTTGTGTGATGTATTGGTGTGATGTTGTGTAGTGTGTGGATTGTGGTTTATATGTGTTGTGATGTGATGTGTGTGTGCTGTATGTGTGATGTATGTGTTGTGATGTGTGTGTGATGTGTGTGATGGTGTTATGAATGTGGGTGTAATGTTGTTGTGAATGTGATTTGTGTGCTTTTTTTTGTTATGTTTGTGTTGTGGATCTTTGTTCTGTGTTTGTGATGTTGTGTTTTGTGATGTGTGTGTGATGTTATATTGTGTGTTTGATGTTTTGCTTGTGTGTGGATGTTTTTGTGTGTGCTGTGTGATGTGTGTGTGATGTGTGTGCTGTGTGTGTGATGTATGTGTTGTGATGTGTGTGTGATGTGTGTGTGATGTATGTGTGTGTGATGTATGTGTTGTGATGTGTGTGATGTGTGTATGATGTGTGTATGATGTGTGTGTGATGTGTGTGATGTGTGTGATGTGTGTGTGATGTGTGTGTGATGTGTGTGATGTGTGTGAGATGTGTGTGTATGATGTGTTGTGATGTGATGTGTGTGCTGTGTGTGTGATGTATGTGTTGTGATGTGTGTGTGATGTGTGTGATGTGTGTGTGTGCTGTGTGTGTGATGTATGTGTTGTGATGTGTGTGTGATGTGTGTGTGATGTGTGTGTTGTGATGTGTGTGATGTGTGTATGATGTGTGTATAATGTGTGTGAGATGTGTGTGTATGATGTGTTGTGATGTGATGTGTGTGTGCTGTATGTGTATGACTTGGTTCACTGAATCGCTTCCTAGCGACTCCCCATGGTCTCCCTCTGAACCTGAGTGCAGCTGCGCTCTCCTCTACGCACTGTTCTCCTTTCTCTTAGTCGTCATGCCAACATGAAGCAGATCATTCTGCCCTCCCACGCTGGATCAGAGAAATCACTCATTAATTACACACTCTCTCCCTCTCTCCTCTCTCTCCCTCCCTCTCTCTCCCTCTCTCTCTCTCTCTCTCCCTCTCTACCTCCCTCCCTCTCTCTCTCCCTCTCTCTCTCTCTCTCTCTCCCTCTCTACCTCCCTCCCTCCCTCTCTCTCACTCTCTCTCTCCCTCTCTCCTCTCTCTCCCTCCCTCTCTCTCTACCTCCCTCCCTCTCTCTCTCCCTCTCTCCCTCCCTCCCTCTCTCACTCTCTCTCTCTCTCTCTCTCTCCCTCTCACTCACTCTCTCTCTTTCCCTCTCTTCTCTCTCTCTCTCTCTCTCTCTCCTCTCTCTCCCTCCCTCTCTCTCTCACTCTCTCCTCTCTCTCCCTCCCTTCCTTCCTCCCTCTCTCTCTCTCTCTCTCCTCCCTCTCCCTCCTCTCTCTCCCTCCCTCCCTCCCTCTCTCTCTCTCCCTCCCTCTCTACCTCCCTCCCTCTCTCCTCTCGCTCCCTCCTCTCTCTCCCTCCCTCCCTCCCTCCCTCTCTACCTCCCTCCCTCTCCCTCTCTCCTCTCTCTCCCTCCCTTCCTTCCTTCCTCCCTCTCTCTCTCTCTCTCTCTCTCTCCCTCTCTACCTTCCTCCCTCTCTCTCACTCTCTCTCTCTCTCCCTCTCTCCTCTCTCTCCCTCTCACTCACTCTCTTTCCCTCTCTTCTCTCTCTCCCTCCCTCTCTCTCACTCTCTCCTCTCTCTCCCTCCCTCTCTCTCTCACTCTCTCCTCTCTCTCCCTCCCTCTCTCTCTCACTCTCTCCTCTCTGTCCCACCCTCTCTCGCCCTCTCTCCTCTCTCTCTCCTCCCTCCCTCTCTCTCTACCTCCCTACCTCCCTGCTCCCTTCTCTCTCCCTCTCCTCTCTCCCTCACTCTCTCTCTCTCCCTCTCTCTCCCTCCCTACCTCCCTCCCTCTCTCTCTCTCCCTCTCCCTACCTCCCTCCCTCTCTCTACCTCCCTCCTTCCCTCCCTCCCTCTCTACCTCCCTCCCTCTCCCTCTCTCCTCTCTCTCCCTCCCTTCCTTCCTTCCTCCCTCTCTCTCTCTCTCTCTTTCTCCCTCTCTCTCCCTCTCTCCCTCCCTCCCTCCCTCTCTCTCACTCTCTCTCTCTCCCTCTCTCTCCCTCTCACTCACTCTCTTTCCCTCTCTTCTCTCTCTCCCTCCCTCTCTCTCACTCTCTCCCTCCCTCTCTCTCACTCTCTCCTCTCTCTCCCTCCCTCTCTCTCTCACTCTCTCCTCTCTGTCCCTCCCTCTCTCGCCCTCTCTCCTCTCTCTCCCTCCCTCCTCTCTCTCCCTCCCTCCTCTCTCTCCCTCCCCTCTCTCCCTCACTCTCTCCCTCCCTTCCTTCCTCCCTCTCTCTCTCTCTCTCTTTCTCCCTCTCTACCTTCCTCCCTCTCTCTCTCCCTCCCTCCCTCCCTCTCTCTCACTCTCTCCCTCTCTCCTCTCTCTACCTCCCTCCTCTCTCTCCCTCCCTCCTCTCTCTCCACCTCCCTCCTCTCTCTCCCTCCCTCCTCTCTCTCCCTCCCTTCCTCCCTCCCTCTCTCTCCCTCACTCTACTCTTTCTCTCCACCTCACACTCTCTCCTTTCTCTCTCTCGCCCTCACTCTCTCCCTACTCTCTCTCTCTCCCCCTCACTCTCTCCCTACTCCCACTCCCCCTCTCCCCGCTCACTCTCTCCCCCACTGTGCTGGGTGTAGTTTGTTTTTTTACAGCAGGGTTTAACGTTGAGCTGAGGAACGGTTCAGCTGAAGAACAGTCACAGTCTGACCTGTACAGTGAGGTCCCTGCAGCACAAGCGCCCCCTGCTGGAGGCTCATTGGACAGCCCAGAGTGTGTAATCGGATGTCTGCCACTAGAGGGCGGTACTGCACACCAAACCCGCTCTCACTCACTCTGTACACACCTCACACCAAACCCTCTCTCCCTCACTCTGTACACACCTCACACCAAACCCTCTCTCACTCACTCTGTACACACCTCACAAGCACCACACCTCTCTCCCTCCACTCGTGTACACAACGTCACCCAAACCCGCTCTCCCTCACTCTGTACACACCTCACATCCCAAACCCTCTCTCACTCACTCTGTACACACCTCACACACCAAACCCTCTCTCCCTCACTCTGTACACACCTCACACCAAACCCTCTCTCCTCTCACTCTGTACACACCTCACACCAAAACCCTCTCTCCCTCACGTCTGTACACAACCTCACACCAAACCCCTCAACACCTCACTCCTGTCCACCCCCTCACCAAACACTCGCTCACCTCTCCCTCTGTACACACCTCACACCAAACCCGCTCTCCCTCACTCTGTACACACCTCACACCAAACCCTCTCTCACTCACTCTGTACACACCTCACACCAAACCCTCTCTCACTCACTCTGTACACACCTCACACCAAACCCTCTCTCCCTCACTCAACCTCACACCAAACCCTCTCTCCCTCACTCTGTACACACCTCACACCAAACCCTCTCTCCCTCACTCTGTACACACCTCACACCAAACCCTCTCTCCCTCACTCTGTACACACGGTGGATTACGGGTGAGTTTCTGGATACTGTGTTGAGTTCTCCTTTAAATAAACAGAAGGTTTGGTAGATCAGTGTTCTGTTTTAATTGCATATCTGGATCCAGTTTCAGAACTGGGCTATAAAACAGGTGTTTGGTAATACGCTCCGCACAGTATAAAACAATACAGTAATCAGTAAACTAGCGCCGCACAAACCGATACTGATCATAACATCACATAAAATACCCAACACGGTCACAGCACGTCCCTGCAGAGGTCTGATCCCGAGGCCCATGCCCAGGCGCCCCTCTGCTTCAGTCTGTAAGGCTCAGGTGGTTCAGTTCTACAGTCCAGGCACCACAGACGGCCCGGAATGAGGAGGTGGTGTGAGGTTCCGTCCATGAGAGTTCACGGTGGAGGTCTTTACCGTCCCGGTCCGGAGAACAGGACCAGATTTGGTCTAGTACTCAACCAAACATCTCCGGGATAACACCATCATGCTCACTCGCACACACACTCGCACACACACTCGCACACACACTCGCACACACACTCGCACACACACTCGCACACACACTCACTCTCACTCTCACTCTCACACACACACACTCTCACTCACACACTCTCACACACACACACACACTCTCACTCACACACTCTCTCTCACTCTCACACTCTCACACTCTCATACACTCACACACTCTCTCTCACACACACACACACTCACACACACACACACTCACTCAGACACACACTCAGACACACACTCAGACACACACTCAGACACACACTCAGACACACTCTGTTCAGTCGGTTCTGAGAACAGAACGATCACTGGTGATTACTGATGATCAATACTCCTGACTGAACAGACACAGAAGCAGAAGCCGGGCTGAGGGCGGGTAAATCCGGTCCGGAATGTGAGCCGCTGCTCAGTGGGAAGGAATGTGTTTGAAATCGGGGGAACATTCGGCTCTTAAAGACACAGCACCTCCCTTCCTCCTCCAGCTCCGCAGACGGGCTGCAGGTCCAGGGAGCGTCTGCTTTGAAAGGCACCACAGGGGTTCAGGCTGGACGTCCGGACGGAGGCTGCGGTCTGCTCACTGGTCGGTTCCCTGTTCTACAGTGATGCAGGAAATCAAAACAAACCGGACTGGGCAGGTTTTGTGGAAGAGCTCAGTCTTAAAGCATTCCGAGAATTTAAGCGGTTTAGCGGTGTGCGGCGAGCGAGGCTCCTCGCTGAGCACCGTGACCGCTCTGTCGTCACAGTGCAGTACGGTCAGTCACAACACAGCCCAGGCTGAACAAAGTCCAGGGTTCAACCAGAGTTCCATGTTTGGGGTCAGTATTGAGTGGTTCCACGTTAGGTTTAAAGGTTGTGCTCCAAGTTTGGGTTCTGGAATAGGCTCCAGGTTAGATTAAAGGGGTTGGGCTCTAGGGGTGGGTTCTGGGACAGGTTCCAGGCTAGGTTTAAGGGTTCTGAGTGGAAGATTTGCATCTGGTTTTTGTGTTTGGGTTCCAAAGTTTGGGTTTGGGTTCAGTGTTAGAGGATTCAGCTTTCACAGTTTGGGTTCCGGTTCTAGTTTGAGCTCGTGTTTAGCTTTGAGTTTGGACTTCTGGTTTTGAAGTCAGTATTGAAGGTTCTAGTTTGGGTACCAGGTTTGGATTCAGGTTCCAGATTCGCGGTGGTGGCCTGCGTTCCTCAGCCGTTCCCCAGTATATGCTCCAGACGCTCCCAGTTCCTCCACAGCAGAGACAGCAGCAGTGCGGCGAGCGCCGTGGCCAGCAGGTGGAGCCGGCTGCGCAGGACCGGGGAGATGAATCTGGCCGCCGTGGAGACACACACCAGCAGCAGGGTGGCGATGGCCAGCAGGACGCTGATCCCCTTCCCCAACAACATCCGGCCCGCCTCCGCCTCCACCTGCACCGCCTGCTGCTGCTGCTGCTGAACCTCCAGTTTGGCTAGCCGCGTCTGACATGACTCCAGCGCCTCCTGGTGGACACAGAGGAACATGCAAACAGCTCTCAGACAGAGGATCTCCAAGACAACGATAAGAACCGTCTCTATTTGAATATCATATTTAGGATTCGCATATTTGACTCCGGTTCCGGTCCCAAACCGGGCTTAGAAGTCCAGTTCACCTAGAGCACAGCTAAACTCTACCACAGATCAGGAAACTAGCGTAAAAGGAGACGCACCAAGACGAGCACATGCTGCATTCCTGATATTCTCTGGAAAGCTATTCCCGAGTTCTACAGGAAGTGCCGTAGGGCCTCCTCGGCCGAGTGAAGACGCCTGGTCGGCCACAGGGCTTCAGATCAGTGAGATATGCCGGCACTCAAGAGCTTCAAATGTCACCAGACGCGTAGTGAAAGCGGAACCCAGAAAAAGCAGAAGGAAACGGGCTCTAGAGAAAAAGGCGTTCTGGAGAAACCGGTTTTGGTTCTAGGTCAGGTTTCCACCACGTCACACTGAGTGTTAGGCTGAAGGTCTCGTTCTCCCGATCAGCTTGTGTGAACGATGTTAGCGAGTGAACACCGCGACACCACCGCTGAAGATGGGATAAGATGGAGTATCTCCCAGAGACATTCTGACAATGTGACATGTTCTGACTGTACAGTCGTTAATATTAATATTAATTAATATTAGGTTATATCACAGGTACAGCCTGACTACAGCAGGTCTCAGGTGTTTATAAGAGCGAAGATCACAGTGAGGCGAGTACCTGCAGGTCTCGGGCTCTCTCGTTAGCCTGGTACGCCACCTTCTCCTCAATACTGGCAAGGTCCTGCTTCAGATTGGTCATCTCATGCTGGTGGAGCTCCACCAGGTCGTTCAGCTGCTCCTCCAGACGCTCCACCCTGAGAGAGAGAGAGAGAGAGAGAGAGAGAGAGAGAGAGAGAGAGAGAGAGAGAGAGAGAGAGAGAGAGAGAGAGAGAGAGAGAGAGAGAGAGAGAGAGAGAGCAGGAGACAGAGAGAGATTGAGGAGTAGTATTATCGAGAGAGAGGAGAAGGAATGAGACGAGAACTTTTTCATTTTTTGAGAGGAGGAGGAGAGAATTTTTTCGTTTTTTTTTGTGCTTTTTTGAGAGAGAGAGAGAGAGAGACAGAGAGACAAAGAGAGAAAGAGAGAGAGACAAAGAGAGAGAGACAGAGAGAGAGAAAGAGACAGAGAGAGGGAGAGAGGGAGAGAGACAGAGAGAGAGAGGGAGAGAGGGAGAGAGGGAGAGAGAGAGAGAGAGAGAGAGAGAGAGAATGACATTCATCATTTATTGTTCCTGGTAACCCTCATCCTCCTTCCTCCTTCCTCCTTCCTCCTGCTAACGCTCCTATGCTCCTCTAAGTGCTGCGTCTGTGGTTCTGGTTTTCTAAGAGTGATACTCACTACAGCTCCACACCACTCCACTCCCAAACACGCTCTTGCCGAGGCACTGAGTTGTGAATGCTATTTGACATCCTGTTTCTATTGGAGTCCATTTTTACGGTTAGAGCCGTGAGAACACGGGGTGGATATGTTTAGTTAGCTATTCTAGAAACAGGTCACAGTTAACCGTAGCTGTAGTCCCAAACAAGCTAGCTTTAGCATTAGCTGCAGGCTAACGCTGATCAGCCCCTGTGACATTTCCAGCCGTGATTTCTGAACCACTGTAAAACCAAACCAACACCGTTCCAGATAACAGCCATGCCATAAACTGGGTCTGAGCTCTCCTGTAGCTAATGCTGGGCTAGCAGGCTACAGGCGCTAGTTAGCTAGCCGCGCACTAGCAGTTTAAGGAATAGCAGCTTCATATGAGTAGCAGACATGAGCTAGCTGGCTAGCTGAGTTAGCGATCTGCCACCCAGTGTTGTTCTTTCAGTTGGGTTCCAGATTTTTTCTAGTTCTTCAGAGAACATCCCCTTTCACTGCTGCTGGAGAACACGGCTCCCAGCATGCATCTGCACCGTGGTGCTGCGTGTTTGTGGTGTAGGAGAGTCATGGGCCGTGTCTCACTGTACAGCTAGCGCTAGCGGTTCATGCTAAGCTCCATGGCTAGTGGTGGAGCTGTGTACAGACAGGAGGACAGAGTTCTCTGCTGGATCTGATCAGAAAGCTGCTGCATGTTAGCCGATAGCAGGGTAACAGCAGCGGTTAGCAGTAGCTTCTAGCTAGTGTAGCTGTATCTAACGGTGATGGCTCAGTAGTGGTGTTGATAACATCTGCAGATGGAGCTTCAGGAGGTGGTGTTAGTGGTGGAGGTGGTGATTCTGAGGGACACTGCTGTGGTGCTCATAAAAACCCAACGTAAAACAGGAATCAGTTACAGCCCAGCAGGACGAGCCTGGGGAACCCAGGGAACGTGCCAAGAACCTCTCGATGAGAACGTCCTGCAGCTAACTCTCATAGCTGACCTGTATCTCTCCTCCTCCAGCGTCTGTGCAAGGAAGGTGTCTCCACCTTTGAGGTCCGCCTTCAGAGATTCCATCTCCTCAGCCAGTCGGTCCTGAGACTGCCGGATCTGCCGGAGCTCCTCAAGCACCATGGAAACTGTGCTGGTGTCCTGCGGAGCAGCCGGGTGGTTACCGTTACTGTCCGCAGAGGCTGAGGAACCCGTGGAACACTCATCATCGCTGTGGTACTTGGTTTGGCCCACCATGGTGGCGCTGCCCCCGAGCGCCCGTGCGCCGCTTTCCTCCAAACTGGTCTTGAGGTGGGGGATGTTGTCGGCGCTGCCGAACTTGTTGCGGATGAGGTTAGCGAACTCCTTGGGCTTGTTGAAGAAGAAGGGAGGAGAGAGCGAGACTCCGGGGCCGATGGTTTTGATTTTGTCCAGGCGAGTGTGTCGCCCGCTGCTGTTCATGTCCTTCAAAGCTTCCTTGGAAAAATCTTTGGATAAATCCTTGGATACGTCACTGGGCACGTCCTTCTGCAGCTCCTTGGCCAGATCTTTAGGGCTGCTGTGTTTGGAGCCGGTGCTCTCTGAGTCCTTCAGCTTCCGGTGGTACTGCTCCAGCTTCTTCTGCAGCTGGCTGATGTTGTGCGCGGCCTTCTGGTTCTTCTTCTCGAACACCTGCCTTATCCGCGCCACCTGCTGCTTATCCGCCATGTTGACCAGCTTGAGGAATTCAGCCACGTTCTCATCCCGCTCCATCTGCTCCACCTTCAGCTGCTCCGTCACCCTCAGGATCTTCTGCTGCAGGCTTTCCAGCTCCAGCCGGCCCCGCGGCAGCTCCTGCAGAAGATTGCTGGAGGTGTTAAGGTTGGAATCTGAGCTGACGCGGAGGATGGGCACCGGGATGCTGAGCACGTATCCCTCATTGTGATCCATCTGCAGAAACACACACATCACAGGGCTCAACGAATTAGGCATCATACCTGTAATCGATAACAGATTAAGCCAACTACATGTCAATGAATCGTGTGTAGGTCATATCGCCCCCTACGCTTCCTGTAAGTCGTATGACAGGTCTGTTCAGGCATGACGTTGCTGGTTCGTAACCGGCCCCTACACTTCCTGTAGTGTATTACAGTCTGTCAGAAATGAGCGTGGTGGGTCGTATCGCCCCCTTACACTTCCTGTAGTGGTAATTACAGTCGGTCAGAAGACGTGCGGGTCTGTCGCCCCCTACGCTTCCTGTAGTGTATTACAGTCCTGTCCGAATGAGCGTGTGGTCTATGCCCCCCTACGCTTCCTGTAGTGTATTACAGTCTGATCAGAATGAGCGTGCGGGTCGTATCGCCCCCTACACTTCCTGTAGTGTATTACAGTCTTTGTCAGATATGACCGTGTGGGTCTCTGTATCCGCCCCCTACGCTTCCTGTTAGTGTAATTACAGTCGGTCAGAACGAGCGTGTGGGTTCGTTCGCCCCCTACACTTCCTGAGCGTCGGTCAGTGTTGGGATCGCATCGCCCCCTACGCTTCCTGTAGTGTATTACAGTCGGTCAGAACGAGTGTGTGGGTCGTATCGCCCCCTACGGTTCCTGTAGTGTATTACAGTCGGTCAGAATGAGAGTGTGGGTCATATCGCCCCCTACGCTTCCTGTAGAGTACTACAGTCGGTCAGAATGAGCGTGTGGGTCGTTTGAACGTTAGAAGCAGTAGAAGCCTCTTTTGATGATGAGAGTAACGCATTCAACGCATTCATAGAGGGAACTTCAGATGGAACAGGTAATGTTTTGGAGTTTGATTTGGATCCTCAGCTCAGGTCAGGTCGGGTCGGGTCGGGTCGGGTCAGGTCGGGTCAGGAGAGTTTGAGAAGAATGTTGAGGTTTCTCCAGCTCCTGGGGGCCGGGCCCTTCGCCAGCGTTCATGAGGACATCCTGTTTTCGCCTGCAGATACTTCCTCCATCTGCCTCAGACATCCTGCAGAAGCTTCAGGCCCTCGGGGTCATCATCTGCTGTCTCTCAGAGGTCTCTGAAATGGTAACCACTTCTGATATGTGGCTCCTGTAGCGACTCAGCCGTGATCCCGTAACTCCTACATCACCATTTTCTAATCTCACCATTCGTAGTGTGTACCGAACCAGACGTCCCCTCTAAAGTCTCCCCCACAGGAAGTTCCTACATGAGGAGGTTCTGAATACGCTGCCTGATGTCTGAGACGCTGTTTATGATAGTGTGGAGAAGATCTCAGCCTTAAACTCCATTCATGGTGGAGGGATACATGCTGCAGGGCGCTGTGAGGTCAAATAGTCCCCCAAAGGAACTTAGTATTTTCAGGTTTTCATCATCAATCACTGGGGGATTGAAATATTTATTAAAGCAGAAATTATTAATTAATAACTGGATTATATGAACTATATTTAGTTTCATGGTCAAAAACATACTATTCTCAAATACAGCCCGTATCACGGCAACAGCAGCTCAGAGTGAGATCAAAGGGAAATGAACTGAACTGTGATGAACCTTCAGGCCTGATGACTCAGTGAATCATTTCCTAAAGAATGATAATTGAATAGTTTATGACTCTGTGTGACTGTGTGTGTGTGTGTGTGTGTGAGTGTGTGTGTGTGAGTGTGCATGTGTGTGCATGTGTGTATGTGTGTGTGTGTGTGTGAGAGTGTGTGTATGTGTGTGAGAGTGTGTATGTGTATGTGTGTGCGCGAGTGTGTGTGTGTGTGTGTGTGACTGTGTGTGTGTGTGTGTGTGTGACTGTGTGAGTGTGCATGTGTGTGCATGTGTATGTGTGTGTGCGCGAGTGTGTGTGTATGTGCATGTGTGTGCGCGAGTGTGTGTGTGTGTGTGTGTGTGTGTGTTTGTGAGTGTGTATGTGTATGTGTGTGTGTGTGTGTGTGTGTGTGCGTATGTATGTGTGGCGGTGTGTGGGTGACGGAGCAGGCCTGGGCGAGCCCGCGGGCTCTTACGGCTCTGAGGATCATCACTGAACTCCAGAGTTAAAGGAGGAAGTGGGAACAAAGAGGAGCTGCTGAAAGTCTGACGTCCTCAGAAGGAGACACCACACAGACAGACGCTGACCATGTGAGGAGCCAGCTTCTGCTTTACCCTGCTGACACAGCACACTCCTACTGCGGGACATCCAGCAAGAAGAGGAGAGGAACCGGCTGCAGCCGATAAGCCGAGTTACAGTCTTACACCGGTGAAGAAACACAGTTTGGTGTTAGCGGGCTCTAATGCTAGTTAGCTATCGCTAGCACACCTAGCTAACGTTAGCTCCCTCTGGTAAACGCCACGCTGGCCCTGTGTGGAGGCCCTTGAGTGGACTGTGGGGTTTACAGGGGGTTTCCTGCTATGAAGCCGCATCTACATGTTCCGAGCGTTAGCTGGTTTATGTGTTAAAAAAGCGCTAATGTGCTAAAGCTAATATAGCTAGCCTTAGCTCTGCCTAGCTAGCTATCTTCATCAGCCCTGACCACCAAGCCTGACGACACTGCGTGAGGGCATGGAACACTCTCAGAAGTCTGAGCTCCCTCAGGTCCACTTCATTTCGATTACCGGAGTCACTGTCCAAAACTCAACTCCCCATCACCATTACCAACACAGGAAACAGACGGAACCGGGTCGGTATCAGTATCAGCAGATACGCAAGGTCCGAGTATCGGTATCAGTATCGAGTGGTATCGATCCACCCTGAGTACCACCACACCCAGCACAAACTCACAAACAAGAGGATGTACACCGCGTGCGGATGAACCGGCCTCGCATCCGCTGCTGGAACCACCTTACAGGTTCTCTCCATACGCCCGTGTATACAGACGACAGCGAGTCACCCAGGGCGTGAGGAGGGCGCAAGGAGGGCGCGAGGAGGGCGCAAGGAGGGCGCGAGGCTAATCGGTGGGAATAACTATTACCCATTAGCTACATTAGCTTCAGACAGGTCTCGGCTGAAGAGCTACGGCTGTACTGGCCTCACTCAGCATCTACAGAACCACAACCGCTCCACTCATCAGCTCCGGAGAGATCACATGGAGGAGGAAGTCACGCGGACGGCAGAACCACAGCAGAGAGAGGAGAGGGGGAGAGTATCTAGTCTGTGCCTCTCTCTCTCTCTCTCTCTCTCTCTCTAGTAATAATAATAATAATAATAATAAAGGTAATAACAGTATTGTTAATAATAGTGTTAATAATATTAATAATGATATTATAATAAGTGCTGGTGTATGGTATGGTTCCTGCAGCGCTGCTGTGTAGTCCTGTGCATTAGCCGGTGGGGACCTCCAGGCCGCGCGCTGGACAGTCCACTCTGACCTCACAGTCACTTCACTGTGCCGTACGCAGCTGTTTTTTGGAAAATGCCATAAAGGACGTCCCCTCCCTCAGGAAGCCTCGCGCTGCCTCTATCAGTGCAGATAAAGACGGCGCTTCCGAGGAACGCTCACATGCACACATCCAGGAAGAGCACGTCAGCAGAACTGCGGACAGTGGGACAGGCTGTGAAACAGCCCAGTCCACACCACCACCACCACCACCACATCATCATGTGAGGTTTCGCTGAAGGGCCTTGTGTTCCGCTCGGTGGGGGAAATTTACTGTTCCAGAGGAAAACCCAGCTCACAGCGTTCCCAATCCTAATCAGATCATCCAGCACTGCAGCTCCGAGCTCACACAGCCCAGCCCTCAGACTAAAGTCCTATCAGTTACTTAACACATCCGCTTACTGAACACATACAGACACTGTATCTAGAGCCACCAGTGAACCTACACGTGTCTTCTGAGTGTGTATGGAATGTTGGTGATGAAAATCTGGAAAACCTGGAAATACTAAGTTCCTTTGGGGGACTATTTGACCTCACAGCGCCCTGCAGCATGTATCCCTCCACCATGAATGGAGTTTAAGGCTGAGATCTTCTCCACACTATCATAAACAGCGTCTCAGACATCAGGCAGCGTATTCAGAACCACCTCCTGTAGGAACGTCCTGTGAGGGAGCTTTTAGAGGGGACATCTGGTTACCTTCACCACCACTGGGAACAGGTCTGACTGTATCTAGAACCGAGCAAACCCCTCCGACTGTCTCTGTTTTCCTCTGAACTGCTAAATATGCAGGAGTTTTGGAAAACTGGTGGACTTCCCCTCCCAGTGAAAGAGCATGGTTTCAGGCGGTGTTCTTTCTCCTGCCTCTACAAAGTGCTGATCAGCCTGCACCGCTCTGGGGAACCACGCAGAACTGAACACAGCCTGCAGCCATGCATGTCCACACACACCCGCACACACACACAGACACTCACACACACAGAGAGACACAGACAGACAGACACACACTCACACATACACACACACACAGACACTCACACACACACAGAGAGACACAGACACACACCCGCACACAGACACACACACACACACACACACACACACACACACAGAGAGACACAGACACACACCCGCACACAGACACACACACACACACACACACACCCGCACACACACACACATTTCACTCACACCATCACAAGATGGACCTCAGACAGGACAAGCTACACAAATGGTCACACATACACACACACACACACACTCACACACACAGAGAGACACAGACAGACAGACAGACAGACAGACACACACACACACACACACACAGACACAGAGAGAGACACAGACAGACAGACACACACACACACAGACACTCACACACACAGAAGACACAGACACACACACACACACACACCCGCCACAGTATCGCTGAAACTGAGATGGTGGTGGCAGAGGGTGTGTTTCTGAAACAGGCCTGAACACGCTCACACACTTCAACACTGAGGAAGTTCACACAGCTACAGTAACACCACCGCGGTCCGCGCTCTCGCCTCACAGCAGCCTAACTCGAACAGTCCAGCCTTAAACACCGTCCTCCCCCTCAACACTCAACCAACCGCACATCAACAGTCAGGCTTCACTCACACTGCACACCATACGGCCAAAAGTGTGTGGACACCTGACCATCACATTCCAAAACAAGGGGCCTTAACACCAGGCCACTCCAGTGGAACTAAGGGTCCGAGCCCCAACCCTGAACCCCCAGACCATTACCGCACACACGGCACTGTGGGCACTATGTATTCCAGGAGGGAGCGTTCTCCTGGACCCATCCACCAAACCCAGATTCCTCCACCGGGCTGGCAGCGTGATCCATCACTCCGGAGCTACCCGAGCGTTGTGATCTCAGATACCGGACCTCCTTCAGTGACAGGCTCCTCCACCTGCAGCGTGTGGAGGAGAGATACCGGACCTCCACCTGCGGTGCTTATTACCTGTTGCTGCACCTCAGTACCTGCACATCACCTGTATACCTCCTGTACCAAGCGCCAACTTCACTGTAACTCATGCACTCTGCCTGTACCGTCTGTGTTCAGGTGAGGGCCAGACGATCAGTACGTGTGTGGTACATCTCTGTGCTACTACAGTGTAAATGTGTGTAGTGTATTATGGTATTCTACCAGCAGAGATGTATTTATTTCTGTTTGTATATGTGCGGTATGTATTTGTATAGGTGTGGTATGTATTTGTATAGGTGCGGTATGTATTTGTATAGGTTGTATTTGTATATGTGCGGTATGTATTTGTATAGGTGCGGTATGTATTTGTACAGGTTGTATGTATTTGTATATGTTGTATTTGTATAGAGCGTGCGGTAATGTATTTGTATCAGGTGCGGTGGTATTTGTACAGGTTGTATTTGTATATGTGCGGTATGTATTTGTACAGGTTGTATTTGTATATGTGCAGTATGTATTTGTATAGGTTGTATTTGTATATGTGCGGTATGTATTTGTATAGGTGCGGTATGTATTGGTATATGTGCGGTATGTATTTGTATAGGTGCGGTATGTATTTGTACAGGTTGTATTTGTATATGTGCGGTATGTATTTGTACAGGTTGTATTTGTATATGTGCGGTATGTATTTGTATAGGTTGTATTTGTATATGTGCGGTATGTATTTGTATATGTGCGGTATGTATTTGTATAGGTTGTATTTGTATATGTGCAGTATGTATTTGTATAGGTGCGGTATGTATTTGTATAGGTTGTATTTGTATATGTGCGGTATGTATTTGTATAGGTTGTATTTGTATATGTGCGGTATGTATTTGTATAGGTGCGGTATGTATTTGTATAGGTTGTATTTGTATAGGTGCGGTATGTATTTGTATAGGTTGTATTTGTATAGGTGCGGTATGTATTTGTATAGGTGCGGTATGTATTTGTATAGGTGCGGTATGTATTTGTATATGTGCGGTATGTATTTGTATAGGTTGTATTTGTATAGGTGCGGTATGTATTTGTATAGGTGCGGTATGTATCTGTATAGGTGCGGTATGTATCTGTGCTGTACGTGGAGATCACTCCACCCTATCCTCAAACGCTCCATGGCGTTACCCGGCCGGACGAGCTCAGGCGAGCCACTGCGGCCCGAGCGTCACTGTACGCACTCCTGATCTGAAGATCCTCCATAGCTGTGAGATGTGGCGGTGTAATGCATGCTGGGTAGCGTAGTGACAGAACAGCGCTGGCTGTAAAGGCGTAGGGCTACAGAACACCGTATATTACACCCCTTACACCACCCGCACGGTCGGAGGCTCTTCGCTAATCAGCGGGGTATTCGTTTACATTACCCGTCAGCTACGCTCGCCTCAGAGCTCCCGGGCAAACACATACCACACATGACTCGGCTGACTGAACACGTGGTGCCCAGAGCTCGGAGCGTGCTCAGTGTTATCTGTGTTAGCTGTGTACCTGAACACTGAGCAGCTACTGTCACGACCACATATACATGTACCGCACACTTACTGCACACCTGGCTACCTCAACACACTGTCCTCTCCTACAGGTACCCCAACACTAAGCTGTATCTCACTCTACTATAAGTGGGGTCTGGACATCCTGACACACAGCTACCGCTCTGCTTATACGGTCCCCTGTCTGTCCCCCCGCACCCTGAAAGCGTTCTGCTATACTGCACACACCGTGTTGGTCTAATGACAATACAGTTGAACTGAACACCAACCCACACTCGTCCTCTCATCAGCTCAGCAGCCAGGTCAGGTGGTACTTTCACCCCTTATAGACAATAGACACATGAAGAGAGAGAGATCTCACACTCAGATACACCCACACACCCACACACCCCCAGCAGTGCGGAACCAGAAGTGGGGCTGTGTGTGAAGGTTCCTGCTCTGGGCTTAGGCCTGATCTGTAGCTCCTGTCTGACCTACTGAGAGCAGCTGCTGCGTTAGACAGGCTAAACCCCAGAAACCAGGACGTTCACACGCACACGCACGCACGAGGGCGCACACACGCGCACACCCGCACACGCACGAGGGCGCACACACGCACGCTACACTCTAATGGAGCTAAACCACGGTGGTGTGAGTGCTCAGTGGTGAATCAGCACTGACAGGCGTGCGGGGGGTAGGGTAATCTGTTAATATGACCTCGTTATGCTGGTTGAATCAGCGTTACGTGCACCTTCGTTAATGTCTTCATTTCCTAGGCGACCTTCTTCAGTTCCTACCGCTACACTGTCAGGTTCTAGCTTGATGGTCCACCATCTTGTACCTACACCCACTGTCCCCTCCATCAGCTCCACTGACTGTACAGGACACTCTGTAGGTGTACAGGTCCAGACTGTAGTCCATCTGTTTCTCTGTGTACTGTACTACCCTGTTCTTCAATGGTCAGGACCCCCACAGAGCGTCCAGTGGGCAGCGTCCTGTGGGCAGCGTCCTGTGGGGCAGCGTCCTGTGGGGCAGCGTCCTGTGGGGCAGCCACATAGTATCTGCTCTGTGGGGGTCCTGTGGGGGTCCTGACCATTGAAGAACAGGGTAATAACTCCAGGGGCCCAGATTCCTGACCCCTCCGAATCCGCTCCAGGCTAGAAGGAGTACAGGTCGGTGTTCAGGGAAGGTCTGTGTGTTAAGCAGGCCAGACAGCTCAGATTTCAGCTCAGTATTTCACAACACTTCAGATCAGTCCGCAGTATCCTCAGGAACCAGTGGTTGGATTATCCTACAGAAGACGACTTCAGATTCAGCAGCAAGCGGGCACACACACACACACAGGGCACACACACAGGGCACACGGGCACACACACAGGGCACACACACAGGGCACACACACACGGACACACACACGGACACCAGCGCACACATTCACATCAACAGCGGGCTCACCAAGGCCACAAGCAGACCCACACACACAGGGCACACACACACACACACACACACAGGGCACACACACACACACACAGGGCACACACACACACACAGGGCACACACACACAGGGCACACGGGCACACACACAGGGCACACACACAGGGCACACACACAGGGCACACACACAGGGCACACACAGGGCACACACACACACACACACACACAGGGCACACACACACACACACACACAGGGCACACACACACACAGAGCACACGGGCGCACACACACACACATACACTCACAGGGCACACACACAGGGCACACACACACACAGGGCACACACACACATACACTCACAGGGCACACACACAGGGCACACGGGCACACACACACACACAGGGCGCACACACACACAGGGCGCACACAGGTCACACGGGCACACACACACAGGGCGCACACACAGGGCACACACACAGGGCACACACACACACACAGGGCACACACACACACACACAGGGCACACACACACACACACACACACACACGGCACACACACAGGGCACACACACAGGGCACACACACACGGACACACGGACACACACACACACACGGCACACACACAGGGCACACACACACTCACAGGGCACACACAGGGCACAGGGCGCACGCACGCACGCGCACGCGCGCGCACACTACACACACACACACACACACACACACGGCTCTCTATTCACCAGCTTCTTCACCGAATTCTCCGTTCCACCTTAAACAGAGCCAGCACGGAGCTCCTGCACCCTTTAAGGTGGAGGGGGGAATTCCAGTGAAGTGCAGAGCTGGCGGACTGAGCTCCAACTCGAGCGACCACCTACCTCCTTGCTCTAGCTGTGTGATAAAGTTTGTGCCCCCTCTTTCTCCGCGGTCTCGCGCTGTTCCTTTCTCCCAGGTGAATATTAATCTCCTGGGCGGGGCCTGAGCTCCGGAGTAAACAAACAAACAGCGGAGTAAACAAACTCCGGAGCGAACAAACCGACACCCGCTAAACACGCGAGCTCCTCTTTATCTCTCGCCCCTGTGTCTCCCCAACATAGGCGGGACTCCTCCGCGTTCCTCCGCCCGTACTCCCGCAGGCCCCGCCCAGCCCGCGCGCTTACTGGCCGGTAGTGCAGGCCCGCGAGCCGCGCGCTGATTGGCTGGTTGCATAATTGCTTATTTACTTGTTTTGGTGTTTATTAGAGCCATGATTACTGTATATACCCTGCCCGTGTTTAATCAGGGTTAGGCTAATTTAATCATTATGTATGATCTATTTATAACAGTATTTACGGTAATGTCATATTTAGGCTCAGTATGGTTCCTGAGTTCAGAATGGTAAATATACGGTAGTGGTAGTTACTAATGGTACTGTGTGTTTGTCCCAATGGGTTCCTCAGTATAAGGAATTCTGGGATTGAGTCGAGATGTGCTTGATAGCTTCCTAAAGAGGTCCAGAGGGGTCCTACGAGAACCTGGGGGTCTCTACGAAACAGGGGTGGCCCATGGACAGTTATGAGGACAGTCAGCCTGACGTAGACAGCATGAATAAAACCAGGAGGGAGGAATGTGCTCCCGCGAGCGACATTAAAGGAGCAATATGTAAAAAGTTTAAAAAGTTCCAAACTGAACTGAGAACTGAGCAGAGTGTGCAGTAATAGCGGTTGTGTCTGTTGATGTGTGTCAGAGACGTCTGTGTGCGGTGCTGGAGAGATACCTACTCTCATAAAGAGAAACCGCTCAGACCCTCAGGACCCGCTCACTTCACCTGGGGGGGGACAGGATGAGGGGCACTGGGAAAGGACAGGTTACCTACCCGTGGCTCTGTACTGCTCTACACGGCCGCAGGAGAACCCACTCACTAGGCAACGGGTCCAAGTCAACGTCATTTACAGAAAGCCCGGGTTAGCTGAGTTTTACAGTGATCTAGTAATAACCTGACGCACTCACATTTAGTTAGCGTCGAGACTATTGCACCCTTGACTGTCGCTGAGAGGGCCAGGGCGGCTCAGAGCTGATACAGTAACCATCTTTACTTAAAGGTCCACCATTAACACAACCGCACACACGCTGTTACACACAGGCGCTGTATTATCTACCATTAATAACATTCCCCATATGATACCGCAGTTTATCCTTCACATGACATATACATTCATATATTCAGATGTTATTAGATATTATTATTATTAGCTGCTTCTCAGGTCCTTCTTAACTCCATACGGCATCATGTGATCTTCCCATATAGCATACAGCAGTTTAGCCCCGCCTCCTTGTGGTGAAGCTGAAAGGAGAGTTTCAAAACAGGCTGTATTTAGAAAAACATTCACAGCCAATCAAAACGTAGCTCATTTACATGCATCAGTTTAAAGTCACAGTAACACAAACAACCTGTACAACTCTAGATGAATGTTGAAGCCGCTGTGTGGGTATATAAACACACGTGCAGATAGAAGTGGAGGCACTGCTGCAGTAAACACTGTCAGAAACGCCACCCTACAGAAGCGGTGTGTGGAGAAGGAGCAGTGTGTGGTACGGTACAGTGGGGGCGTGGTTTAAGCTCATTGTTAACATGTACATGAAGTAAATATGTGTCAGACACGCAGTAAATAAATAAATAAATAAATAAAATACGTGTTAAATGTAAGTAACAAACGAAACACTGCAGTTCCGGTCCGGAACGGTAGGTGGCGGAAGCGAGCGTATGCGCCTTTCTTTTCAAATTGCGTCACTTCCGGCTTTGTTAGCGCGGGGAAGATGGCGGCGCTGGAGCGGAGCTACACAGAGATTCAGGGTTTTATGAGAGAGCGGGAGACTCCGTACCGGAATATCAGCATTAATGTCGGTAAATATCCGCGCCGCGTCTCTGCCGCTCGGCTCGAGCCCGGCGTTCACGGAGCTGCTCACTCAGACCGGGGCTGTGCCGGATAGCGGAGCCGTGCACATGGACAGACACCGGGCTCCATTTGAAAATCCGTTCCACCTTAAATGGCGCCTCAGCGGTGTAGCGGCATACAGGCGCCTGAATGGAACAGCTGCGCCAGTTAAGGTGGAACGGAAGACCTGAGTGACTGAAGCCTCGGGCTTTAGCACACGGTCCGGCTGGAGGTGTGTCGCTCCAGAGCGCATGGTTCCGTTTAGGTCGTATAGAGCGCCGTGTGTTGTGTGAGTTACAGGCTGACGGTTTATTGTTTTGGTGGTCAGCAGTGACGGGTGGGCTCCTACGCCCAGTCACATTTTAAGGTGTCCGAGTTTACCCTGCACGGGTTGGTCGCCTGTTAAACTTTCTGTTCCACCTTAAATACTGCAGCGTCTAGTAGAGTACGTGAGCCAATGTACAGTGCTCCAAACACGTGATCATGTATTTGTACTATTAGTGAGCTTTAATGAAGTTCAGAAAATTAAGAGTCAGGGTCTTACAGGATCTCAGAGGGTCTTAGAGGTTCCTACAGGGTCTTGGAGGGTCCTAGAGGGTCTTACAGGATCTCAGAGGATCTCAGAGGGTCTTAGAGGGTCTCAGAGGGTCTTAGAGGTTCCTACAGGGTCTTGGAGGGTCCTAGAGGGTTTCCCTCAAACAGAATTAAATTCTGCATTATTGTTTTTATTGCTTATAATTACACTCACAGTTCCTTTAAAACTGGTGTATGTAAATGAGGTCTGTTGTGATTGGATGTCTGGCCTGTAAACATGTTTTATAGCTTGAGTGTGGGTGGGCGGGGCTAAACTGCTGGGTTCTGAATGGGCGGATATGTCTGAGTTGATTGTCGTGACGTCACAGCCAGTAATGGGGGGAAATGTGTAACTGTGGTGAATGAGATGTGGGTGGAGGTTCTGACCCGACTGTGGGTGGAGGTTCTGACCCGACTGTGGGTGGAGGTTCTGACCCGACTGTGGGTGGAGGTTCTGACCCGACTGTGGGCGGAGGTTCCGACCCTACTGTAGGTCGTGTCTGCTGGGTTAGAATCCGTCTTCAGCCTAGCCAGCGTCCAGGTGTTTGAGTCCATTGACCAAGTGTTGTGCCTGTGTGCAGGTGTGAGTGCGCCCCCTGGAGGAGTGAAGCTGCCGGACAGTGCCGGAGGGTTTTCCTATGAGGAGAGCGGGACGCTGTTAGCCATCACCAGCAACAGGTTCATTCACTGGTGAGTGACGAATACCGGAGGCCACTGCGGAACAGGGGAGTGGCGTTCAGCCCGTTCGGTCTGGAGCAAATAGAGTTGTTCCTGAGGGATCTGGTGGGCGGGAATGTCTGGAATAAACAGATCCGTGTTTAAAATGTTTATTCAGGATTCCTCGTGTAGGTAATCCTGTTCTCTAACGGAACAGAAACCTGAACACGGTGATCTGTATCTGCATCAGCGGTGCGTCCTCTAACCCTCCCTGTCTAATCACTGTCTCTGAGAGGCAGCCAGAAAGATCGGACTGGAGTTGGACTGCTCGTCACCTGGTTTATATCCGATCAGAAAAATCCAGATCATTAAAATCAGTCCGGATACAATCTGGGTATGGTGAAACGTGCTGTCAGTCAGCGCGCAGCCGGACGTTGGAGATATAACGGTGAAGGTACTAATACGGCAGGGCCCCTCTGGCTGGCTGGGTCGCAGGTACCGAGGTATCTAATGAACTGACCGGTCCTGTACGTCGCCTCTTCCGGACCCATCCCTCTGGACTCCCCCCTGTACCCCTTGTTTACACAGCTCCACAGACGCTCAAATAGCTCCTCAGGGTTAGATCAAGGTCATTCGGTAACCCCGTAAATAAGGGCCGTTGTAATAGAAGTCTGATCAGACCGGCGCGTGTACCGGGCGCCCGTAGGCGGGTGAGTACGTGCCCGGGGTCTGTTCTTTTCCGGGGTGGTCCTGTGTGTTATCCTGTAACAGGTGAGAGACCGGTCCGTGTGCTGGTCTGCTCGGGTCAGTATGGAGAGCATGTCCTACCGGCGCTGAGACGGAGTCCTCCTACGTGCCGTTTACTACAACCACTAATAAACCATAAATACCAACCGGGTACCGGACCGCCCCCGCGCCCCCGCTGAGTAACGGGTCGGCTCTCCCCTGACGGTCTGTGTGACCTTCATTCATCGTAAGGAGAAGGACGGCCAGACAGGACCAGCCCACACTTCCAACACCAGCTCGCTTTTACCCTGCCTGTCCTACCTAACGTTTCCACACGCACTTCAACAGTACCACACACGGTACATCACTCAGTCGGCTGAGTACGTCTTCCTACAGGGCAGGGGTTCTTACCCTGCCCGCCCCCAGCAGACTGCTAGTCACCCTTACACCCTTTTAACCAGAGGGACAGCGGGTCCCAGCAAAGGACTGACGGCGTCGCCTCACTTCCTGCTTCCTGTCCTGAGCTGAGCACGTCATTAAATTCTACAGCACTGATACAGACACAGTTACACTCCCACCACATCCACCCTAACACTAAACCATAAGCGCCTCACACGGTGTGAGGAGAGGCCACCTGCTTTCGGGCTCAGGCTGACGTAAGCTGTGTGTGTGTGTGTGTGTGTCTGTGTGTCTGTCTGTCTGTCTGTGTGTCTGTCTGTGTGTGTGTGTGTGTGTGTGTGTGTGTGTCTGTCTGTCTGTCTGTGTGTCTGTCTGTGTGTGGGTCTGTGTGTGTGTGTGTGTGTGGTCTCCTCAGGTCCACGTCTGGAGACACGGTCCAGCTGGTGGAGCAGTCTCTGGACACCAACCTGCTGAACAATGCCATCAGGCTGAAGTTCCTGCACTGCTCCGTCCTGCCAGGCGGGGTTCACATCCACGAAACCCTCAACAACGTCATCGTCCTCATCGTCACCAACCTGTCCGTGCACCGGCTGGTCCTGCCGCACCCCACGCGCATGTACCGCAGCGTGAGTACCGCACCTGAGCACCCTGACTGACACCGTGGACCCGCCCCCTTGTTTAGTGTGTGGCGGTTGTTTGTGTGTGGTCTCTGCTGGTAACCGCCCCGCGCGCTGTGTTTATGAAGGAGCTGGTGACGGAGCTGCAGATGCAGTCGGTGTTCACAGATGTGGGGAAGCTGAGTGTGCAGGACGAGGCCCACAGCTTCATCCTCCCTCAGAGCCCCACAGCCTCCGCCGCCTGGATCAGCCCCAACGGACACGCCCACTTCGCCCTCGCCCCGCCCACCGGGGGAGTCACCGTGGTTACCTTACCACCACATGACCAGCAGGGTAAGACACACTGACTGGGTTACTGCGCTATAACGGGTCCAGATTAACATAGACCCCCGAACACAGGAGCCAGGAGCGGGTGGGTGAGGGAGTTCTGTGTATGAACACGCCCACAGTTAACAGGGCAGCCCCGCGCTAGGACAGACGGGACAGCAGGGCTGGTTCAGGGGCACATGCTCTGTCCCGGGGCGTCTGAATCTGCGGGCGCTGGAGTTTAGACATTGGTGCAAGGTTCTGCTCGCCGTGATGGGTCCGGTCTGTCTGAGCCTCTCAAGTAAGAACACAGAGAGACTGCTGGTGCAGGGTGTGTGTGTGTGTGAGAAATGCCACAGGCCTGATTATACTCCCTGCTCCACACGGTGAGAACCTGCACACCGTCACATTATCACACAGATCAAAGGTACTGCTGTATTACACACTTACATACAGGTGTGCAGAATAAATCTCTCTCTATCTGTCTCTCTCTCTCTCTCTGTGTCTCTCTACCCCTCTCTCTCTCTGTGTCTCTGTCTCTGTCTCTCTACCTCTCTCTACCTCTCTCTCTCTCTCTCTCTCTCTCTCTCTCTCTCTCTCTCTCTCTCTCTCTCTCTACCCCTCTCTCTCTGTCTGTCTCTGTCTCTCTACCTCTACCTCTCTCTACCTCTACATCTCTCTCTCTCTCTCTCTCTCTCTCTCTCTCTCTCTCTCTCTCTCTCTCTCTCTCTGTGTCTCTCTCTCTCTGTGTCTCTCTACCCCTCTCTCTCTGTCTGTCTCTGTCTCTCTACCTCTACCTCTCTCTACCTCTACATCTCTCTCTCTCTCTCTCTCTCTCTCTCTCTCTCTCTCTCTCTCTCTCTCTCTCTCTCTCTCTCTGTGTCTCTCTCTCTGTGTCTCTCTACCCCTCTCTCTCTGTCTGTCTCTGTCTCTCTACCTCTACCTCTCTCTACCTCTACCTCTCCCTCTCTCTCTCCCTCTCTCTCTCTCTCTCTCTGTGTCTCTCTCTCTCTCTCTCTCTCTGTCTCTCTCTCTCTCTCTCTCTCTCTCTCTCTCTCTCTCTCTCTCTCTCTCTCTCTCTCTCTCTCTCTCTCTCTCTCTCTCTCTCTCTCTCTCTCTCCCTCTCCCTCTCCCTCTCCCTCTCCCTCTCCAGGCTCGGCCTCGTTGCTGGAGCTGAAGCAGAGTTCAGTAATGCAGAGGTTAGCCGGTTGGATGCCCTCAGCCATCAGGTGGGTGAGACTGGGGTCCTGGGGTTCCGGCGGTTATAAGGAGGAGGGAGAACGGAGAACCCTGCTCAGAGACGTAGCTGGACCTGGTGTTGGTTCTGGAGGTGTTGTTTTTGCTGCTGTTGGTGTTTCTAGTTTCTCCGTCAGTGATGTAGCGTGTGGCCGTGTGTGTGGCGCAGGGGGGAGCAGAGTCCGTGTGATCTGGCCGTGAGTCTGGCCGCCTGGTCGCTGGAGGACGACACTTTCATCTTCGCTCTGTGTCAGGACCACAAACTGAGAGTGTGGTCGTTCAAGGAGCAGCAGTGTCTGCTGGTGGCTGATCTGCTGGACTACGTTCCGGTGGGCCGCGCTGAGCTGCGGTGTGTTCCGGGCCAGGCCCACCGGCTGCGCGTGTGCTTCTCCGGCTCCACAGGGCTGTGTGTGTGCGTCTACCTCGCCATTCCCAAGCGCGGGCAGTTCTGTGTCCTGCAGCTGGTGGCCAGCGATAACGGCCGCTACAGCCTGGAGAACATCTCTACACTGTTCAGCACACAGGTAACCACACCCTCCCCCACACACCGTCGGTACCCACACGCTCATCTGCAGGTTCCTGTACTGATACCGTCTTACCGGGTTTGTGTTCGGATCAGGAGACCCTGGTGGACTTTGCTCTGACCTCCACTGACGTGTGGGGTCTGTGGGTGGATGATGAGAATCAGACTGTGGTGAAGTACATCAACTTTGAGCAGTGAGTACCGAGCTGCCGCACCCCTGTGAGCTGGGCTGCTGTGTTTGGAGATGTTCGGACTTCAGTGACGTGTCTCTGTTTGTGCAGCAACATGGCAGGTATGTGGAACCAGGTGTTCGTTCAGCCGCCGCCGGAGGAGGAGGTCCACATCGGGCTGGATCAGGACCCCCGGGTAAGGAACGCTTCTCCCTGCTGCTCCTAGATTTACCCCCAGCCGATCGTCCAACAGGAAGTCTAACCGGTTCCTCTGCCCCCTCTCAGGAGACCTACCTGGACGTGCTGTTCTCTCCTCTCCGCTTCACCGCTGAGGCCATCGTGAAGGCCCTGCAGGTACCCTCACCTCCGCAGCCGCACGCCCCTCGCTGCGTCTCTGACACGGTTAATAGCGGTGCTGTTTGTGTGTGTAGATTTATAAACGCGGGACCGAGCGGTTTGTGGACGTGTCGTGGGACGCGCTGAAGAAGGAGGTGACGCTGGCTGTGGAGAACGAGGTGAGCGTTGAGTGGGTGGTGAACGCGCGTCCTCTGCAGGGAGGACTCCTCACTGTGATGGAGTACCACACGGGTGTTCAGTAGTAGTTTAAGTGAATTCGGGTGGTGTCCCTCTGCCGCAGCTCCAGAGCAGTGTGACGGAGTTCGAGTTCTCTCAGGAGGACTACCGAATGCTGCAGGTGGAGTTCTGGAGTAAGTTCTACGCCTGCTGCCTGCAGTACCAGGAGGCTCTGTCCACCCCGCTCGCTCTGCACATCAGCCAGGCCACAGCCATGGTCTGCCTACTCAAGAAGGTACCGGGTCCACCCACCAGGGGGCGTGGTTTAGTGTTCAGGTGGAGTTATTGAAATGGTATGGCTGTTTTAACACACGGTGTTCAGGCGTAGTAGATCAGTCATGTTGGCCATTCAGACTCCTTTAGCACTGGAGTTACGAGGCTAACTAGGCTAACGATGCTAACAACACTAGAGGTCACCAGCGCTTTCTTTCTTTATTTTTTATTTAGATGTTTATTTTATTTATTTGTTATTTTTAAGATGTTTTTATTTTTAATTATTATTTTAAATTTTTTAATTACATTTTTAAAATTAATTTAATTACATTTTATTTTTACATCCCCAGAATCTCCACCCCGTCCTGGTCTTTATTTAGATTTACTGAATTTATTAATTTATTGAAGTGTAATATAAATGGTTGGAGATGATGGGCCACGCCTGCTCTGCAGCGACCCTCTGAGAGGTCAGTGAGAGGTCATGGCCGGTCGGCGTTAACCCCTCTGTGTCTCGGCAGGGTTTTGTGTCCTTCCTGCTGCCGTGCTTTGCTGTGGATCACCTGTACCTGTCTGCGGATGAGTACCTGTCCTCTGAGGAGGACACACCTGTGGCTGAAGGAGGTACCAGCGTGTATTTGATTGTATCCGTGTATGTGTTTACTGTGATGAGGTTTAGACATGGCCGAGGAGGAGCCGTCTGAACTCAGCAGTGTTAAACCGGCGTACCATGTGACTGAGGTCCGATCTGTCTCTCTGTGCGTCTGCGCCCGCGTGTGTGTGGTCAGACTCGGATCTGAGCCGGGACGTCCTGCAGATGATCCAGTGTCTGAGGGTGGTGAGCGACTGCATTCAGGGTGACATGGCGTGCGAGATGGAGAAGGCTCTGGAGATGCTGCTGTCTCCGGAGAAAGCGGCGGAGCAGGTGCTGGAGAACCTGCTGGCCCACGACAGGTCAGTACCGCAGACAGAACCTGCAGAGGAGTCCGTATGTACTGATGAAGCTCTGTGTCGGGTAGTCTCATCCCCATGGTCCTGAATCTAACCTGGAGCCTGAGTAAAGCCGGGCCCATGCTGCGGGATACCCGGGCCCGTTCTGAGGTGTACCGGTTAATGAGGATCGGAGCTCTCGGTCGGGCGGGCCCGTCTTTGTGTGTGGTGGTCCGTTTAGGGCAGATTGTGTAGTGCGGGTGAGGACAAGCGGAAGGTCGCTGTGTGGGGTCTCGTGTTTTGAGCGTGGGTCAGGGTGGTGTGGGCGGGGCTTAAGAAGTGGGAGGTTTCCTGAAGGTCGGTTTCTCCCTGTGTCTCTCAGTGACAACGTGATTGAGGACATCACCAATAAACTGCAGGATGTGCGTAACCCTCTGGCTGCCATGGGCGCTCTGCTCAGGGAACTGGACCTGGAGGCCGATATGGAGACGGGACCTGAGGCTGCGGTGCCCCCCTCAGGTCAGAGCACACACCTGATGCTGCTGATGGCTGATCAGTAATGGTTATCTGAAGGTGTCCTAACAGGGTGTGGGTGTGTCTCCCTCTGTGGGTGTGTCTCCCTCTGTGGGTGTGGGTGTGTCTCCCTGTGTGGGTGTGGGTGTGTCTCCCTCTGTGGGTGTGTCCCTCTGGGTGTGGGTGTGTCTCCCTCTGTGGGTGTGTCCTGTGTTTCAGGCCAGTCTCTGAGCGTGCGGATCAGTCTGTCTCAGCTGTACGGCAGCTCTGCGGCGGTCAGTGTGATGTGTCAGGCGGTCTGTCAGATGGCGCTGACCCGAGCGCTGATGTGCCGAGACCTCCTCATCCTCCAGCACCTCTACCTCCGCCTCGGGGACAACGTGAGTGCTCGTTTCGTAGCTGTAGTTTTAATCAGACTCGACTTCATTTTCTAACTTCGTAACGCACCACGGAAAGCTCTGGAGGTATTGAGACGCCAGTCCCCGCCTCCATTCACACTGCACGTCCGAGGACTGCATTGGGTCAGAACACCGTTCTGATCAGTACCGGATAGTTCACTCTCAGAAGACACGACCGTCACCAAGTCAGGGTCCTTGTTGGTTGTAGTTCCATATTTTCACCAGAGAGGTCTCCAAATCCCCAGTGTTTCATGGTGTAGCTGTAATGATCCTCTGTGTGTGTGTGTGTGTGTCTGTGTGTGTGTGTGTGTGTGTGTAATCAGACTGTGACTGTCATTTTGTGTGTGTGTGGTTCGTAACGTGGTGTATAGCACCACGGAAAGTGTCTGGAGGTATGTGTGTGTGTGCCAGTCCCCGCCTCCATGTGTGTGTGTGTGTGTGTCTGCACGTCCGAGGACTGTGTGTGGTGTCAGAACACCCGTTCTGTGTCAGTCTGTGTGGATGTGTTCACTCTGTGTCAGAAGACAGTTGTGTGACCGTCACTCAAGTGTGGGTGTGTGTTGTTGGTGTGTGTTCCATATTTTCACCAGAGAGGTGTGTGTCTCCAAATCCCCAGTGTGTGTGTCATGGTGTGTGTGCTGTGTGTGTGAACTGTGTGTGTGTGTGTGTCTCTCTGTGTGTGTGTGTGTCTCTGTGTGTGTCTCTGTGTGTGTGTGTGTGTGTCTCTGATGCTCCTGGCTCTGGTGTGTGTGTGTGTCTCTGCAGTGTGTCTGCAGCAGGATGTGTGTGTCCCGCGCTGTGTGTCTGTGTGTGTCTCTGCTCTGCTGCTATTACCTGTGTCTCTGTGTGTGCAGTGTGTGTTGTCTCGCTCGCTGTGTGTGTGTGTCTCTGTGTCTGTGTGTGTGTGTGTCACGCTGTGTGTGTACACCTGTGCTGTGTGTCTCTGTGTGTGTGTGCATGTCAGCACTGTGTGTTATTGTGCTTCAAAAACGGTGTGTGTGTAGACTGTGTGTCCTTCGTGTCCCCATGTGCAGTTCAAGTGTCTGTGTGTGTCTCTGAGGTGTGTAAAAAGTGTGTGTCGTGTGTCTCTGTGTATGTGTGTGTGTCTCTGTGTATGTGTGTGTGACTCTGTCTATGTGTGTCTCTCTCTCTGTGTGTGTCTCTGTGTGTGTCACTCTCTATGTCTCTGTGTGTCTATGTGTGTGTCTCTCTGTCTCTGTGTCTCTCTCTCTTCGCTGTCTGTGTGATGATGTCTCTGTGTCTGTGTCTGTGTGTCTCTGTCAGTGTGTAGCTGCTTGTGTGTGTTCTGTGTGTGTGCACCTCTGTGTGTGT
The DNA here is from genome assembly GCA_024036415.1 of Prochilodus magdalenae. Classification (NCBI taxonomy): domain Eukaryota; kingdom Metazoa; phylum Chordata; class Actinopteri; order Characiformes; family Prochilodontidae; genus Prochilodus; species Prochilodus magdalenae. The sequence continues at coordinate 65,837 of JAMWET010005203.1, read as the reverse complement.
GTTGTGTGTGCTGTGTCTCTGTGTGTGTGTCTCTGTGTGTGCGCTGGCGCGTCTCTCTGTCCCGAACAGTGTGTCAGGTGTGTAGAGCTGAAGCAGCTGTGAGGCGTCGGTGTGGTCTGACTGGTGGTGTGTAATGTAGATGCTCCTGGCGGGCAGTGCTCAGTCTCTGCAGCTGCAGCAGGATATCCACTTTTTAAATAATCAGTTTATGATTATTCTGATTTATTTATAAACCTCCTGTTACCACCCGGTCTGGAGCAGGCCATATCAGAACATGTCTGTGGTCACTCTGGGCCAGCACGAATATACATCAGACACACAAGTCAAGCTGTCTCTCTCTCTCTCTGTCTCTCTCTCTCTCTCTGTGTGTCTCTCTCTCTCTCTCTCTCTCTCTCTCTCTTCTCTGCAGGACGCTCGTCTCTCTCTCTGAAGCAGCTCTCTCTGACTGGTCTCTCTCTCTGTATCTCACTTTTTAAATAATCAGTTTATGATATTATGATGATTTATTCTAAACCTCTCTCTCTCTCTCAGAACATCCTCTCGCACTCTGGGCCGCCCGCCCGAAGATACCATTCAGGCACACAAGTCAAGCTCTCCCCCTCTCTCTCTCTCTCTCTCTCTCTCTCTGTGTGTCTCTCTCTCTCTCTCTCTCTCTCTCCGTCTCTCTCTCTCTCTCTCTCTCTCCCTGTGTCTCTCTCTCTCTCTCTCTCTCTCTCTCCGTCTCTCTCTCTCTCTCTCTCTCTCTCTCTCCGTCTCTCTCTCTCTCTCTCTCTCTCCGTCTCTCTCTCCCTCTCCGTCTCTCTCTCTCTCTCCGTCTCTCTCTCTCTCTCTCTCTCTCTCTCTCTCTCTCTCTCTCTCTCTCTCTCTCTCTCTCTCTCTCTCTCTCAGTGCTGAATCCTCAGACGGTGGTGGAGCTGTTTTATCAGAACGTGGGTCGTAAGGCCATCGTCTCTCAGCTGTTCGGTCAGCGGGACGCGCAGGCGGCGCAGAGTCCCCTACACTGGCCTCAGTTCAGCTCCAGTGTGGTCACTCTGTTGGGACAGCTGCTGTATCCTCACGAACACACCGCACGTAAACCATGATGTTAAGCCCCTCAGATGTTAATGTGCTGCAGTGTTGGGGAGAAGTGTGTTAGATCTGTGTTCTGTGTTACACCTCGGTTCTGTACGTGCCACAGTACCGTAGAGTCAGGCTCTGCGTCTGGATCAGTTCACCTCCTTACATCCGCGTCTCCAGCTGGCCCAGCAACCCCGGCTTCCTGTTCCCAGAGTGCATGATGGGGAACTGCCAGTACACACAGCTCCAGGTGAGGTTTGATGAGCCGGGAGATGCGGTCACTCCGCCCTCCGTGTTCCTCCGCCCTGGTTCTGGAGGTCCCTGTCCTGAACGCCTCCACTGGGGAGCTGTGTTGGCAGGAGGACCTCCAGGACCAGGGCTGGGAGGTGCTGCTCCTCGTTACCTCCCTGTAGACGGTTTATGACGTGTGTCGCTCGTTTCTTTCCTGATCAGATTTTTTGTTGATGCCCGTGTAGGAGTATGTGCGTCTGATCGGCCCGTGGTGCCAGGCCAACGTGGGCGCCTGTCGGTTTATCCTGGGGCAGGCGTACCTGGCCAGTGGAGAAGGACAGAAGGTAAAGCCCCCCTCCTCATTCAGGTCCTGTTACGTTAGTTCAGAGGGTCCGCAGGACGGGTCAGAGGGTCCGCAGGACGGGTCAGAGGGTCCGCAGGACGGGTCATTGCGTCTGTCAGACCCTTACTCTTTCTGAACACCTTGAATCTGAGTGGAAGGAGAGAGTTAGATGTGAGAAGTGGAGAGCAGGAGGAGGTGAAGGAGGAGACGCTGGAGGAGCTGATCCAGAGGAGACAGAGAGGAGACCTGCTGTAGAGGGTGTGCGCATGGCGCAGGGTGGCAGCGTTGGCGTGGACACGGGCACGTCTGGACTGGTAACGAGCTGCCTGTGCTCCGGCTGTACGAGCGGGTCCAGTACGAGTCCTTATACGGGCCGACCCAATCACACGAGGCTGAAACCCGTACAGAGATATGACCCGTCCTTGCTTATACCCCACACACACACACACACACACGGTAACGCAGCTCCGCCTCCTGCTGCTCGCCGCTGTGAGGAGCGGTGACGGTGTCTCTGCAGAAACTCACCATCTCCTTTAACCTGCAGGCGCTGCAGTGCTTCCAGGAGGCGGCCCCGGAGGTGGAGAAGGAGGAGTTCCTGATGAAGTTGACTGGCTCCGAGGAGGAGGCGGGGACTACAGCCCCACGCTTACTCTATTACAACAAGGTACAGCACCCGCACACGCGTGCGGCTCCTCCGTCCGTTTCCGCTCTGCTCGGTGCTGATGTGTCTTTGTTCCCAGGTCCTGCGCCTCCTGGAGGACGTGGGTTTGCCCGAGCTGGTCATTCAGCTGGCCACGCTGGCCATATCCGAGGCTGTGAATGATGAGAGGAGCCAGGTGGGTTCAGATCCACAGGGTGTGTGTGTGCGGGTGTGTGTGTGCAGGTGTGTGGCGCTGTATGAGGTGATTGATCTGTTCTCCTATAAGCTCGTATCAGGGTGATGATGCAGCTGTGGTTTGTCCTGGAGCTCTAGTCGTAATGTCTAGTTATCCCAACACCGCTGTAGCATCAGGTAACCGCACATCTGTAGGTGAGGTCTGTACGTGCTGGGTGAGAGGATCAGCCTGCCAGTTCGCTGAGGTTGGGATGCCGCAGCAGATGTTCAGGCAGCTCGCAGGCTGGAGCGTGCTCAGGCTGGCCGGCTGTACAGGAGCCCAGGACGGATCACGCGGTTCTTAAAGGCGCAGTACCAGAACCGGCCTGTGTCCGTGATGTAGGCGTGAGCTGTGGCTGTGTGAGGAGAAATGCAGGAACCTGCTGTGTGTGTTTTACAGGCTGCTCTGTGGACGCGGATTTTTAAGCACCACTTGGACCTCGGACACAACCGAGAAGCTTACGAAGCCTTGACCCAAAACCCGGATCCCAGCAGGTACCGAATCCACACCTCTCCTCCCTGCTGTGGAGGCCGTGTTCACTTTACTGACCTTGTCTTGGCAGAGCTGATCTCTGGCCTGGTTCCGGTGACCCATCAGCGTGAACATGAGACGCATGCACTTCACACCAGACCGTTGCCCGGCCCGTGCCAGCCGCGCGGGTCACATGGCACAGGCTCAGATGCGTGTGTGTATGTAGGGATGCACTGAAACTACATTATTGGTTTCCCAGTGGTTCTATATTTCACCACTGCAGTGGTTCAGTAGGCTGAGTCCCAGGCAGCAAGCGGTTTGGGGGCACTGCTGGCAGAGACTGGCACTGCTGGTCCGGTGTCGGCACCGACAGTATTTACCACACGCGTTTGGCCCACCTGTCCCGAAACAGATCTGGTCCTCTTCTGGGAGTGGCCTACTTGTGACTGAGGTGTGGCCCTAGTCTGCCGCACCTGTGGTCCACATCTTGCTACCCGGAGCGGTTCACCTATGTGCCCTCAACCCACCTGACAGGTGGGCCAGATTTGGGTCAGAACCGTTTTGCTGTCTGGGATGTATTACTGTCTCACTGCAGATTCAACACATTACTGAACACTGAACGTCTCAACACCCCAGCAGACACACCAACACAGCACAGCATGACTGGGGCGTGGCCCCGGACTGTGACAACACCTTCCGAGTGATGCGTCCTATAACCTGTCTCTCTCTCTCTCTGTCTCTGTCTCTGTCTCTGTCTCTGTCTCTGTCTCTCTCTCTCTCTGTCTCTGTCTCTCTCTCTGTCTCTGTCTCTCTCTCTGTCTCTGTCTCTGTCTCTGTCTCTGTCTCTCTCTGTCTCTGTCTCTGTCTCTGTCTCTGTCTCTCTCTGTCTCTCTCTGTCTCTGTCTCTCTCTCTCTCTCTCTCTCTCTCTGTGTCTCTCTCTCTCTCTCTCTCTCTCTGTCTCTGTCTCTCTCTCTCTCTCTCTCTCTCTCTCTCTCTCTCTCTCTCTGTCTCTGTCTCTCTCTCTCTCTCTCTCTCTCTCTCTCTCTCTCTCTCTGTCTCAGTGTCTCTTCTCTGATCGTGGCGCTGGACAGGTCTCTCTGTAGTCTCTCTCCTCAGGACCTCTCCCTCTTCTCCCCGTCTACTCTCCTGCATGTCTCTTGTCAGCTCTCCTCTCTCTCTCTGTCTCTCTGGTTTCTGTGTCAGTGTCTCTCTTCTCTCTCTCTCTCAAAATCATCTGCTCCACTCTCCTCTATCTCTCTCTGTCTCTCATCTCTCTCTCTCTGTAGATGTTTCTATCTCAGCGACTCTTTGTTGTCTAGGGGTCTCTCATCTCTCTCAAGTTCTCTCTCTCTCTTCTCTCTCTCTCTCAGTCTCTCTCTCTGTACTACTCTCTCTGTCTCTCTCTGTCTTCCACATCAACCGGCATCACTCTCTAAAAAAAACAAACTCTGTAGCTCTCGGTCTCGCTTCTCCGCCGCGCCAGCAACACACTCTCTCCTGTCACTCTCTCATCTGGACATGTCTCTGTCTCACACCAGAAACCTCACAGCTCTGCTCGTCGCATCTGCGCTTCTCTCCACTCTCGTCAGCCCGACACGTCCGACACACCTAGAGCCCGCCACGCATTACTCACACACTCCAACCCACACACATGCACTCCAGCGGAAGCTCTACACCACAGCTCGCATCGCACGTCCACTCTCACTTCGTCCACTCTCTCTCTCTCTCGCGTCTCTCTCTCTCCTCGCTCTCTCTCCACCTGTGTCTCTCTCTCTCTGTGTCTCCACTCTCTCTCTCTCCAGGGTCTCCACTCTCTCTCTCTCTGTCTCTGTCTCTCTCTCCTCTCTCTCTCTGAACCCTGTCACTCTCTCCCTCCGCTCTCTCTCTGTCTCTCATCTCTCTGTCTCTCTGTCTCTGCCTGTCTGTCTGTCTGTCTGTCTCTCTCTAGCTCTAGAGCTATCTCTGTCTTTTCTCCTCTCTCTGTCTCTCTCTCCTCTGTCTGTTCTGTCTGTCTGTCTGTCTCTCTCTCTCGCTCTCGCCGGGCGTCTCTCCGCGAAGCTCTCTGAATTCTTCTCTCGTCTCGCTCTCTCTTCTCTCCTCTCATTCTTCTCTGTGTACTCGGGTGACTCTCTCTCTCTCTCTCTCTCTCTCTGCAGGCAGTTGTACTCTTTCAGGCCAGCTGGACTAGGTTCGTGCCTGTGTTAGAACGCGCTCAGCTTCAGGTTGCGCGCCACCAGTTCCCGTACGTCAACCAGACCAGCTGAGACGCATGCCTGAGTCCTCGCTCGGACAGGAGGCGGTGTTCAGTGTGTCTCCGGGTTCAGACTCTCAGCAGGTCGCATCAGGATCCGCATTCTACGTTGCAGTCGCGTGTTATCAGTTTTAGAGATGTTCTAGTCATAGTGTGCGGGTTAAACCCGTTTGTATTCAGTCACTGTGTTGTATTATCGGGTCAGTATCATCGAGTCCCCCGCCGCACTCATGACGGTGAACTGGCTGCAGCCCCAGGTAAACATTTACCCAGCACGTTCACACCTACAGCCTCACACCAACTCAGAGTGAGGGGTGAACGGAGGGATGGAGAGTGTTCTGTACAGTGGTGGTGATGGGAACCAGGGTCTACCTCACAGGTCTAGAACCCCCAGTGAACCTACACGTGTCTCTGAGTGTGTATGGAATGTTGGTGATGAAAATCTGGAAAACCTGGGAATACTAAGTTCCTTTGGGCATACACTATTTGACAGAAAACAGCGCCCTGCATGCACACATCCCTCCACCAACAATGGAGTTTAAGGCTGAGCATCGTTCTCCACACATCATAAACACACGTCTCAGACACATCAGGCAGCGTATTCACCAGAACCACCTCCTGCTAGGACACTTCAAGTGGGGAAGGGGCCGAGCTTTTAGAGGGGATGTCTGGTTACCTTCACCACCACTGTAACGGACATGTACCCCTGGGCCCTGTTTTCGAGGCACCACAGATGTGCGCATGACAGTGATGGTGTAGAATGTGTGCTTTGAGCTGACACCGTGTGCGTGTGACTGTCTGTGCGCGGTGGAAGTGCGCGTGCGTCTGTGTGTGTGATCTGTGTGTGTGTGTGTGTCCTGTGTCGTGTGTCGTGTCTGTAGTGTGTGTCTGTGTGTGTGTCGTGTGTGAGGTGGCGGGTGTCTGCGGCTGTGTACTGTGTCAGTGTGATGTGTGTGTGTGTGTGTGTGTGTGTGTGTGTGTGTGTGTGTCTGTGTGTGTGTACGTGTGTGTGTTGTCTGTCTTCCTCCGTGTGTTGTGTGTGAGTGTGTTGTTCACCAGCTGTTGTGTAGTGTGAGCCACTGTGCGGCCAGTGTTGTGCAGGATTGCCGTCGGATAGGGTTCAGGAGCTCACGATCATAGACCAGCTGAGACGCATGCCTGAGCCGCCTCCACTCGCACGAGCAACAGGAGGCAGGTGATAGCAGTACAACACACACTCCTCGTTCAGACTCACTCTCAGCAGTGCATTAGAGATCCGCGTTCAGTCGTGTGACACTCCACCAGATTTACACAGAGGATGTGCACACTCACCGGGTCTTAACACACACGTCACACTCAGGGTCCGATCACACCACAGCGTCGCCCAAGCGCACTCATGACGGTGAACTGGCTGCAGCCCCAGGTAAACATTTACCCAGCACGTTCACACCTACGGATGTAGTACCCTGTTTCAGAGGCAGGTGTGATTCAGATGGTGTAGATGTGTTCCGACTGTGTGTGTGTGTGTCTGTGTGTGTGTGTGTGTGTGTGTGTGTGTGTGTGTGTGTGCGTGTGTGTGCAGTGAGCCGTCAGATAGAGATTCTGGAGCTGAAGGATCTGGAGAAGGAGTACATCCTCTCCCGCTGCCGCCTCACACTCGCACAGCAACACCCACCGTCAGCCGCGATAGCAGGTACGACACACACACACACGCACACTCTCTCTCTCTCTCTCACACTCACACTCGTTGTCCCCTGTAATGAAGACACCGCCCCTACAGGTTGTAAGTCGTGGGACGTGCACCTGCGTACAGGTGTGTGCCTGAAACTGGTTGGACCCAATGCGAGACCAACTCACCTGAAGCCCCCCATGTGGTCCAACATGATAATCAGTATCTGCCCCTAACCCGTAACTTTCCCCAACACCGCCCGTGTTGGGTCGTCGTCTTCAGTCATCCACAGAACCATAATACAGGATGAGCCTCGGCATGCAGTGATGTCTCGGGCAGGTGTGGTCTGGTTACGGGTGGGGGGGGGACACGCCCACAGGGAGGCTGGCCCCGCATGGCCCTGGAGGTGCCTTTAGAGGTGAACGTGTGGGAGGACCTGCTCTGATGCACTGTGTGTGGTTTGTGTTGGGTTCCTCAGGCAGTGCCTCCGCAGTGGAGATGGTGACCCTGCTGGTCCAGGCTGGTCTCTTCGATACGGCGCTGTCTCTGTGTCAGACGTTCACGCTGTCCCTGACGCCCGTCTTCGAGGGACTGACGTTCAAGTAAGTGTCTCCCTGCGGGGTGGGGGGCTTGTAGTGAGTGGGGGGTTCCACCCCACCTTAAACGGTGCAGCAGTTGAATGCTGGCGCCCCGGGCTTTACGGGAGGTACCTGCCGGACCGTTTTGGGTGGAGTGGAGGTTACAGCGTGTGGTTTCTGACGCTACCTTACAGGGGTTTGACTATGTTGACTGTTTTGAGTGTGAGGTCACGCTCCGTGTGCTCACCTGTGTTCCAGGTGTATTAAGCTCCAGTACGGAGGAGAGCAGAGTCAGAACGAGGCATGGAACTGGTTAGCAGCCAATCAGCTCCCGAGTCTCATCACCACGAAGGAGTGCAGGTGTGTGTGCTGGAACCTGCTTTATCCCCCAGAGCACTTGTGGAGGTTCTCCCTGAAGTTTGTGTGGAGGTTCTCCCTGAAGGTACTGCTGAGCTGTGAGACCAGACCTCTCGGTTCCAGAGCTTCCTCAGCCTGTTTAAAGGGGTTCTCTGTTCAGGTGACCCCGCATGGTCTGGTCAGGGGTGCAGAATAAGGACAACAAACATTCAGAGCGTGAGGTCACCTGGGCGGAGGTCACCTGGGCAGGTCCTAGAGCATCGAAGCACTACATATTAGTTCTAAATTCTAGAACCGAGCCGGGTCTAGCCTCCCGAGCTGATTGTAGACAAGCTCAGCTTTACATATGCTGCAGCTCTCAGCCTTGTAGACCAAGCAGAGTGTGAGGCGCTCCACACGTCGGTAAGCCTGAACGCCTAGTGGCCTCACCAGCTGCTGATTGACGGTGCTGGTGACTAACTGGTCACTGGTTACACTCCACTGTGTGGACTAGGCGGTACCCCTTCGTTCCGGTGTCGCTGTCCGTCTGTAGATGAACTGGGAAGGCTCTTTGGCGGGTGAGGGAGACTCCAGCCTGATCAGGGTGATGTCACTGAATGGGGGTTCTTCTCTCTCCACCCACAGCGCTGCAGATGAAGCCTGGAGACTTCTGGCCTCATACCTGGAGAAGCATCAGTCCCAGAATGCTCAGTACCATCGCTGTGTCATCAACAAGCTGCTGTCTCACGGCGTGCCTGTTTCTGATTGGCTGGTCAATGCCTACAAGGTAAAGTCCACTCCCTGTGTCGTGCAGGTGGAGCGTATGCGTGCGGATGGGTGGGGGGGTTGATGGGTATGTGTGTCGTGCTCTGATCTTCAGCTGAGCTCATGGTCACGCTGCGAGTGTAGCTCTTCGGTAGGCGCTCTGGAGCTGGTACAGGTCCCGCGGTCCGGACCGGAGTGTCCTCCAGAAGGCCTGTTAAAGGCTCCTCTCTCGTTTTCCTGCAGGAGGTGGACGCTGCGGCTCTCCTGCGGCTCTACCTGAACTACGACCAGCTGGAGTCCGCCACAGAGCTGGTCCTGGAGTATGTGGACGCCGTGCTGGGAAAGGGACACCAGTATTTTGGGATCGAGGTGAGCGGAGCAGCAGCTCATACACTCAGTGTGCCTTATACCTACAACTGAAGAGGTGGGGCTAAACTGCTGTAGGCTGAAGGGGTGGGGCTAAACTGCTGTAGGCTGAAGGGGTGGGGCTAAACTGCTGTAGGCTGAAGGGGTGGGGCTAAACTGCTGTAGGCTGAAGGGGTGGGGCTAAATTGCTTGTTAAACCCTTCCTGAGCTGTACGAGGTGAGGTGGTTGTATGGGTGTCTGTATATGATTGATTGACGGTTGTCTGTCTGTTGTAGATGCCGCTCTCGGCCACAGCACCGCTCGTCTGGCTGCCCTACACCTCCATCGACCAGTTGCTGCACAGCCTGAGAGACAGCCAGGCCAACACTAAGGTCAGGGTCACAAACTACACTATTGCCCCCTACACTTCCTGTAGTGTATTACAGTCTGTCGGAATGAGCGTGTGGGTTGTACCGTCTGGTGTCAGCTGATCAGGTTCTTCAGTGGTTGTGGATGTTCTCTGTCGGGTTCTGTGCTGAACTCTGTTCTGTGTCTGCAGGTGTATGAGAAGCTGAGCAGGAAGCTGGAGGAGTACCACAGGCTGGTGGAGCAGAGCACCAGACACCGCCTGCATGCTCCCTGAACACACAGACACCATCTGAACACCACCCCAATGCGGCGCTTCTGCCCTGACACCCAGCCCCAGCCCACCACTGGACTTTATTTTTCTACTGACTGAATAATAATCAGTTTTGTAAACTATTTTATATTCAATAAAAGGTTCTGTTTCTACCCAGAGTACCGTCAGGGTCATGTCCCGCTGTCCTGCCGCTGGTCCGCAGCCGCGGTGCCATCAGACGATTGTGGGTTATGTATTTACAGATTTTCCACATGACCGTGTGCCTGAAGTGGCGTCTCCACCCGCTGCTGTTCTGATCAGACGCTGTAGGTGATCTTTACAGACGCGTACCAGGCTGTGTGAAGGGTTGGGTCGAGGGTGGAGTGGTTGGTGTAACAGCAGCGGTCGTCTTTACTCAGTAAGATGGGGGAACGCAGTCATGTGACCTAAACCTCCATTACCTGAAACCCCTTTTCCACATCTCAGCGGTGGAGGTGTTTCCCTCCTGGTCCTGGAGCACAGCCTGGGAGTACTGTCCGAGAGTCTTTCTGAATTCAGGGAAAGGCGCTGGAGGGAAAACCCTAATTCAGAAGACCCCTGCTGCCCCCCTGCTGCCCCCCTCAGACCGCATGTACACCTGTAGTGTAGCTCTAGCGCTACAAGGCTACCGTGGGTAACCGAAGCTTGTCACAGTCTCCCTTCACTCTGTGGGTGTTCAGTCGCTCTGGTTGTCCCGGTGATGCGGTGTGTGACTGTATGCCTCACTGTAACTACATGGTACGTGTGAACATCATCGTCCAGCAGCTCCGCCTGTTTAGCAGCCTGCTGGGCTCATGCTTGATCTGTGAAGCACGGCTGCAGGTAAACGAGTCCAGTGAGCTTCTCAGTCAGGTGCATTAACTACTCAAAGGGAAACTCCACCCGTATTTCCAGAACACTCCATGACTGGGGGTGTGAGGTGTAAACAGAGACTGGAAAAAAACCTGGAAATACTAAGTTCCTTTGGGGGACTATTTGACCTCACAGCGCCCTGCAGCATGTATCCCTCCACCATGAATGGAGTTTAAGGCTGAGATCTTCTCCACACTATCATAAACAGCGTCTCAGACATCAGGCAGCGTATTCAGAACCGCCTCCTGTGAGGGAGCTTTTAGAGGGGACGTCTGGTTACCTTCACCACCACTGTGACTCTGTATGCATCTGATCTAGTTAATCAAGCAGGACTTCTGGAAGTGGCCCGTTATTAAAGTGGGTGGAGAGTTTACCGAAGTTGGGTGAAACAGCTGTGGATTAATAAACGGATCCGCCCCTTTAATGACGTACAGCCCGCTCTGCGCCTGGTCCATCAGAAATCCAGATGACGTAGAGCGCAGATCTGTGCCGGACAAGCCCCGCCCTACCGGCACTTCATTTACATATCATTTACATGGGAATTCTGTTGAGAGCCAATAAAACAGCAGCGATGCAGAAGCTCGTGAACCAATGACAGTGCTGGTGGGCGGAGTCTGTGGTGAGGGCGCTGCTCCCCCTATCGACCGAACTGGTGTAGTATTAAAACTCCGGGTTAGGTGAGATAGTTGATTGATTAATTATTACTATTATTATTCTACCTTATTTAAAATATGGACTGATCGATCCGAAAATATCAGATCTGGAGGCTGTATGGAGAGTAGGGATTGTAAACAAAGTTCTTCAGGACACTTCCGGGTGGAGAACGGAAGCAGCTCAAATTAGACCACAACTTACACAATAAATCAAACAATAACACATACCATTATTAATAACAGTAACAAAGTCCGACTCAGACATATCCCAAAGTATTTCACGGATTTACTTCCCGTTTTCCAGCTTCCTAAAGCCGGTAGAGCTGCTGTATTAGCCTCACTGAGGATCCTCTGTGTTTAGCTAACGTTAGCCGCTGAAGCTAATCCCAGTGTAGTGAATCCTTTACTCTCCAGATGGAGATGAAGCTCCACCAGCACTATGATACTCCAGTAAGAGCTCCAGAGTGTAAACTAGGACGGGATGATGATGTTCTGATCCATATGTGTAGAGTTATTACTCTGTAGAGAGCATTACTACATCAGGAGACCGGCTAGGAGAAGCTAACGCTGTTAGCGCTAATGCTAATAAACACAGAGCGAGTGTTTCTGCTGATATTAACACTCGACAGAGAAAAATAAAAGCTGGGTTTGGTTCTCCACACGGTTCTGTGTTAATGTAGACGTGTGTGTGTGCGTGTAAGAGAGTGTGTGTGTGGTAGTGTGTGCATGTTCAGAGGAGATCAGTATGGTATATACCGGTTCATTGTTTTTAATAAGCTAAGCGTAGATTAGCTAGCTGAAGCCTGTGGGTGGAGTGAGCTGGGTTGATGGCTAGCTGAAGCCTGTGGGTGGAGTGTGCTGAGTCGATGGCTAGCTGAAGCCTGTGGGTGGAGTGTGCTGAGTTGATGGCTAGCTGAAGCCTGTGGGTGGAGTGTGCTGAGTTGATGGCTAGCTGAAGCCTGTGGGTGGAGTGTGCTGAGTTGATGGCTAGCTGAAGCCTGTGGGTGGAGTGTGCTGAGTTAATGGCTAGCTGAAGCCTGTGGGTGGAGTGTGCTGAGTTAATGGCTAGCTGAAGCCTGTGGGTGGAGTGAGCTGAGTTGATGGCTAGCTGAAGCCTGTGGGTGGAGTGAGCCGAGTTGATGGCTAGCTGAAGCCTGTGGGTGGACTGAGTTGATGGCTAGCTGAAGCCTGTGGGTGGACTGAGTTGATGGCTAGCTGAAGCCTGTGGGTGGACTGAGTTGATGGCTAGCTGAAGCCTGTGGGTGGAGTGTGATAAGTTCATGGCTAGTTGAAGCCTGTGGGTGGAGTGTGCTGAGTTGATGGCTAGCTGAAGTCTGTGGGTGGAGTGAGCTGGGTTCATGGCTAGCTGAAGCCTGTGGGTGGAGTCTTAGTTGATGGCTAGTTGAAGCGTGTGGGTGGAGTCTGAGTTGATGGCTAGCTGAAGCCTATGGGTGGAGTCTGAGTTCATGGCTAGCTGAAGCCTGTGGGTGGAGTGTGCTGAGTTAATGGCTAGCTGAAGCCTGTGGGTGGAGTGTGCTGAGTTGATGGCTAGCTGAAGCCTGTGGGTGGAGTGAGCTGGGTTGATGGCTAGCTGAAGCCTGTGGGTGGAGTGTGCTGAGTTGATGGCTAGCTGAAGCCTGTGGGTGGAGTGTGCTGAGTTGATGGCTAGCTGAAGCCTGTGGGTGGAGTGTGCCGAGTTGATGGCTAGCTGAAGCCTGTGGGTGGGTCTGAGTTGCAGGCTAGCTGACTGCGGGGGGAGGCTGCTGAGTTGATGGCTAGCTGAAGCCTGTGGGTGGAGTGAGCTGAGTTGATGGCTAGCTGAAACCTGTGGGTGGAGTGTGCTGAGTTGATGGCTAGCTGAAGTCTGTGGGTGGAGTGAGCTGGGTTCATGGCTAGCTGAAGCCTGTGGGTGGAGTGTGCTGGGTTCATGGCTAGCTGAAGCCTGTGGGTGGAGTGTGCTGAGTTGATGGCTAGCTGAAGCCTGTGGGTGGAGTGTGCTGAGTTGATGGCTAGCTGAAGCCTGTGGGTGGAGTGTGCTGAGTTGATGGCTAGCTGAAGCCTGTGGGTGGAGTGTGCTGAGTTGATGGCTAGCTGAAGCCTGTGGGTGGAGTGTGCTGAGTTGATGGCTAGCTGAAGCCTGTGGGTGGAGTGTGGCTGAGTTTGATGGGGCTCAGCTGAAGCCTGTGGGTGGAGTGTGCTGAGTTGATGGCTAGCTGAAGCCTGTGGGTGGAGTGTGCTGAGTTGATGGCTAGCTGAAGCCTGTGGGTGGAGTGTGCTGAGTTGATGGCTAGCTGAAGCCTGTGGGTGGAGTGAGCCGAGTTGATGGCTAGCTGAAGCCTGTGGGTGGACTGAGTTGATGGCTAGCTGAAGCCTGTGGGTGGACTGAGTTGATGGCTAGCTGAAGCCTGTGGGTGGACTGAGTTGATGGCTAGCTGAAGCCTGTGGGTGGAGTGTGATAAGTTCATGGCTAGTTGAAGCCTGTGGGTGGAGTGTGCTGAGTTGATGGCTAGCTGAAGTCTGTGGGTGGAGTGAGCTGGGTTCATGGCTAGCTGAAGCCTGTGGGTGGAGTCTTAGTTGATGGCTAGTTGAAGCGTGTGGGTGGAGTCTGAGTTGATGGCTAGCTGAAGCCTATGGGTGGAGTCTGAGTTCATGGCTAGCTGAAGCCTGTGGGTGGAGTGTGCTGAGTTAATGGCTAGCTGAAGCCTGTGGGTGGAGTGTGCTGAGTTGATGGCTAGCTGAAGCCTGTGGGTGGAGTGAGCTGGGTTGATGGCTAGCTGAAGCCTGTGGGTGGAGTGTGCTGAGTTGATGGCTAGCTGAAGCCTGTGGGTGGAGTGTGCTGAGTTGATGGCTAGCTGAAGCCTGTGGGTGGAGTGTGCCGAGTTGATGGCTAGCTGAAGCCTGTGGGTGGGGTCTGAGTTGATGGCTAGCTGAAGCCTGTGGGTGGAGTCTGAGTTGATGGCTAGCTGAAGCCTGTGGGTGGAGTGAGCTGAGTTGATGGCTAGCTGAAACCTGTGGGTGGAGTGTGCTGAGTTGATGGCTAGCTGAAGTCTGTGGGTGGAGTGAGCTGGGTTCATGGCTAGCTGAAGCCTGTGGGTGGAGTGTGCTGGGTTCATGGCTAGCTGAAGCCTGTGGGTGGAGTGTGCTGAGTTGATGGCTAGCTGAAACCTGTGGGTGGAGTGTGCTGAGTTGATGGCTAGCTGAAGCCTGTGGGTGGAGTGTGCTGAGTTGATGGCTAGCTGAAGCCTGTGGGTGGAGTGTGCTGAGTTGATGGCTAGCTGAAGCCTGTGGGTGGAGTGTGCTGGTTTGATGGCTAGCTGAAGCCTGTGGGTGGAGTGTGCTGAGTTGATGGCTAGCTGAAGTCTGTGGGTGGAGTGTGCTGAGTTGATGGCTAGCTGAAGCCTGTGGGTGGAGTGTGCTGAGTTGATGGCTAGCTGAAGCCTGTGGGTGGAGTGTGCTGAGTTGATGGCTAGCTGAAGCCTGTGGGTGGAGTGTGCTGAGTTGATGGCTAGCTGAAGTCTGTGGGTGGAGTGTGCTGAGTTGATGGCTAGCTGAAGCCTGTGGGTGGAGTGTGCTGAGTTGATGGCTAGCTGAAGCCTGTGGGTGGAGTGTGCTGAGTTGATGGCTAGCTGAAGCCTGTGGGTGGAGTGAGCCGAGTTGATGGCTAGCTGAAGCCTGTGGGTGGAGTGAGCCGAGTTGATGGCTAGCTGAAGCCTGTGGGTGGAGTGAGCCGAGTTGATGGCTAGCTGAAGCCTGTGGGTGGAGTGAGCCGAGTTGATGGCTAGCTGAAGCCTGTGGGTGGAGTGAGCCGAGTTGATGGCTAGCTGAAGCCTGTGGGTGGAGTGAGCCGAGTTGATGGCTAGCTGAAGCCTGTGGGTGGAGTGAGCGGAGTTGATGGCTAGCTGAAGCCTGTGGGTGGAGAGAGACGAGTTTGATGGCTAGCTGAAGACCTTGGGTGGAGTGAGCCGAGTTGATGGCTAGCTGAAGCCTGTGGGTGGAGTGAGCCGAGTTGATGGCTAGCTGAAGCCTGTGGGTGGAGTGAGCCGAGTTGATGGCTAGCTGAAGCCTGTGGGTGGAGTGAGCCGAGTTGATGGCTAGCTGAAGCCTGTGGGTGGAGTGAGCCGAGTTGATGGCTAGCTGAAGCCTGTGGGTGGAGTGAGCCGAGTTGATGGCTAGCTGAAGCCTGTGGGTGGAGTGAGCCGAGTTGATGGCTAGCTGAAGCCTGTGGGTGGAGTGAGCCGAGTTGATGGCTAGCTGAAGCCTGTGGGTGGAGAGAGCCGAGTTGATGGCTAGCTGAAGCCTGTGGGTGGAGTGAGCCGAGTTGATGGCTAGCTGAAGCCTGTGGGTGGAGTGAGCCGAGTTGATGGCTAGCTGAAGCCTGTGGGTGGAGGGAGCCGAGTTTGATGGCCAGCTGAAGCCTGTGGGTGGAGTGAGCCGAGTTGATGGCTAGCTGAAGCCTGTGGGTGGAGTGAGCCGAGTTGATGGCTAGCTGAAGCCTGTGGGTGGAGTGAGCCGAGTTGATGGCTAGCTGAAGCCTGTGGGTGGAGTGAGCCGAGTTGATGGCTAGCTGAAACCTGTGGGTGGAGTGTGCTGAGTTGATGGCTAGCTGAAGCCTGTGGGTGGAGTGAGCCGAGTTGATGGCTAGCTGAAGCCTGTGGGTGGAGTGTGCTGAGTTGATGGCTAGCTGAAGCCTGTGGGTGGAGTGAGCTGGGTTCATGGCTAGCTGAAGCCTGTGGGTGGAGTGTGCTGAGTTGATGGCTAGCTGAAGCCTGTGGGTGGAGTCTGAGTTGATGGCTAGCTGAAACCTGTGGGTGGAGTGTGCTGAGTTGATGGCTAGCTGAAGTCTGTGGGTGGAGTGTGCTGAGTTGATGGCTAGCTGAAGCCTGTGGGTGGAGTGTGCTGAGTTGATGGCTAGCTGAAGCCTGTGGGTGGAGTGTGCTGAGTTGATGGCTAGCTGAAGCCTGTGGGTGGAGTGTGCTGAGTTGATGGCTAGCTGAAGCCTGTGGGTGGAGTGTGCTGAGTTGATGGCTAGCTGAAACCTGTGGGTGGAGTGTGCGGAGTTGCTGGCTAGCTAAAAACCTGTGGGTGGAGTCTGAGTTGATGGCTAGCTGAAACCTGTGGGTGGAGTGTGCTGAGTTGATGGCTAGCTGAAGCCTGTGGGTGGAGTGTGCTGAGTTGATGGCTAGCTGAAGCCTGTGGGTGGAGTGTGCTGAGTTGATGGCTAGCTGAAGCCTGTGGGTGGAGTGTGCTGAGTTGATGGCTAGCTGAAGCCTGTGGGTGGAGTGAGCCGAGTTGATGGCTAGCTGAAACCTGTGGGTGGAGTGTGCTGAGTTGATGGCTAGCTGAAGTCTGTGGGTGGAGTGAGCTGGGTTCATGGCTAGCTGAAGCCTGTGGGTGGAGTGTGCTAAGTTGATGGCTAGCTGAAGCCTGTGGGTGGAGTCTGAGTTGATGGCTAGCTGAAACCTGTGGGTGGAGTGTGCTGAGTTGATGGCTAGCTGAAGTCTGTGGGTGGAGTGTGCTGAGTTGATGGCTAGCTGAAGCCTGTGGGTGGAGTGTGCTGAGTCGATGGCTAGCTGAAGCCTGTGGGTGGAGTCTGAGTTCGTGGCTAGCTGAAGTCTGTGGGTGGAGTCTGAGTTCGTGGCTAGCTGAAGCCTGTGGGTGGAGTCTGAGTTGATGGCTAGCTGAAGCCTGTGGGTGGAGTGTGATAAGTTCATGGCTAGTTGAAGCCTGTGGGTGGAGTGTGCTGAGTTGATGGTTAGCTGAAGCCTGTGGGTGGAGTGTGCTGAGTTGATGGCTAGCTGAAGCCTGTGGGTGGAGTCTGAATTCATGGCTAGCTGAAGCCTGTGGGTGGAGTGTGCTGAGTTGATGGCTAGCTGAAGCCTGTGGGTGGAGTCTGAGTTTGTGGCTAGCTGAAGTCTGTGGGTGGAGTGAGCTGGGTTGATGGCTAGCTGAAGCCTGTGGGTGGAGTGTGCTGAGTTGATGGCTAGCTGAAGCCTGTGGGTGGAGTGTGATAAGTTCATGGCTAGTTGAAGCCTGTGGGTGGAGTGTGCTGAGTTGATGGCTAGCTGAAGCCTGTGGGTGGAGTGTGATAAGTTCATGGCTAGCTGAAGCCTGTGGGTGGAGTGTGCTGAGTTGATGGCTAGCTGAAACCTGTGGGTGGAGTGTGCTGAGTTGATGGCTAGCTGAAGCCTGTGGGTGGAGTCTGAGTTTGTGGCTAGTTGAAGCCTGTGGGTGGAGTGTGCTGAGTTGATGGCTAGCTAAAGCCTGTGGGTGGAGTGAGCTGAGTTGATGGCTAGCTGAAGCCTGTGGGTGAAGTGAGCCGAGTTGATGGCTAGCTGAAGCCTGTGGGTGGAGTCTGAGTTGATGGCTAGCTAAAGCCTGTGGGTGGAGTGAGCTGAGTTGATGGCTAGCTGAAGCCTGTGGGTGGAGTGAGCTGAGTTGATGGCTAGCTGAAGCCTGTGGGTGGAGTGAGCTGGGTTGATGGCTAGCTGAAGCCTGTGGGTGGAGTCTGAGTTGATGGCTAGCTGAAGCCTGTGGGTGGAGTGAGCTGAGTTGATGGCTAGCTGAAACCTTTGGGTGGAGTGAGCTGAGTTGATGGCTAGCTGAAGCCTGTGGGTGGAGTGTGCTGAGTTGATGGCTAGCTGAAACCTATGGGTGGAGTGTGCGGAGTTGATGATCAGATGTAGGCGAGCGTGTTGGGTGCTAAGCGCCCGCGGTCCTGTTCTACAGGCTAATTACCCGACTGAGCGCCCCCTTGTGGGTGCAGGAGCTCCAGCGCTGATTCAGGCCCCGTCCGTTTCTACGGGTGGACAGGAACTACTGATCAGATCTTCCCCGGCGTGGTGCCGAGTTGGAGACCTACAGAAGTCTCGGTGTGTGTGGCGGACTCAGTCAGAACCCTCACACCATCACTTACGAATCAAACAAAATAGACTTTATTGTGCTGAGTAGTGAATCTATACGCAGTCAGGATAACTTGCAGCTGTAGTGTACCGTCACGTCCCTGGATCCTGATAGTAAAACCTGTAGTGTCATTTCAGTACAAAGGCGAACGTGGTAAAGGAGCAGGAATGCTGGATCAGTAATACTGACGTGTAGGGGAGGGACGAGGACTGGAGCCCAACCTTGTTATTAACATAATAAAACCACATTACACAGGCACTGGAAAATGAGTGTAAGGGGAGTAGTAGTTATATTACCATAGGAATAAAATGATTGTGTGTGGCGAAGCCGCGCCGTCCGTCGGCCTGCACCTCTCACAGAGCGACTCGTTCAACTACATCAAAAACAACAAGTTCTACAGGTGTTCAGAAGCGGACCTTCGTGAGTGCGAGCCCACCTGCCTTTGGAGTTTATAAACAGGTCATTTATATAAAAGGTGCAGCGTGGGGCGGGGCGATGCGGGCAGCCATGTGGGGTGGGCCGTTCCCTCTGCGGGTTCACTCTGAAACGAGCAGTGTTGTTCTGACCAGCTGCCTCCTCTTCAAACGAGCTCATTAGGCCAGGGCTCATCGGTTCCGGTTCTGGAGGGCGTCCGTCCAGCACGGCCCAGCGGCGGTTCTGCTCTAACACACCCGAGTGTTGGGACCGCACAGCACTACATCCTGCAGCGACACCGACGTCCGCAGGTCTGGGATCAGCGCTTTCAGAACTTCGTGATGCGGAACAGGTCAGAGCTACGTTTAGAACTGAGCTGGAGAAGATTCGGAGAGGTCTGAGGAAAGCGGAGCTGGGGGAAGATCCAGACAGCCTTAAGGATCTAGAGCTGCTGGGGGATTTGGAGACCCCTCTCGTGGAAATGTGACACGCCTGCCTCGGTTAGGGTCGTGTCCTCTGAGGACGTGATTTTGAGACTATCCGAGACGTAAACACGGAGCCGAAGCGTCTCTTTAAACCTGTGACCAATTCTTTAGAAATTCTACATAACCAGACAGTTAAAACATAAACAGAGTGGGTTCTGTGTGAAACGCTCGGTTCTAGATACAGTCAGAGCTGTACACAGTGGTGGTGAAGGTAACCAGACGTCCCCTCTAAAAGCTCCCTCACAGGAAGTTCCTACATGAGGAGGTTCTGAATACGCTGCCTGATGTCTGAGACGCTGTTTATGATAGTGTGGAGAAGATCTCAGCCTTAAACTCCATTCATGGTGGAGGGATACATGCTGCAGGGCGCTGTGAGGTCAAATAGTCCCCCAAAGGAACTTAGTATTTCCAGGTTTTCCAGATTTTCATCACCAACATTCCATACACACTCAGAACACACGTGTAGGGTCACTGGTGGTCTAGATAAAGTGTCTATATGTGTGTTCTAGATATGAAGAACCCTGGTTCCATCACCACCACTGTACAGAGTCTGATAGTATCTCTACGATGATCCTTCAGTAACCCGACCACTGCGGATGACAGAATGAAAAGCTGGTGGAATTCCCACATGTGACCAGGTGGGAAAACTCCCAAACGGAACGGTCCCGTTAAAACGGTAAGTGTAAAAGTGCTGGTGCTAAGATGGCGCGCTCCACCCGTAAACAGCGTGACCACACAAATACTGATCTACACCGCATACGCCCCACACCGCATACGCCCCACACTCCACACCGCATACGCCCCACACTGCATACGCTCCACACCGCATACGCCCCACACTCCACACCGCATACGCCCCACACTGCATACGCTCCACACCGCATACGCCCCACGCTCCACACCGCATACGCCCCACGCCGCATACGCCCCACACTCCACGCCGCATACGCTCCACACTCCACGCCGCATACGCTCCACACTCCACACCGCATACGCTCCACACTCCACACCGCATACGCTCCACACTCCACACCGCATACGCCCCACACTGCATACGCTCCACACCGCATACGCCCCACACCGCATACGCTCCACACGCCCCACACTGCATACGCTCCACACGCCCCACACTGCATACGCCCCACGCTGCATACGCCCCACACTCCACACCGCATACGCTCCACACCGCATACGCTCCACACCGCATACGCCCCACGCCGCATACGCCCCACGCCGCATACGCCCCACGCCGCATACGCCCCACACTCCACACCGCATACGCCGGTATTCAATAACAGGTGTTCCTATGAGTGAGTGTAAACAGCGGCGACGCTGAGCATGGCGTCCTGCAATACGACGCTGCCGATCAATGCGTCTACTCGTTTGCAGGGTCATGTAGAAGTTTGACCCCCGTACTGTCCACACACAGTGGCTGGGCAGAGAGCTCGTTTGTGTACATACCGCACAGGCCAACATACGACGCCACCTACAGTCTGGAATCTAAAGTTTAAAACCAAAACCACAGCACAGAGCTCTCTAACCCTCGTACCGCTTCAGACTCCGACTACCGCACACGCTCACACTGCTACACACGAACCATGTAGCATCCCTCTACTGGACGTCAGCTAGCTTGCATTCTTTGTTAGCAACGTTAGCATGCTAGTGACGCAATGCTACAGAATCCCTGCAGGGCACGGACCAGCCAGGCGGCAGGCACGGTCTGCACCAGTCTGCTAGCGCGCTGGTTTATGAAAATGATGGAGGTTTCGAACGCGTGATGTCATGTGCAGCTCTAGCGGGCGTGTCAGAGCAGAGGAACCACCGAACAGTGCTGGAAGCTCAGCCCCTCCAAAACAGCACCGATGACCTCTGCCTCAGAGGGAACAGGCGGGGGGCTCACATGGGCAGGTCCACGCTGTTGTGGCGTGTTTTCCTGGAGGTACCGTCGTAGCGTGGCAGTGCTTTCTGCAGGCTGGACATGGCAGCCGTCCGCTCCACGTCGATCACGGCATACAGTTCGGTGCGACGCGTGGGCGTCTGCGGGAGCGGAGATGTTGGGGTTTTGGGGGTCTGCGGGGCGCTAGAGTCTGACCCCCTCTCTCGATCCCTGTCCGGCTCCGTCTCCACTTCAATGTAATTGAGGGTGTGCGGCTCACAGGGCCGGCGGAAGTCGAAGCTGAAGACGCTCGGGGCGGAGCGATCGCGCCAGCGGGCCGACTCCAGCTTCCCCGAACTAGGGGGCGCCGTGACGTTCTCTGTGTTTATGTAGAGGTGGGTGGCGTCCGGGCTACACTGTCCCCGGTGGTTGTGTGTGAAGCCGTTGAGGGGCTGCGAGTGCTTTGCAGAACGCAGGGACCCGTCCTCGTCCTCCGAGTCAGTCTTTGGGTCCTCTCGGAGCGGCGGCAGTGCCGGCAGGTTCTCGTAGTCCAGCAGGGCCGTCCTGCGCTGGGCCGAGTTGTTGACATTGGCATCGGGGCTGAGAGGCGGTGGGCGTGTCCTGCGACGGGACGGACCGTAAACAGTCGGGACAGGGACAGGAACTGGAACGGGGCCGTTTATGTGATCCGGAGCCTCGTCCACCCGGCCACTCTCTGCAGCAGAATTATAATAAACTCAGTCAAACAAACAACACAAACATCAAAAGAAAAGCAACAACAAACATCAAAGTAAACATAAGCATCACGCCACACGACCCCGCTTACTAAACGGATCATAAACCCCCTCATTACCCTTTTTAGACGAGGAGCTGGTGTCCTGCTCTGCGCTGCCCGGCCTGGGTGGAGCCGCCACGCTGCCCGGCCTGGGTGGAGCCGCCACGCTGCCATTGGCATTACTGTTAGCGTTAGCGTTCAGCGCGGGGGCGGCTGGCCCCTCGCTCGGCCGGCTGGCTTCCTGCAGCCTCTCCCGGGCCATCAGCTGCCTCTGGACAGGCGTGGGCCCGAGGACGAAGCGGACCCCCTCGGCCTCCAGCTGGACACGTGGGCCGGGCTCTGGCGCCTGCAGACCCTCGTCCCCCTCTACTGCAGGGGGGCTGTGGGGTGGGGGGGCGTCTAAAGCACCATGATCCTCCAGAAGGCCCGTCGTGTTCACATACGTGTGGCCCTAAACACAAAGCAGATTACTCAGATAACCAGACAACAGAAAGGAGGAGGAGGAGGAGGAGGAGGAGGAGGAAGAGGAAGAGGAAGAGGAGGAGGAGAGGAGTCAGGAACATTCCTGCTGGACAGTCAACACTCTGAGCTTCAACTTTCCAGCTCCACCGAGAAATCGAGCTTTATTAGACAGACGAGACTCGCTGTACTAACACGGCTGACAACCAGGTCACATGGTCACACTCGGCACTCACCCGCACAGAGTCGTCCGGCAGCAGCAGCGGGTGTGTGGACTCCTCTCCCACCGAGGGCAGGCGGGTACTGCCCACTGACGGGTGTCTGCTGGAGGGGTGAGAGGAGGCGTCTCCCAGAGACGGGTACCGCAGGCTTCCGTTCGGTAAGGCAGGGAGAGCAGCACCTGCGGAAAATACCAGCACTTCAGCTCCCGCACCTAACACCACCCTGCAGCTCCATCAGCTCGCTCACAGCTTCATGACCTACAGCAGTTTGGCCCCACCCGTTCAGCTTATGGTGCAGGCTAAGAGTGTGTGTTCTTACTGGTGGGAGTGCGAGGTGTGAGCGGAGGCTCCGGCTCGGTGGGTGTGAGTGCCGGCTCAAACACGGGTTCCTCCACCACACTGATGCTGTTGTTGTGCATGATGTCCTGCAGCATGTTGAAGATCTCCTCCGCCCGCGCACACTTAAACGCAAAGATCCCTGCAGGGGAGCACACACAGGTCAGGTCAGCAAAACGCCCAGCATCGGTCACTACCACACACCAACACTGCAACGACACCCAACACAGGTGTGGAACTTCATCATCAGCACACCATGTTACACTACAACACTCTACAAGGATCATATGACCCGCACCCTCATTCTGACAGACTGTAATACACTACAGGAAGCGTAGGGGGCGATACGACCCACACCCTCATTCTGACAGACTGTAATACACTACAGGAAGCGTAGGGGGCGATACGACCCGCACGCTCATTCTGACAGACTGTAATACACTACAGGAAGCGTAGGGGGCGATACGACCCGCACGCTCATTCTGACAGACTGTAATACACTACAGGAAGCGTAGGGGGCGATATGGCTTCTACTGTTATCTGAAAGGTGCTGTTTAATGGTCATATGACATGGTGGGGATAGAGAGGAACAGGAGAGGGCTGAACAGATAGATTACTCGATTATTCGAATGATTAATCGATTAGAGTAATAATCTGTAGTTGCAGCCCTACCAGCAACCCACACAACCAGCGAGTGATGCTCATTAACTGTATCCAGGACACAACCTGATGATGAAACAAAACAACAACGAGACTGAGAGACACGACAGTCCACAGCACGTCGCACACGGGCCACGCTGTGCAGCGCACTGCAGTCTTCAGGGGGGTGGGGGTGGGCACAGCAAGCCTCCTTTACTCACCCTCTGGAGACACTCGAGCTCATCCTTATGAAAGCATGGGGTCAAAGGTAACAGTCTTACATTAATCACTGTGTCCCCATCGCTGGGGAACCTCAACAATCGGGGACAAACACACGACGGACACTGGGAGACACACAGCGTCAGACTCCCCGAATAAATTCTTATTCATCAGTAATTATAAACGATCAGTTCTTCATCATCCGACACTTCTCCTTCCCGAACGTCTGATCCTACTGCACACACCCTGTAGGTCAACTCAGACTATACTTCCGGGTGGGAACAAGCGGGAAAACAGAACGGACAGATCCCGAATACGGTCAATACTGCACAGCGCTGCTGCAACTGAGGCTGAGAGGTACTGGTTCTGGAGAGAAACAGGGTCCATATCATCCCGCCTGCAGCAGGGGAGCAGGACCAGAGAACCAGCTACCGTGTTTAACCACCAGCACACTGGCTCGGTTTAGGTTTTTACGGTTTCCCAGATTTCAGACGCTGGGAGAGCTGCTAGGCCAGTGAAGGTGGCGTTAGCACAGCAGCTATTAGCATCACCACAGCGGATCACACAAAGCTCCTCAAACTCTGCAGCGTAGAAGAACGATCACATGATGATCCGGTCTGGTACTGAATCCGGCTGGATCAGGGAATCACCGCCGGCATTTCCCCCCGGAAGTCAGTCCAGTGTTGTTGGGATGCTTGTTGTTACCGTGTTATAAAGGGAACGCTCTAGTGTTTTCCAGCCATATCCCGCCGGTGAACACCACTATCTGCTTCGGAGATATTGTTTGTTTACCTTGCCCAGTCTGGCACCGGCGGCCACTCTCAAAGGAGAAGAGGTTGGAGTCGTAACCATAGCGACGCAGGCACAGGTAAGGCCACCTGACAGCGTCACACTTGTGTGTGCGGAGGACCAGCTCCTCTTCAGTCAGCTCCATGATTCCAGCACCCAGCTCATTCCCATCGTCGTCCACGTTAACCACCTGTAAACAAACAAACAAACAAACATCCACCCGTAAACAAACACACACACTTTATTAACAGTTTACTACACACGTACAGTCCACAGCGAAACACTCACCTTAAATTTACTCTGGTGATTGTCAGGAATTGACTCTCTGTCTGGACAGCTCCAGCAGCTTCCCATGGCTTCTTCAGAGGACCATTTGATGCCTAACACACACACAGACACACACACAGACACACACACAGACACACACACACACACAGACACACACAGACACACACAGACACACACAGACACACACACAGACACACACACAGACACACACACAGACACACACACAGACACACACACAGACACAGACACACACAGACACACACAGACACACACAGACACACACAGACACACACACACACACAGACACACACAGACACACACAGACACACACAGACACACACAGACACACACACAGACACACACACAGACACACACACAGACACACACAGAAACACACACACACAGCCACACACACACACAGACACAGTATGATCTCCCACAGCAGAACGTGCTACATGTCTAATCACACTGAGCTCTGACTGAGCTGTGAAGCGGAGAACGCCTCCGAGTCCTCACCCAGATCCAGCCATCAGGGTTCCGGGTTCACTCCCGAGCAGCACACGCGCTGTCATTCTTCATAAGTGCTGCAGCCGCCTGTGCCGCCGACGATGAGGAGGAGGAGGATGGGAAGGATGATGGGCCTGTGGGAATTGACAAGGTGTTTATATCACAACTTTAAGTGCCACGGATAACTCTGTACTGCCGGACCAGCAGCCCCTCTCCCAAAGCCGGACTGACTCCTTATCCGGACTCGTTCGGATAAACTTCGATATCTTAACACTGGGGGACGTCTCAGCGGTGGGACGCCTCAGCTCTGCGGTGAGCCGACAACTCGACCAAGAGTTCACGCTTCCTGACATCTATGCCCAGTATATACTCTCTCCACCTTCAACAACCTACACCAATAACGCTCCCCTCGTCATCATCCGCACTGGGCGCTAACGCTGCCGGAGTTTATCTAGAACCGAGCGTTTTACACCACCGTACGTGTGAGGGTACATATACTGCCATGGTATAAAAACACACCACTACATGTAGAGACGTGCTAATGCTAACGGTGTGTCCTTGTGCTACATGTTTACATAGGAGTAGAAGAGTACAACAGCTGAGGACGGACTACAGTGCTGCCCTCTAGTGTTCAGGACCCTCACAGAATCACTCAGCATGAGGCTGTGGTTATCCAGACAGCACAGCGCTGACAGGTATACAACCCAAACGGAGAGTCCCTCGACACGTAAAGAGACCCGAGCTCCTTTAGCCCTGCCGGGTCCAGACGGCCACCCACGCTGGATAGATGGCTGTAGGTCCTGGAGTGCTGCCGTGGTCTCTGGGTGAAAGCTGCAGCCCTCCTAAACCGCAGAGCACACTGGATCAAACAGGCTAGCAAACTACCTGAGCAGACACCCAGCGGACTAACGCCGCTCGCGGAGACGCCAGGACTGGTTCACAACGGCCAACGGAGGCATCCAGCACACACCATCAGTAGTGGAGGCGTGCGTGGTGCTGTCGTTTTGCCGCTGACGCAGGACCACGATAGCCGGGACATCTGACAACCACAGACAAGCATCACCTAGATGGCAGACCAAACCAGAACAGCGTCTGGACGTCTGGGTGGATAACACACCCAGGCTGGCATCAACCAAGAGCAGCTGGATCGGACTCTGAGACCCCCCCCACCCCGTCTACAGTCAGAAAACCAGAGTCAGAATCAGAGACCCAGTTAGCCCAAATACTCGGCATCAAAGTGGCTCGAGCTTCCTGTTCTCCAGCTGAGAGACCTCCTAACAGTGAAACCCAGGACCCACTGAAACCATGTGAACACACGGTTAGCTCGACACTAACATCCATTAGCATTATCGCAGCATCCTGCTCAACTCCGAGGATGAGCGTCTGGCCTTCGGAAGCAGAAACAGACACTTTGATGTTCTTCATTCTGCAAGCCGTCATTAGCATGTTCACGCTAACAGTGATGCGCTCGGTGGTTCAGTCTGGTCCGAGTACGGGTGGAGTGTTCACACCCGTCAAAATAAACCGGATCAAAGAATGACCGACCTAGACTCCAACACTTACCCCAGCCCTACCCCAACTCCGACACCTAACACCCTCCATCCCCAACTCCAAACCCACCCTGAACCCCAACTTTAAAACACCCATATAGACATTTATCCCAGTTTACATCCAGTATAGCTCAGAAATCTCACAGGTACGCTTACCTGCCCTAATCACCCAGCCCTACCGATCAGGAGCCCGAATAAACACAGGTACATATAAACATGCGCCGACTTCAGGGGGTTCAGTGTCCAACTCTCCACCCAGAAATGAAGAACCAAAACAGCAGGTCTGAACCGAGTCTGCACTCACACCACCAAACACGCGTGTGTTAATGACATCATCACAAACTTCTTATCTGGTTAAAATACTACATACAGGTGAACATTAGTGTGTGTGTGTTTGTACATGTATTGTGAACTACAAGGGACCCCACACACCTGAGAGTTTCACTCACCTGAACACCTGTGTAAATGAATGAGTTTGATTTGATCTTCTATTAATAAAGCCGATGCTGTGCCCGCCTTAAGTTGGGAAATGTGACCTAATAATAATCTCCTGATGCAGATCTGGGTCAGAGAACTGACCACCGGGGACGACAGCACCATGTCCGCCGGACCCGGAGTAGCCGCCGTGGCTGAAACACGCCGCCCCAGCTTAGGAAGTGCTGCCGCTATGTAGATGAGCTTGATTGATCAGCACCAACCAAAACAACCACGTGTTGTGACATCACAAACATGAATACCTGGCAGGCTGCCACACCTGTGTTAGACAGTCAAGCCTGTAGAAAGACCTCAACTCCCAGCAAACCATCAGAGGTTCAATCAGTCGGGATCATCACAGCCAGACGTCCTACCACAATCAGTCCGCCCCAGCCTGGACTCAACCCCGGCAGTGATCAGGAGAACCGATCAGCGCAAACAGAACCCAACCGCTCCTAGGAGGAGGCTCAAACACCGAGAGTCTGGAACTGTAATATCCATGCCTTCATAATCCAGTTTGGGCTTAAACCCGCTCCCTGTGCCCCATGGGGTCCAGAGTGAGCTCAGCCCAGCAGGCCGGCTGGATCAGCAGGGTTTGAGCTCCATGCCCCGAGGAGCAGCGGTGGATCTGAAGGCCGAGATGGTTTTGGAGAATGAAAAATTCCTGAAATATTTCCATAAGCGCCCCTCCCTCCCTCTCTCCCTCCCTCCGGCCCGCAGCTCCACACCAGCGCTGCCCTCTCCGCTCCCTGCGCCCTCCCAACCACAGCTCACAGACCCCCACACCGCCTCCGCGGGACCCTCATCAGCTCCCAGAATTAATCCCCAATTAAATTCATCCGAAGGTGCGGAGAGCAGCACAGTGCTAACCGGCTTCACACGCTGCTTAACATGGCCCACCATCCACATAAACATACGAGCCCGACTCCAATTACCCCATTCCACCTTAACTGGGGCGGCTGTTACATGGAACCCAATGTAGACCGCCGCGGCGCTGCTCCATTGACATCGCTGCGCCTTTTAAGGTGGAACGGATAAATAAACCACAACAAAACTAGCAAATAAGAAAACAACTTGGTCACGAACACAAATATGACTTTATAGAGCTTCAATAAATCTTTAACAATGACAGGAACCCCGTCACTAAACATCCACCAACTAGTTAGCATAGCTAGCATGCCATTTTATCGGTGAGAGTTAGCTACAGCACTGATTCGGCTTAAGCCACAACTCATTTACTTATGTACACCTTAATGAAATCCGCCGAGTATATGATGGTATATGTATTTTAGTTTCTACATGTCTATGATTTAGTACAGTGGCCGATTTTTGTGGGGGCGCACAGCAGCAAAACAAACCGCGCCGAGGCAGGAAGCTCCGCGGCGGCTCCCTCAGCCACTTCATCCGCTTTACACGCTCTCTGTCCCGGGTCTGTGCTCAGCAGCGATCGGGCCCTAGCGTATTAAAGGCGCCGAGTGTCCAAACTCGCGGTGTGAGGTCCAGATATACCCGAATAATTAACTTTTAAGTACTTAAGGCCATCTTTACTGAAGCCAGCTTCTGCTTCACCAACTTTCCGTTCCACCTTAAATGGTGCAGCAGTTACATTCTGGCGCCTCAGTAACTGCTGCACCATTTAAGGTGGAACGGCACAATTCGAACAAGAAGCTCCGCGCTAACGGGCTAAATGTGGGAGCGGCGAGCGAACACACAGCCTGGTTAGCCTTAGCTTAGCACTGCGGGGGAGATTCGGGTTAGGGAGAGCGAATAAAACAGACCACTTACTTCACAATCCGCGGTCCTGCAATCCAGCGAGTTCAGTCCGCGTTTCTCATCCGTGGAGCGAACACCAGCGGGGCAGTTAGCAACGCAGCTAATGCTAACGCTACAGCGCCGCAGCTAGCTGGGTGCTAACGCTAACTCTCCCTCCGAGCGCGAGAGCTGCTCTCTACCGAACTATGATCGAGTTAATCAGATGTTTTTCCGATCGATAACGGCTTGTACGGCTTTCCGGGGTATGGAGTCATGTCTCCGCGCTGATCCCCGCGGGGGTTTTGGCTCCCTTACGGCTCCCTCCGGCGCGACTCTCTGTGTTTCTCCGTTCTGCTGCGGGTCGCGCTGTTAGCAGCTAACAGGCTAAAGGCTAGCCCAAGCACTGCGCATGCGCACAACTGCGGAGCCGATTGGGTTCCAGTACAGTGGCGAAAGCGGATGGGAGACAAAATGGAAGCGGATCGGTCCCGGTTCGGCTTTGTGCTCAGTGTGAACGGTCTGACTTTGTTCCCCGCTTTGGTGTTAGAGACGATCCAGAGTGAGAATGGAACAATTAGAACAAAATTAAGTATAAAAGAGTAAAAATGATTTTTAAAAACCCTAAAATTTAATTCCCGCATGTGAATATTTCATTTTGAGCAGTAAAACTATATTTATGTTTTTTTATATTAAAGCTTTATATAGCTTTCAGTCCTCTTTGTCTTGGGGAATTGAATGCACACATGTGAAATCTAATTGCCACGGCATTATTTTAATGAGCAAAAATGTAATACTTACTAGTAAAGTTTGAATTATACTAGTTAAAATAATAAGATAGTAAATCAATAATCAATAGCAAAAAAAAAATAGTATGAATATGATTAGTATTAATGAGAATTAAATATTTACATGTGGCTATATAACCAGTAAAGTTGGCTCTCAACAGATCGTGAAGATGTTTAAGAATGTTAATGACTTGTACAATGGAGTAGGAGCATGGCTGGTTGCCAGATAACGTTAATGTTACAGACCACAAAATCAAATCAATCAAAAATCAACACTGAGCCTGGGGACATACTTCCATTATTTTTGGGAGTGCAGAGCCATATTAAGATTTTGGAAATGTATAGCTCTGGTAATTGGCAAAATTTTCAACATAAAATTAAAAGGAGACCCCGGATTATTTCTTTTGGGCCTCCCCTCCAAAACAGTCTCACTGTCTCATACACAATACAAGTTGCTTGACAAGCT
Organism: Prochilodus magdalenae; assembly: GCA_024036415.1. Classification (NCBI taxonomy): domain Eukaryota; kingdom Metazoa; phylum Chordata; class Actinopteri; order Characiformes; family Prochilodontidae; genus Prochilodus; species Prochilodus magdalenae. The sequence continues at coordinate 35,838 of JAMWET010005203.1, read as the reverse complement.
TTTACTCTTGGCAAGGAAATGTATCCTTAATACCTGGATAAGGGAAACGCCCCCTTCTGTTACTCAGTGGTACAGAGAAATATTTAGGATACTTCCTCATGAACGACTCTGCAGTACTAAAGGGCAGGGACTTGCTGTTTATGAAAATTTGGAGACCATTTATAGAACATTTGCCTCCTGAACTGGCTGATACTGTTTTAAAAGGTCAGCACTCTTTGGAGTGGAGGTCCCCCTTAGGATCAGGTGGTACTTAACGTGCTCGGGATGTAAAATGCAATAAAGGGATGTTGCCTAGCTTTTAGTAAATTGTAAGAGATGTGTATGTATGTATGTATGTATACTTGTACATTCTTATTTATTTATTTTCCATAAGGATGGCTTTATTTTATTTTATTTTATCTTAGTTTGTACATGTTTTTTATTTGTTTTGATCCCTTTTTTTTATTTTATTTATTTATATATATATATATATATATATATATTTTTTTCTAGGGAGGGTATTGTATGTTTGTGTGTTTAGATATGCTTACTGTTTACAATACATTGTAATATAACTGCTTTTTCTAAAAAATAATAAAAAATTATGAAAAAAAAAAAATCAACACTGAAAAATCTACTGAATATTAATATGAGTGTATCAGCACTGAGAGCACGCTTACATTCACTGTCATTTTATTAAGACACATTTTTTTAACAGGCTGAAGACTTGGCAACCTCAGGTCTTCGGTGACCCTTGGGCAGGCAGTGACAGTGGGCCACCTGAGGACACTTTACTGACTCCATACGGTCCTCCATATAAAAGAATCAGATATCGAAAATAAAATGTAACACGTGTAAATTTAATTTCCAATACTCTGAAAGTAGAATGTAAAGTTTGAGAGGTCGAGATGTTAACTGGGGAATATCAGTTTTACAGTGAACACACACTAACACAAATAAACCCGGCTCAGTGTTTAAAGGCCTCAGGGAAGCTGGGAATTCCACAGTTTGGGAAAATTCAGAACGGTTTCTGCTGCATTACACTTCCAGGTCACGTGATCTCTGACCAAACAGACATCACTAGCGCCGGATCTGAGGGAGGCGGATAACGGGTGGTAACAGGAAGATACCCCAGCAGTGTTCATCCCTGATAAAGGCAGAACCTAATCCGTGTCCCCTCACGGAGTTCTGTAGTGCTGACAGACCCTCAGTCCCGTTTCAGGCGGCATCCACAGGAGTAAGCCCATCTCCCAGGAAGCAGTGCGGCCAGGCTGTGTCCTGCTCACCACCAATAAACCCTGGAGCTCATGTAATGAAATCCCACGCAGACATATGGACACGGCAGATAAAGTCTCCAGTGGAGTTGTGAGTGTGATCAGTGTCGCCCCTCCAGGTGTGAGTGTGATCAGTGTCGCCCCTCCAGGTGTGAGTGTGATCAGTGTCGCCCCTCCAGGTGTGTGCCGGTGTATCTGCCCTCATGAGGGTGGGATAATGCCCATGGTTGGTCAGTGCCCAGGGCTGATGTACCGTTACTGTAGTACGTATCTGAGCACGAGGACGCGCCGTACACACGACTGAGAAGAATGTCCAGTTTTGCACACGGCACTAGTTTATTATTTAGGATATTTACTGCACTGGGCTTTACCGAACAATACATTCTACACAGCAGAGCTCGGGTTTACTTCACCGCAGAAATCAACACAGCAGGTAGAACTGCTGGAGATGGAGAGGATCTAGATTAGACCAGCTGGAGACGGAGAGGATCTAGATTAGACCAGGTGAAGACAGAGAAGGTCTAGATTAGACCAGGTGGATGATGGAGAAGGTCTAGATTAGTCTAGGTGGATGAGGAAGAAGGTCTAGATTAGACCAGGTGGATGATGGAGAAGGTCTAGATCAGACCAGGTGGATGATGGAGAAGGTCTAGATTAGTCTAGGTGGATGATGGAGAAGGTCTAGATTAGACCAGGTGGATGATGGAGAAGGTCTAGATTAGACCAGCTGGAGATGGAGAAGGTCTAGATTAGACCAGGTGGATGATGGAGAAGGTCTAGATCAGACCAGGTGGATGATGGAGAAGGTCTAGATCAGACCAGGTGGATGACGGAGAAGGTCTAGATTAGACCAGGTGGGTGATGGAGAAGGTCTAGATTAGACCAGGTGGATGACGGAGAAGGTCTAGATCAGACCAGGTGAATGACGGAGAAGGTCTAGATTAGTCTAGGTGGATGAGAAAGAAGGTCTAGATTAGACCAGGTGGATGATGTAAAAGGCCTAGATTAGACCAGGTGGATGATGGAGAAGGTCTAGATTAGATCAGGATTATCGTTGATGATTACGACCTAGTGGATGAAAGGTCTAGATTAGACCAAGGTTTGAAAATGGATGGAGAAGGTCTAGATTAGACCAGGTGGATGAGAAAAGAAGAGTCTAGATTAGACCAGGTGCTGATGATGTACGAAGGTCTAGATTAGACCAGGTGGATGATGGAGAAGGTCTAGATTAGACCAGGTGAAGACAGAGAAGGTCTAGATTAGACAGTCGTCGGATGATGAGAAGGCCTAGATTAGACCAATGGTGGATGATTATGAAGAACGTCTAGCTTACTCTAGTGGATGAGGAAGGTCTAGATTAGACCAGGTTGGATGAATTGGAGAAGGCCTAGATTAGACTAGGTGGATGACAGCGAGAAGGTCTAGATTAGTTTTTAGATGGATGATTGTAAAAGGTCTAGATTAGACCAGGTCTAGATGATGGAGAAGGTCTAGATTAGACCAGGGGTGGATGATGGAGAAGGTCTAGAAACTAGACCAGGTGGATGACGTGAGAAGGTCTAGATTAGACCAGGTGAATGATGGAGAAGGTCTAGATTAGGCTAGACCAGAAGGTGTAGACGGAGGAAGGTCTAGATTCAGACCGAGGTGGATGAATGGAGAAGGTCTAGATCAGACCAGTGTGGATGGACGAGAAGGTCTAGATCTAGACCAGGTGGAGATGGGAGAAGGTCTAGATAGAACCAGGTGGATGATGGAGAAGGTCTAGATCAGACCAGGTGGGATGACGGAGCGTAAGGTCTAGATTAGTCTAGGTGGATGAGAAAGAAGGTCTAGTTTCGTCCTGGTGGATGATGTAACAGGGCTAGATTAGACCAGGTGGATGATGGAGAAGGTCTAGATTAGACCAGGTGAAGACAGAGAAGGTCTAGATTAGACCAGGTGGATGATGGAGAAGGTCTAGATAGTATAAGTGGATGAGAAGAAGGTCTAGATTAGACAGGCTGGATGGATGGTCGTAGAAGGGTCTAGATCAGACAGGTGGATGCACTGGAGAAGGTCTAGATTAGTCTAGGTGGATGATTG